>OU893337.1:26553493-27013493 GCA_918026875.4 Diatraea saccharalis
AGTACATATTAATCCATATAAAATATATGTCAACTTATTCGTCTTAGGAAAGAAGATTTTGTTTATTTGCTTAATATATTTTATTCCAATAATCTATACTCATGTTATTAAGAGGAAATATTAAACATCAATCAAATCTTGAAAAGGCTTCGAAATGATTTTATTATAAAAAGATTAGTTATATTTTTCCTAAATGTAAAGAATCTTGCATTATTGCACTCTACCTTGACAAACTGATATATAATTATAAAAAGATATAACATGATACATAATTATAGAAATGCGTAAAGTATAGAAATAGATTTAAAAGTATCAAGTCAGTTTATTCACTCTACAGGCA
Organism: Diatraea saccharalis; assembly: GCA_918026875.4. Lineage (NCBI taxonomy): Eukaryota > Metazoa > Arthropoda > Insecta > Lepidoptera > Crambidae > Diatraea > Diatraea saccharalis. The sequence continues at coordinate 26,553,834 of OU893337.1, forward strand.
CTTCCCAAGTTTTGATCGTTACTACGCGTCGTTAAGTGATTGGCTCTGCGACGATCTGACAAAACGATTTTTGTATTTTATATAGGTTTATTTATAACAACGCATAAAAAGAGGAAAATGTTTTTTGAATTAAAATTATAGGTTTAGCGGTTCCAACCGTTGTTCCAACAAAGTGAAAATTACCTTAAACATATATATAATATGTTTAACGTAATTTTCACTTTGTTTGACACAATGAAGTACTGATATTTATTGTTAATTTGAATAAAGTTTTATTATATTTTAAGTAATAGCACATGTTTCATTTGATAAATTAATTATTTTTAACATTGATAAATATTATTATATGATAATTAAATATAAATCAAGATCTATTTATTTAAAACATTGCCGGTGGAACGCGAGGTACTCTATACAATCCCTAGGAGCTGTTTACATTACCTAGGTAATCTATAGAATACCTGAATTATACAGATTTCCCGTAACATACATAATATTTCCATACAGAAAAATATTGCAGCAATAGCAACAGTCAAAATATTGGTTTTAAAGCATCAAAACTTAGCCTAAGATCTGATTTTCAGTACAATAAGTACAGAGGCGTGATTACTTGCCTCTTGGTAAGTTCTTTAGTTTTGACGTACACATAAATAACACGGTACCCGCACAAAATCTCCGAAAATATCAACCAAATAAATCATTTACTACCTTTTAAAAGTAGGGTTTATTTAATTATACCTCGTATGCTGTGTTCGTCGCTAAATTTTCAACAAAATAGATCTGGTAGACTCTTACCCAGTGAGTCCGTTGCGAAAGACATGTCTTGCAATCTCGGTTAATTTTAAAACAACGAAGTATGCCTTTTCCTGTTCCTTTAGCTTTTCAAGAGCTCCGTACCCAAAAGATAAAAAACGAATTGCCTATTAATAACTGAGACTCCCCCTGTCTGTCTGTCACCAGGCTTAACTGTGAAAGCTATTCAGTTGAAATTTTCAAAAATTTGCTATAATAACAAATACAAAAAAAAAAAACAGAATAAAATATTTATTCAGGGGCGGATTCCATACATCAAACTTGATTATTTTGCCTTTTTATAGGTATGGAACCCGATGTGCACTCAGCCGATTTTCAGGAAGAGACATTAACAAGATTTCATTATTAGGTTAGGAAATGCCAGAACTAAATGAAGCGTTAAATGAATTAATAACCTTACCTACTTTGAAATAAACAATAGCAAACAAAAAACCTGTTTACCTACGAGCTCAGTACAATCAGAAAGAGAGGTCGACAAACAGGCTAGCTCCCTCAGGAGCGTCCCTCACAAATGGAAAGCCCATGTTTCATCCCTCGGGACCACTGTAATATACCGAGAAACGGACATCACACAAAGAATAAGAAGTCAAAACAGTAATACAACTTTCTGGACCTGCGAAAAGGCCAGCTCGAATTGTACCCTTGATATTGAAATGAGGGTGGGGTATCGTTCATTCTTATTTAAGTAGCATCAAAATTGTGTTCATTAATTTTAATAAAAATAATGAATTCCAGTAATTTGATAAAACTTTCACTATTTATAATTGGTGAACTTCTGTATACATATATTGTTATTGTCGAGCTCAGTGCTGTTATAACGAGTTTTCAATCCGCTAAACCTACTTTCAGAAGGTAATCCATCGAACTGAAATAGCTAAACTCTATGCTGATGCAACTGCGGCTAATAATTAGTTAATAATATACCATTAAATAATAATATTATTAGTGAAAGATATGCCTTAGCCGCAAATCTTTCAAGTTCTTCCAAATACAGAACATGTTTTACAACCGTGTATGACATGAACGTCTAACGAGAATTTAATGGCTCTGATATGCTTTAGATCGATGGGGTCTTGTCATTCGAAACTTGTCATTATAAAAATTCCTTTGTGAATACAAAACGGAGTGAAATTACAGAACGTATGCACTCCGGTTTGTGATTATATATCTTTTAGCTGTCCTATACATATAGGTATATCCAAGTTCATTGCCTGTTGCAAAACCGTTGCCTCTCAATACATCTATGCAAATATTATGTACGCAAGAAAACATTACGATTCCTTCACAAAAAAAGTAACATCTTAACACAAGAAATAAAAATAAACTTGCCGTTCCAAGCTTCAAACTTCAGAAAACCAGAGGATCATTTCTGGGTAAATGCATTGTTATGTTCAATAAAGTTCTTCAAAATGTAATTGACCTACCCATAAATAAATTTAAAATTCATGTTAAGAACATACTTATGAGTAAAGGCTATTGTAAAGTTGATGATTATTTTAAGGATCGCAATGCATGAAATTAATAGCCTTCGCTTTGTTCTATAACGACTAATTATATGTACAACCTTTAACTTACAGACTTTGAAAGTTGTATTTATTATTGTGATAATCACAGAAATATATCTAGTTAGAAGGAAAAAGTGTACGTACTTCGCGTGCCGAAACGACGTCTAGACAGCTTCATTGCTCGCCGCGAGGCTCAGTCCACTTTCGATCGCAATCGGTGTTGGACGAAATTTAAAATGATGCGTTGTTCGATAATTACCTGCTCAAACACCACCAATATGGTTGGATCTTATAGTCGAGGTATTTCCTTCCATCGGTAAGTAACTATTTACCTTGATATATCTATTTTGAATTAAAAATCATTAGTTTTGTTGCTCCGTATTATTTTTATCAAAACGGTCATGTGTCTAGTAATAGCTTTCCATTGCGGCTTTAATTTGACAGTCCAAATTTGCTGTGCTTGTAAAACCATCGATGTATAATTCAAGGTCAATTTGTTGGAGGCCAAAAATGGAGAATAGTGCTGTACAATGCGATTTTTTTACCCGATTAAAAAAATATCGTTTTTGAAAGCAGAAGAAAGGATAATTAATTTTATATTGAATTATAATAAATTTTAGTTTTCCGTATGATCGTAATATTAAAAATAAATGGATTGAAGCAACAGGACTCTAAGGCAAATAGTAGGTATTCTTACTGGATATGGAAACTTTAACAAACACCTATATAACATGGGTTATTCTGACAGTCCTCTGAGCAGGGCGTGCATGGAGACTGAGGAGATTGTCTCCGCAGTCTCCATTCCTGTATCACATAAGCGCTTGTGCACTCATGTGATACTGGAATGCAGGAGTCTATTAAGACAAAAGGACTACATATCTATGAAGCCCAAGGATACTAGTGGAAGCATGCGGCAGAGTTCGAGATCTTACGGGCTTCCTGGAGGAGCTGGGGTGGCAGGACTAAAGCAACCCCGTGTCTGGAAAATAGGAACTGAGTATCGAGTTGCAGAAAAGCCCGCCGTGAAACATAACATAACAACACAGGACGTAAAAATGTGTAGCGTGTCGGGAGGGGGTAGCGGTTACAAAGTGTTTGCCCACAGAAAAATGCCGATTTCTATTCTATCGCATAAAATCTTTTTTGCGCCGATTCACTAAATTACATACGTGAGTTCGTGACATATACATAATATTTAAGCAAAATGGTAGTCTGTCTATAAAGTCATGAAAAAAATTGAGGGCGCTTCGATCGTGCACGTAGCAACCCTGTGTAGTGAGACAAATGATTTTGATAGTAGGATTTTTTTTACTCTTATTACCCCAGAAAAGGTAAAGAAAGGCGTATAATTCGTAGACAATGAGTTTATTCTACATTGAAGATTACAATATAGTAATCGTAATTTTTGATAAATCTTTTCTTTTTATAATTGCCAAGTTGTTTTCTCGTTTTACTGCAATGTGTGCTTGTGTTCGATTAAAGCCTGTTACTTTGACACTCCTTGTAAGAAAACCCAATATATTTCAGAATTTAACGCAGAACTTCTAGGCTACAATTAAAATCCAGATCGGTTTTGGCAATCCACTGATGTTTTCTTCATGTAGGTACCTCTTTTTTTCACAGAGTAAAAGAACTGAATCTTTTGTCGAAGTGCACAAATGTTGCAGTTAACCATTTATTTCTTAGGACGACTATCTATGTTTCCCAGGGGTTTCAAATATGCCACCATTTTTATAACCTTCATCTACAATACGTAGCACTATATTCTCTGATTTTCCTGAAAGTAAGTTTTAAAAACGTAATACCTATAGGTATTTGGCAAAAAGAATGGAATCGCCACAATGATCAAATTAATGCTATAATTTTAGTAATATAAAGTACAAACTTTTTATTGGCGTACATAGGTAAAAATCGTACATTCCTAAAAGGTATATTTTTTATTCAGATTAAAATCAATGATAAATTTGATTATCCAAAAGTATTGAAAGTTCGGACCGCACTACAATATAGCCTTCTAACATTTTCAATCTAACTTATAAATGCATAGTGTAATCAATACTTCTTTTAGACTTAAATTCATATATTTAGTAAATTTGAAACTTCTGGTAACCAAAACTCAATTAGTAACACGATTACTGCCGTTCGAGCTTTAACATTCTACAAATATGATAAAATGTGTCCAGCTTCTTGTTCCAATAAACATCACTGAAAAACTTTATAAATAATATCCTGAGCTTCACTCTGATTAATTCTCTTCATTTTTAACACTTTTCGACGGAGTTTAGAAGAAGTAGCTTCAGTTTAATTAAAACAAATCAAAAATGCAGAAAATCGAGCTAAAAAATCAAGTTGTTGACAGTCGATGTACTTTGATTCAGTGTTGTGATACTTGTGTCTAATGTTAGTTCCTCAAACATTATTTTCATGACTTTATAGACAGACTGTACACGTTGGTCTCCGTCGATCGATATCGTTTTTCAATCGATAAGAATCGGTATGCCGTTTTAAATACAACATGTATTCGATGCAAGTGAAATTATGTCTTCCATCACTAAATTAAGATCGTGACGTCATGATACCTACACAAAATGGGGCACGCTCGGTCTCCATATAAATCGACGAACATGTTCCTTCTAACTAGATTTATTTCTGTGGTGATAATACATATTATTTTGGTAATGACATGATTTATGTAAATGTCATTACTTATGATAAAGAGCTGGTAAGTTTCTTTCGCATGTTCTTCTTGACAGCTCAAAGACGTCCTGAACAAGTGGTAGGTAAAAAAAAATTTTGGACGATTCAAAAGTGCTTGTAATAAGCCTACTTAAATAAAGATATTTTCAATTAAGGTTAAGGTTAAACAGTTAAGGTTTTATGACGTCTCAAAGCTCTAATAAATATTCTAATAATTGAAAACTATTAGTAACAAAGTGTCACTTTAAATTGATAATAATTTTAATAGGCATTTATACAATTTCTTAGATTAGTAATTTAATAATGTTGTTTATCTTAAAAATAGAATCATTCAAAATGATATAACAGATGAAAGTAAACACAAGTGGATTAGTATCACTAATATGGAATACTAAAATTCCTTTCGAAATTACATTCAACAGGAGTTTTTCAATAAGTGTAGCGAATACGCTGTTTTCTTGCGGATTTGCTTGATTTTACATCGAAGCTTGTGGTTTTTTTTCTATTAAGATAATTCAGGAAGTAATTTCATGTTCCTTGTTAGGCTTACTAATAAATATTTGGTAGTTCCTCTAAAATTCACATGTATCTACTGGCGTTGAATTTCATGAATTGCTTAGTTAAAAAAAAGGCCTTTTGTATTAAAATTAAATGACAATTATGGCCTATAACAACCGCCTATGATATAGATTTTAAAATCGATCTAGAAGATTCGGAGCCATTTCGATGTAAACAAACGTTCAAATCTTTCCTCTTTATAATAATGGTATAGGTATATTCGAAGGCATTTTTAATGAGATGACGAGACGGCATTGCTACAAGCAAGAAGCAGTCAGCGCATTCCTAGCTAAACGACACTTTTCCTTCCTTCCTTCGTAGGTTATTACCACGCGTGGTATAAGTCATAAGCGTAAAAGAAGTTTTAGATAATTTCGGGACTTTTTTATTATTTTTTAACGGCACATCAGAGTAGTTTTTATCTTTAATGAAAAATGCTTGCTCACAAGTCTCCGCAATCCGGGCGACTGCTCTAACCTTTGAGCTACCCGAGACCCAACAGGTTTGCCGAATTATTCAAGCACTTGTTAAGTATATTTGATCAATTTTCCATTCACAATGCTTAATATTGTTAATGAAAAATACTTACAGAAATCCACTTAGTCCCTGGTACTCTGAGATGGGATTCGAACCCACGACGTTCCGTAATCTGGGCGACTGCTCTAACCACTGATCTACCCAGGATCTAAAAATCCACCCAAACAGCCGAAAGAAATATTTTTACAAATATTTTAAATTTTTGATTAAAATACTAAATTTGCTCTATGTTCATCGAAAACCAAAATATACCAAAACGGACTCGGAAATTTATTGACTCTCAAGACCGCTCTCTACTCATACCTTGCACCAAAATTTTTGCCTAAATATATTAGCTTTACGTTGTTACTATTCGCGCCGCAGTGGCATGAGATGTTAGCTAGTTTATGTTACCAAGTTGCTATGTTCCCGGAATCTAGAGACAAAAGATATGTAAATGTATATATATAATGCCTTTCTTATCCCATATAGGTTAAGAGAGTTTTGTGTTCCACAAACTCAAATAGCTTTGCTAATGTGTAAAAAACCTTTAAAAAAATAGAACCCACTTCAAACTTTAAAATAGTGATAAGTAATACTTCTCAAAAGCGACTTATTCTAGAAAATGCTATTGAAATCGGGCGGAGGTGCTCTGTAGGTTTATTAATTAAATGATAGGCGCTCGACTCCTTGAATAAGTCGCTCGTGAGACAAGTATTATTCATTAGTCTTTTAAAGATTGAAGTAGGTCCTTTTTTAAAAAAAAACTTCTTTTTTAGTGATATTGATATTTTTAATATATCTAGCTATAAAGCTAACACTTAAAATATTAAATATCTATAAAAATAAAATATTCAATAAATAGTTTTAAAATAGTTAAAATAGTTTTAGGAAAGAAAATTATGTTTATTAGCTCGACATTTTTTTTTAATATTATACTCATATCATACAGAGGAAAGATTTGATAGCTTATTTGTTTGCTTTCGGTTACCCGAATTAACCGGTTAACCGTCAATATTTGAAAACCAAAATAACGAGTATCCTACTTAAGAAAAACCGGATACTCGGGTTTTTCTTTCAAGGTAATTGAAAAGTTGTGTATCCGTTTTCATGTTAAAACAAACAAGTGAAAACCATTTTTCGTGTAGTTTTTTTTTCATTAAATAACTATTTAAGACTTATTTTGCAACAAAATATTTGAATTAGTTTATAAGTGTTATTCTTGTGTAGATCTGAATAACATACATCAGCGTAGTCAATAATATAGGGTGACTCCGTAAGAGTGCACTTTAAATTCAGAATATTTTTTTTTCGTGCAAGTGTCAACGTTGAAGTTTGACACCTATGTCCATATTGATTATTAAAAATGGAGCGCTATTCAAAAGAAGAACGCGATATAGTTGTGTAAATTCATTAAAAATATAGGGATAATTACCAGAACACATTATCTCACGAAATTCGGACGTCGACTGGCCACCAAAATCGTGCGATTCGACGCCGTGAATTTCATTCCTTTGGGGTTTTGTGAAATCTCTTATTTATGTGAATTAACCAGAAACTCAAATTAGAGATCCAACGCGTCATATATGAGATACGGCAAGATAGATCTCTGTGTAAAAGTCATTTCTTTAGAATCCAATAATAATATCACAACTCTCTCATAAAATACATCTTTTTAATTTAAAATAAAAAAGTGCACTCTTTCTGAGAGACCCCTTAGATAATAAAAGAGAAGGTGATTTTTGTCATACGTAACGGAAACCTGATTGCTTCCACCTGGGGTTTCTGATAGTTTCAGAGTAAAGAATAATATTGCCGTCGAAAGTTACAGAAGACAATTGTTCAAAGACGATCCCAAAAACGAAACTTTGATGAAATAAATAAATAAAATATTTTTTTTATACTAAAAATATAGGCTGTGAAATCAATTGAAATAAACCCAATTTTCTTATAAATCTACGCATTTCACGCATAACATTTTTTTATATTATACTCATATCATACAGAGGAAAGATTTGATAGCTTATTTGTTTGGATTGGATAGGCTCCGAAAGTATCGGCTTTCGGTTACCCGAATTAACCGGTTAACCGGCATATTTGAAAACCAAAATAACGAGTATTCTACTCAAGAAAAACCGGATACTCGGGTTTTTCTTTCAAGGTAATTATTTTTCGTAATTATTTTAGTAATTATTTTTCATAAATAATTAAGGATTTCGAATTATGCTAAAAATATTAGGGGTGTAGACAACTTTTTTTCACCGCCAGATAACAACTTTCTTTTATTTTGTGTGTATTGAAATAGATTTGATAGCTATTGATCATTTTCGTTAGACCTCTTTAACAAAATCACTTATAAAATCTTCATTCGACGACTCGTATTGTAAAATTTTTATTAATTTTTGATTTCCTTCATAAGATGCATATAAATGAGCTTAATGCAAGTCCCCGAACAAGTTTCATCTGTGAGCCAAGCAAATATCAGACGATTGTCAACAGCACAAACGCGTGCAGTTAACTGCGCCCTCTGGCGGGTCAAATGAAAGTTGCCAGGACAAACATGAGTGCGCTTAATTAGGAGATACATTGCATGACACAAAAATGGTGCACACATTATTAATTATAATTATTTTATAAAATATAATTCTAATAATTGTAATAAACGATTCGTTCCATACAATAATCTTATTTTTTAAGACCAAATTTTTTATTTATTCATTCGTTTAAGTTAGAAATCATTTTTGAGTCAGTGACTTACTCTTATATGGCAAATATGAAGTATTTATTATACTTATTTATCCGTGAATGATGCTTTTATGAACTCAAAAAAATTACAAAACGTTGTTTTATTGATGGATCATACAATCTTACTAGACAATAATTTATACTGATATATTTTTTTATACACAATTGCTTTTTTAAACCGTTTGAAATAAGATATTGTTATTACTGCAGCCAAATCATTAGATTTCTAATATCCTTTTATGTCTTGCGATTTTCTCCTGCTCAATATCTTTTGTAATAAATATGATAAATGTTAGTGTTTGTGTATTTTATGTAAATAGTTCAAGAAGGCGATTGAGAAAATGTGATATGTGCAGTTTTTTATGAGGGTAGTGAACATTAGACGTGCTAAGCGTTGATTTTGATGTGAAAACTTAAGTTATCTGAAGTGAGCGATAAAGTATAAGTTCTTGCCTAATTGGATTAAGAAACAAAAACACAGAAATGATGGCATTATCACTTGCTACGGATTTCTTTCACGCAACCGAGTCCCGAATGACCTAAGATGTTTCTCCGCTGAAGACGAAATTTCGTCTATTTTCCTATGTAAAGTTTCCGTGAACAAAAAATGTCAAGATATCGCCTTCTCTATCTTCCCGGCCGGGTCAATGTAGAAAAAAAACTTTTCTATCTCTTTCTTTAGCTGATAATGCTAACATTTACTTTATGTGGGATCTCATACAATTTATGTGATATTGTATAGTGGTACGTGTATTGAACGTAAAAGGACTCGAAAGAAGGTAGATTGATATATTTACCTACGACAGCCAACTTCGGTTTGATCATGGCGCTTGCAACAGCCCCGAAATATATGGTCTAGTATTTATTATTATATATTGTACGGAATCCCGAGACAAAAAAAAAAAACATTCAACAAAAAAGGTAAATACAACTTCAACGATATATATTATAATGTGTTTATTGTACCGCTGTCTTCGGCCGGCGGTGTACGCACTCGCATTAAGTACAATGTACCGCATATTAGTGTTTGTCTGAGTTTTAGAGGCTCTATCTTTTAAGAGGTCAATTAACGTGGACCCATGAACGATTCGAGGGTGCCCTAAAGAGTTGTTTACAAACGATTTTAATCCGACGTTGCGTCGCCACGGCTCTTTAGCTACTTCTCTGAAGTTCATTATAATTTCGCAGAGTACGATGCGTATTTCAATTTCGGAAAACCTATTTATTAATAAGGAAAAAATAGACGATTACATACAGATCTCAAATTAAACTGAAGCACTTGAATTACGGAAATCTATTTAATATATGATTGATTATATATGACAAATGGCATATTAACCGATTATCAAAAAAAAATTGTTTCGTGTTTCTTATATTGTAATGGAAAGTGACTTCATAGTTTAATGAAGTCATTTCTCCGATAGACATTTCTATTTAAGTAAAAAAGGGAGAAAAAACCACCCCTTGTTGAGTTTCTTGCCGGTTCGTCTCGGTACAAGGTCTTCCGCCGTAGATTTGTGAACCAATGGCGTAGTTTTCGACATTTACAAATGCTTGTAATATACTGAATGAATGATGTAATTTGAATACCAACTGAGAATCAAACCCGTTATATTAAAAACTTGAATACTTTATAACCTATTTACTTAGAATATTAAAGTCGGTTTACAGCTCTAAGTTATTTAATATCAATGGGAACCGTAGCATTTGTCAACGCTTTTATCAAATATAATAAAAATTAGCTGTTTTCCCGCGACTTCGCCCGCGTATGATGTAGCTTCCGGTAGTTATATGAACTTTTAAAACCGGTCCCATAGGTTCGGAGCTTATTCGATACAAACAAACAATCAAATTTAAATTATCATACATTATTATATTTATATTCTAAGTACTTAAAATGTGTTACTGTTTTTTTTCACCAAATCGGTTCCAGCGGAAGATTAGCGCTCATCACAAGACCAGCATATGCTAAGCTAGACCCATTATGAGACAAGTTTCCCTTCAACATGTGATTGTGTTATAATATGCTTTTCTTTGTCCCGTTTCACTCCATTTTTATAAATGGATTTTATTATTATTTTAAGAGTCTCTTCCACATCTGCGCGCAATGGGGTTTAGCTAATATATAAGAAAACTTCCATTCATGACTCTACTTGATCAATCTCGCCACGCGCCCGTACACAAAAAAAACAAGAATCTACTGTTAAATCTAGTTAGGGTGCTTTTAGACTACTCACGGACTGCGGTGGAACGGAGGAAATGTTGGAGTGATCAGACGGGCGTTTTAGACGCTGCACGTTCGAAACGCTCGCCGAACGTCATTCATAGATGAATAAAATCATACGTCCTATAGAAAGCATTTGTGACTAATCCAACCAATAATTGATTCCTATTATGACTTTGGTGTCGATAACGGCGGAAATAGGAATTGAGCATAAAATATGGATGTCTTTTAATTTAAATATGTATTTATAATAATTGCAATGAATATTAAAAATAAGGTTATTATTTGTTTTCATTATCTGAAATCATTATCTAGTTACATTTTTAGTGTTAATTTTTCGGTAAACTGTGGAGACTTTTACCTTATTTGTTTTGCAATTTTACTTAAACATAGATTTTCCTTGAATTTTCGCTTTGTTCTGGCAATTTTTTCTTCTTACTTTTCCTTTTACGCAATAACAAAATATAATGAGCATTACATTGTATTTATGTATATTAGCACTTAAAAGCGTTTAAGACGTCCTTCTGCAAGTATCTTTAGCAGCGTCTCGCACTACGTCTGGACTGTAACTAAATCAAATGTTGTACACAGTACAACACGTCAAATTACAACAACATGGAGAATTTTCGTAGGTGATTTTGAACCCTATCGTCAAAGCATTAGGACTTAGAATCTAAAAATTCGGCAGGATTGTATAAAGTGACGTGCTGCTGACAGTACAGTCTATGCAGAGGTCAACATTCAATATGGTACTCCTTCAAATTGAAGTCTCTTCATGTTAATTCTCTACATTACTTTCAAAATGCTGGTCATTTTAAATCACTTTGTGGTTTAGTTCATTTTGTGGACGATGCTTTAGATTAACTTAGCAACACAATGTTGAAGTAGTTTATATTAATAATAATATAGCTAATAATAATAGCATAAGCTAATTTTCTGTTGTCGAAACATTACCTCAAAGAAGTCGTTTTAAAAAATAACATTTCATAAGGCCTCTTCATGGACAGCTCATTTCAATAATAATGTTACTCCAAATTTATTTTTGCTTTCCTGGAAACTAAAGTAAATTGTTTTATAAAGCAACATTATAAAAGCCAACGTTTAGTATTTCAGCTTTGTCAGAATCGTTCCTGTTGATAATTTAACATCGGCTTAATTTTATGACAGGGCAAACATATTATTAAATACTAGCTTTTGCCCGAAGTCGCGTGGTAAAGTTACTTTGAGCAGAATTTCTAACGAATATTTATTCATATCGTGTAAAATATCTGAAATAAAGTTTCATCCCCTATTTTATCTCCTAAGTGATGGAATTTATCAAAATCCTTTCTTAGAGGATGCTTAAGTCATAGTAGCTTTATGCATGCAAAGTCTCAGCCCTATCGGTTTAAAATTGACAAAGTTTCATACAAATTTCATCCCTTTATATTATCCCCTTGGGGGTAGAATTGATAGATCACTATGTCAGTCAGTCACCTTTGAGTTATATATATTTAGATATATCGTGGAGTAGGTAAGACTGTATGTCTGGTGACCTTTGCCTATCGAATAGAGCTGTAAAAGTAACGAATAAAACTGTACCCGTATGTATTCGTCAGGACTTGGAAACCGGTTTATTTTTTGAAACGGTTCGACGTAAGTACATGCGGAACTTTACATAAAAGGTTCAGCTCCTTTGAACAGGTTTTTCAAACCGGTTCACTAGAAATACGGTTTTCTTCAATAACCGGTTTAAATATGACTCCAGACAATGATCTTGAAACATCAGCGTATGATAAATCTCGTCGCTTAAAAATGATATAATTCGTATTAAAAGCGTAAGAACATTTGCTTTTTACGAACCTAACGAATTAACCGGTTTTTATTCCATCCGAATTTCACTCCGCATTTAGTTCAGATCCGGAACGGAACATTATAAGAGAACAGGTTTTACCTAAATAAAAATGGTTTATTCTGAACCGGTTTCAAGCCCTGGTATTCGTTACTCTAAAAATCATTACACGTTACTTCCAATACCTCATATTTATGTCAGAGCAACGAATCTAATCGTACAGTTATATCGCAACATTCGTTATTTATAGAAACGTTACTTAAATAACCACAGAAAAATGTTATAATTCAAAAGCAGCAAATGGGAGTAGAAAATAATTTATTTATAATAAAATTACACATTTTAGGGCAGGAATATCTAGTTCATATTTATAGATTAAATCTTTTCCATTCGCATTGATTGAATAGAGCTACGCCTCTCACTTAATATTTGGACTCGAAAAAATCCTTTCAGATGGTTCCGAGGTAGTCATCACTGAAAAATATTTTCTCAGACATGTTTGAAAGTTCGGGGTATAAAAAATTATGCGTTCTTCTAGATTATTGAAACTTTGGCGCAAATTCATAAGAATAATACATCTTCATAGAACAAAAAACAACATTAGGTAATTATGCGTAACATAATATATGTATTATAAATAATGTATACCTAATTCGACGAAATAATATGGTGTGTAAATCATTATACAAGGCGCCGTAGGTCATTATTGTGAAACGTCAATTTAACGAGGTAAGCTATTTTTCGATAAGCCGAAAAGATGAAAATTTCGAACATCAACTCTTCATTGAAAACAAAACAAATATCACCGAATGTGAACTGAGATCATTTTCTTAAGACTAGACATCATCTAACACTACTAAACTACCACTACCCAACCACAGTCTAAAGTATATATGTGCATTTAATAAAGTGTACTGAAATACTAATGTAAGCGCACAAACAAATATTGGACATGCTATTTTATTACAGTGACATTTCAAGTACCTACCTACATTGTTCGATTTGCATAGAAATAATGAATAAATCAACGTGTATCGTAGGTGTGTAGTAACATACATTTTTGAAAACTTCAATTTTATTTACAAGAAAAATATTTAAAGCCTTAATTAAGAGATATTTTTATGGAAAATTAACAAGTAATACACAGTACCTGCCGGTGAGTGTTATTCACACTTTATCTCTACTTCTACACCACTAAATTCGGAGTTAATTGCACTGCACTTTGCACAAAAACATGGACGCCATACAAGACTCAATATTTAAACTCCAGCGCTTGTTCACTCATATTATGGATGCATATCAGGATGAACTTCAAGCTGCAACACCTTCATTCAATATTAACAACTTGAAAGATGATTTTATAGCATTTACCTAGGTCTTTTATTATGAATGCGATCCAAAGCTTGCAGCAACAAGTCAGTCTAATTACACATCAGATTGATAATATTGAGATGCGAGGCCAGCGAAAGATATTGTTATGCCATGGATTGCCGGAGCAGACAAATGAAGATACTACAACTTTGCTAACTTAAGTCCTAGCTGATAAGTTGAAGGTTTCGGGTCTCCCCTAAGGGTGTAATTCGTTCTCACCGTATGGGACGCATGGAGATCTGATACTCCAAAACTTTATTGAAAGATACAGGCATAACAATCACAGAGTTTCTAACTGTTGTGATATTGGAACGCATCTTAATCTGTCATGTAGTCTTTGCTCAATGTATCCAGAGGAGAGATATACTCTTTGATGTGCTGCTTAATGGCGCACTTACGGTTTTGTAACAACTCTTAATAAAGTAGACTAATAACACTAAGAACAGGCTGTTTTCATTATAATACACTAACAAAACAGAGACATGAAACTTTCATGGCAGCTCGTATTAAGTTCGGAGTAAACAAATGCTTCACTCAAAATGGTATCATCATAGTGATAGGCGCTGACGGCAAACGATCGCGCATTACTTCCATCTCCGAGCTGGAAAAGATCCCTGTTCCGGTTGTCTAGAAGCCCGTTCTTACTAAGGAGCCTCTGATGTCAACGAGAGGGAAGAGGGCTGCTGTCGTAGGCAAGAAAGAACTTCGAGCGGCGATTTTCATTAAGTAAGTTCTGTAAGTGTTTTTGTTATCTCTAAGTACTTAGTTATTCTTTTTATACTATATACAACTAATGTCCACTGATTGTCGTGGCATATACCTTCAATTTATAAATTTTTTTATACTTTTTTTTTTCAATGTGGACTTGTTCCGTTATACACGGAAATTTTGCCAACATCCCGTAGTGAGAGAGACACGTGATTCAAGAGACTGAACGGTAGTTATAATTACTTATGTACGGTAATTAATCAATTCTTCCTTAAGATTGATTTTTCTCAACCAAAAAAAAAACAACACAAGAGCAGATATCACTATAACTACAATAATTTAAATACATAAAAGGACAACACATAAGCAAATTTTTTTATACTTTTCCAACAGAAAACTTTTAAGTTTGTGACTTAAATGATTGACACTGACAACTGACAAGTGAGTGACATATGTAAAGTGCTTGTGTTCCGTTTTACGCTTTAACGTTTCGATAATTTTTGATTATGGGACAATATGCAATGTTGTTATTTAAGAGTTTTTGTGTTTAAATGTTTGAGTGGAACATAGGTATTTTTTGTCAGTAATTTAAAATAGTGTCATAGTTAAATTTAAGGTAGTGGTTTGTGACGTTGTTTTTTTATTTTATTATTTTTCTTTTCATAAATAATCGGCTTTACACCTCATCCAGCAGGTGAAGATCTTCGTTAAGGTTAATTTTATTGCAATTTAATGTAGGTATCTATTTGTTTGTTTATTTAATTATTTATATATGTAGTATATTATGTCTGTCTCGAGCAGTGATGATGATTCTTTTATGTCATTGTCATCCTTATGCCATAGCAGTGATAACAGTTTTGAAAGCATTCCATCACTTTTTGATACTCTTGAAACTCAGTTTACTGATGGACCAAAAAATTTAAACATAATTCATATTAATGCCCAGAGTATTCCGGCTCACTACCCTGACATGCTGGCGTCACTTGACCACAAAAACTTACATGCTATTTTAATTTCAGAATCCTGGTTGAAGCCATGTTTAACTTCCTCTGCTTATGCGCTACCTGGTTTCCGTTTAATTCGAAATGATCGCATTGGATCAGTGGGTGGTGGGGTTGCAATTTACTTACGTGAACACATTCCTTTCTCTGTTATCAATACTTCTGTTTAGCCGCCCCCACCCAATGCTGGTGAGTACCTACTGGTTGAAATCCTACTCTCTCACGTAAAGGTTCTTCTCGGTGTTTACTATTCTCCTTCTATAAATATAAACTACTTTGATTCTTTCGAAAGCCTCTTAGATACTTTTGTTCCATCCTATATCCATTCAATTATCATGGGAGACTTTAATACTTGCCTCCTCAAAAATGACCGCAGAGCTTCATCGTTGCAGTACATAATCAACTCTAGTAATATACATATTCTGCCACTTTAGCGCAACCCATCATTTCCCAAATTGTTCCCCTTCTCTTCTGGATTTAATAATTCTCTTCTACTCAGTATGTTGCAAAGCACGGACAGTGTTCTGCTAATGCCTTTTCATATCACGACCTTTTTGTCCTATAAAATTCGTCCTCCAAAGACTAAACCCAAAATAATTCTTCAGCGCAACTTTAGTGGTATGAATCATGAAGCATTTCTCCGTGATGCACGTGGTATTGATTGGTCGTTTGTGATAGACGCGGAAACTGTAAGCGAGCAATTTGCAATTTTTAATGACTTTATCACCAAATTCTTGCTCCATGGCTTACGGATGATGTCAAATTACTGATGCATAAAAAAGTTGCAGCCAAAAGCAGGTTTAATAGTCGGCCGACGGATCATAATAGAGAAACCTATAACAGAATACGTAATCAATGCAATAAGGTGTGTAAGAACGCAAGGCGTCGCCATGTCCACAGCTCAGTAGAAAATCAAAATCCGGCTAAAGTCTGAAAGTTTCTTAGATCTCTTGGGATTGGCAAATCAAATCACGATAACGTTCCTGCCAGTATTCATATTGATTCTCTTAATGTTCATTTCTCGTCCGCATTTACTATTCATGATGCCATTAAATCTAGAACCATAAGTAATCTTTCTTTGTTGCCGATCTCCAGCTTGTCTCCATTTGCCTTTGATCATTTATCGGTTTGTGATGTTAAGAAGAGTCTTCTATCGGTTACCTCTAATGCAGTAGGTAGTGATGGCATTAATCGCAGTATGTTGATGCCCATTCTTGATATTATCCTTCCCATCCTTACCTTCCTTTTCAATAGTTCAATTTCCAATTCAACTTTTCCTTCTGCGTGGAAAGACGTCTTCTTTATAATCAAATTAATTTGTTCCTCACATGCCACGATCTTCTGAACTTCCTCCAATCAGGTTTTCGTACTGGCCACAGCACTGTCACTGCGTTGGTAAAGGTTACCGATGACATTCGCCTTGGAATGGAAAATGGTCAGTTAACTGTCCTAACACTATTAGACTCCAGTAATGCGTTTAGCACGGTCGACTTTGAGTTACTATTTGCCGTTATGCGCTCACTTAACATATCTCCAACGGTAATTGATTGGTTTTATAGTTACCTGTTTAGACGTAGGTAGCGTGTTCGTCTTGACGAAAAGCATTCGTCATGGTGCAACATGACGGCTGGCGTTCCACAGGGCGGCGTGTTATCTCCTCTACTTTTTGCAATCTTTATAAATGCTATTTCTCATAATCTTTCATGTTCCTCCCACCTATATGCAGACGACGATCAGATTTATTGTCTTAGGTTATCTTAGGTTGACTTTCAAACACTTCCTAAAGTCATCTTTGATGGAAACGTTATACCATTTTAAGCAACGGTAAAGAATTTGGGAGTAATAATGGATGACACACTAAGTTGGGCATCACAGCTTCAAACGATTAGTCGGAAGTTGTATGCTTCCGCGGCTTCTTTGAGGAGATTGCGTAATTTAATACCCACTGCCACTAAAGTCGTGCTTGCGCAGTCTCTTCTGCTTCCTGTACTTGACTTTGCTGACGCCTGCTTTCTTAATATTACGGAGGACCAGCTAAATAAACTTGAGCGCTTTCAAAACTTCTGCATACGGTTCATATTTGGCCTTCGCAAGTATGACCATTTCTCTCATTATCGTACCGAACTCAAGTGGCTTCCTATTCGTCTTCGCCGGAAATCCCGTATCCTAAATCTTCTGTACAATATACTGTTCAATCCTTCTTACCCTCGTTATCTCAAATTACGCTTCAGTTTTCTTCAGAACTCCAATTCTTACTCATTACGGTCATCAGAAAATCTGATACTGGAAATGTCACCTCATAGTACTAACTTTTACGATGCTTCTTTTACTGTTCGGGCTGTGCGTCTCTAGAATTCTCTCCCAGTAAATATAAGACTCTCGCAGACATATGACTCTTTTAAATGCGCGTAAGTGCTGCAAATAAACTGTTTTTTATTTATTTATTTTCTTTCTTTGAAAGACAATAGTTTTGTTTGCTGTATTTATTTGGATATGTATTATACGAGGGTCAAACTGAAAGTTCTTAGAACTGGCCACTTATAAACAATATAATAAAAAAATAATTCTAAAATTTGAAAATATAACTCTTTGCCAATATTACTGAGTATATATTTCATTCATTTGTCATTTGTTTTACGATTTGGCGGCAAATTGAAAATTGTCTGTGTCACGTCATCATGAATTTAACACGAGAAAATTTTCGTGCAATGATTTTTTATGACTTTCGATGTCATTTAAGTCAACAAGAAAGTTATGATAGACTACGATTGGCCTTTCACGATGAAGCCCCATCTCGTGCGACTGTTTACAACTGGTTTAATGAGTTTAAACGTGGTCGCACTAATCTCACTGATGATTTACGTGAGGGACGGCCTTCTACGGCGACGACTGAAGATAACATCTGTGTTGTGCGGCGTATGATAGAGACTGACAAAAGAGTGACCTATCAACAGATTCGGACAAGCTTAGGCATCGGTATGAGTCAAGTGCACAAAATCCTCCACGAACATTTAGCGGTCAGGAAGCTTTGCGCCCGGTGGATACCTCATAATTTGACTGAGGCTCAAAAACTCCATCGTGTGGATTGGTGTCGTAAAATGATTGAAAGATTTAACGGAGGTGACTCAAATGCTGTGTTCGACATACTAACAGGTGACGAAAGCTGGATTTACTGTTATGATCCTAAAACCAAAAGACAATCTGCTCAGTGGGTGTTTCCTTTCGAGGAGTTGCCAACTAAAGTGAAGAGAGATCGAAGTGCGGGAAAAAAAATGGTGGCCTCGTTCTTTGGAAGAATAGGTCATTTTGCAACAATTGTGTTAGAGGATCAAAAAACAGTTTCTGCAGAATGGTACACTACCAATTGTTTGCCACTTGTCTTGGAAAAAGTTCGAGAGAAACGACCTCGCAGTAGGATCCTCCTTCACCACGACAACGCCTCGTCGCACACCGCCAAGCGAACGATCGACTATTTGGCGACATCAAACGTTGAATTACTGGGTCACCCGCCGTATAGCCCCGACCTCGCGCCTTGTGATTTTTATTTATTTCCAAAAATTAAAGAAAAACTTAAAGGAAAGCGGTTTATGAATGCTGAAGAAGCGGTGGCTGCGTATCGCGATGCCATTGAAGAGACCCCTAAGGACGAGTGGGCAAAGTGCTTTTCCCAGTGGTTCCATCGCATGCAGCGGTGTATTGACGTGAATGGACAATATTTTGAAAAGATATAATAAAACTAATAACTGGCTAATGTAATCAGTTTTTGATTTTCTAAGAACTTTCAGTTTGACCCTCGTATTATATGTATGTATTATATAGTATCTATTTATTTATTATTTATATTTATGTAATATGTATATAAGTATAATTATAGTTTAATGTATATTTATTTAATTTCTATTGTAATCATAAGAATATTATACACCCCCGTACTTTTAAGACAGTTCATCTTTCCTTCCAAAGGTTGTCAGAAAGAGATCGCTGTATAGTGATAAGACCGCCGATTGTAACATAGCTTAATAATATTGTTTTTTTTTTGTTTTATGTATGTTTTGTATTTGGTGTTATCAATAAAGTGTTATCTATCTATCTATCTTTTAACGCGAATGATTCAATTAATTTCTAACCGTGAAACTAAAAGCATAAGCATAGCGTCTTAAATCTCTGAAATATAGGGTGGAGGCACCAATTATCGGACATGTCAACTTTTTTGATCTCTAACTGTTGAAAGCCAAAGCTATTTTGTAAAGCGATTTTATATTAATAGCTTTGGCTTTCTTGTTATCTTTTTTTGAGTAACGAGATAATGAAATAAAATTATTATATTGGCAAAATCACAAACCCTTTGTTAGTTACGATAATATCGATATTTTTTTCCGAGTAAGCAGATTTTCCCTAATATCAACCTCTAACACCCCGACAACCGCCACATGTTACCCTAATATCAGCATACTGTTTTAAAAAAAGTAGCTAAATAAAACTACAAAACAAAAAATATTAGGTTTTTATTTTCAAATTTTTTTACTACTTATTTGTCATTTATTATAACGCCTCTGTTTTAGAAATAAAAATAAGATCAGAATGAATCAACATTCTTGATAAAAATAAAGAAAGCAACTATGAACCAAAATAATTATAAAGTAATTACCGAATACAATCCACAGGAAACGCATAGGATCTTCAAATTAAAAGTATTACACATTTATTGTAATTAGAATCTATTTTACCACGATAAATATATATTTTATTAATTTTGTTGCACAATGCTATATCTAAGTGCTGTATTAATTAACATTAAAAATGCTTAAAAAATTCATCAGTCCCATTGCGAAAGTTTATAAGTTTGTTAACGTTATTTTTTTTCCTTTCATAGGCTTATATTTGGTGGCAAAATGAAATGCAATAAGCATATAAATGTTTTCTTAAAGCTGGCCAGACACCATACCCAGAAGTTGTCTTGCATATTTTAGAATTTGGACGACTACAAATTGGGAATACATTATTTCGGCTAATATCAATATTTGTCACTAAAAAAGAAGGTACACAATAAAAAGGTGGTCATTTTACACATTATATTATATTTTTTATAACTATGTCCAATTTCTCGAAAGGATCGATATTAGGCGGTGGCCGATACTAGGAGACTCCGCCCTATTAAATCATTCCGCGCACTCTTAGAAAACCTATTATGTTTTCAGAATGTTATAAAATTTTTACGCCTCTCATAAAAACTCAAATAACCATGATGATAACTATTTGTTTTATAGCTTATAAATCCTCTAGGCTAGGTTGCGAAATTGAGAAAAAAAGAACGAACGAAATTCTTAAATAATAATGAATGACACACATAGTATAAATTTTCTTTGCTATTCCATTGACGAATAAGATAATAATATGGCTTTTCGTACGTACATTTCGTAAACAAAAATCATAAAGCAGGTTATAAGCAAACAGTTATATTTCCGAGCAATAGATGTCGCCAAAACATTTCTAGCGCAAAATTTGTTTTTAACGCATAGCCAATTATTAGCGTACAGTGTAGCAAAACCGCTATTATTACAAAACATATTCATACCGAAGTAGAGAGCCGCAATAATTCCGTAGGGCCGCGTACAAGACCGGAATATTAATAGGGCGCGAACACACTGGGCTAATCAGCGCCACTGCGTACGTGCCCTTATGGGTGTGTAATTGATTTTGAATACGTATGTGTCAGGAATGTTTAGTTGTTTCGTTGAACACGAGCAGATACTTCGTTTGATGTTAAATTAATTCAGTCTAATAATTTACCATTATAAATAAATAAAAATGCTGTTCCTAAAATCCTCGCTTAAGATGGCAACAGTTTGGTAATTCATTTTAATATTCGTAATATTCCGAATGAGGTTAATAAAAAGAGAAAAATCACTAATGTGCTTTAGAAAATTCTAGAAATGACGAATTACTAGTAAACCGGGCTTATTTATGTGCATTTATTAAAGTGTAGTATAATATTACTAGTAAACCGGGCTTTTTTTTATTTTTTTTTTCTTCAACACCAAAAACTTTTTATGATATTTTGGTAGAACATACATATTGGTTGCTCAATGTCATTTTAGGAATTTCCCCGATATCGTGAAATAAAAAAAAATAAAAATAAAGACGGGAATTTAAAACATGGCTCGATCGTCGCATTTCGATATCGATGAGCGACATATGGCTTTAAATTAGTTACATAACAAATTTAATTATGACAGCTACAACAACGCACAAATAACTAAGATAACCAGACGGTCAAACGTTTTTCGGAACCGTAGCAAAGTGTGACGTCACTTCGTGGCTTGAATTTGTAGGGAGCGTTTTCGGCCGACTAGCAACAGTTCCACATAGCACTGTATCTCCGAAACTATTAACGGCAGACATGCTGTTACTTCTATATTGTTTCTCAGATATTATTAGACTATTTAATAAAAAAAAAAAAAAGTAGTTAACTAGCATATTTAACGAAGTAAAGGACTGATGATGGAACTGGAAGATGGCCATGGGAACTTCGTAATAAAAAACCGCAACTACATCGAATTTGGGCTTCTTTGATTTACCAATTTAAGATACCTGGTTCAAAAAAGATTATTCTTATTAAGCTATTTTTAATTGTCTTATACATACTGTATTCTTCGATTACTATTGATTTTTTTACATATGGTTAAATACGCAGTTTGAGATGATTCAAACTAACAGTTTGTGAAAAAAAAAATTCGATCAATAATTAATTACTTCAACTTCTTCCACAAAATATAGTCTAGGACAGGTTTACCAGAGGAAAAAATCAAAAGTCCCGAAAAAAGCCCTGATTTCTATTGAAAATCTTGTGATTTTTTGCAGTTTGAAATTATTTTCTCAAACGTACTTAACAATTTAGAAAAGGCTTATTATTATACTAGTTTTTAAAAACTACGGGGCTCGGGGGCTCTAAATCACTTCTTGCACATCGCAAAGATAGGAAGATTATTTTTAGCGTGTGTAAGTTATAAAAGAGATCTTTAAAATGTATTATACTTTATTAAAAATCAATAAGGCTAATCTTAAGATATGGATAGATACTTCATAATTCTACTTAAGTTATAACAATAGCAAAGATTATATCAATAATCCTCATAATTATTGTCGCACTCTCCAAACATCCATCAATTACCAACATGAGTGTCCAGTATATTGACAGACAAACAATTATTTTGTTTATACGTGTCCCCTATTTGTGTACCATAGACTCGAAAAATATAGAGGTACCACAGAGTAATTACAAACCAAAAACAGTACTATGCACTGGAATACATATTCAGGAAATGTTTAAAATTAATCTAATTAATCTTTCATTATTGTAATTACTAAAAGTACAAATTAACATGACATCTGAAGGCCTATTTGATAGTTCTGAAAACAAAGTTTCGTATATAACCCATTTTTGGATAATTTATGATGAAACGCAGGTAGGACCCGACACTACTTCTGTTGTACGCACGGCCGCACGTCACGCTACATACTACCACCGTAAACAGATTTCAGTGGCCTGATTATCTAATTTTTAAGTCAATCACAATCATTTTCAAACGTATAGTGGTCGTGATAGTGATTTATGGAATCGTGTAACTTTTAAAGTCACAACTGCTTTCGGAACGAATGATGATTTGAATGATATAGAATGTCATAGATAATTCATTTCATTTTGTTGTTGTTAAGTTGAGAAATAATCTTTACGACTCGTATGATTGTAATTAATTCTCCTATTTCAACTAAAGAATAACAATATTTTATTCATATAAATAAAATAATAGAATGTTAAATCATTTCAAACTTTTGAAAAACATAACGTTTTATTTCAACAAAAAACAAACAAAACCATTGTACTCTCAAAACGCAGCATGCGCGTTTTTTATGTCAGCTCGTCTAGGGATGTATCGATACGAGTAAATACAAGTACTTACTCGATACTGTTCTTTCTATACCAAGTACAATCGATGAAATAAGCATCGATACTTTAGAACCGAGTAGTAAATATTATCGTGAAGTAATAAAGTAAGTGTTTGTATCGGTACTTGTTCAAAAACTCGCGAGCATTAGTCTGTTTACTCTCAGTCTGTATAAAGGTGTCTAAAGTCTATCTCATGAAAAAGTCCCACATTCACAGCGTCCTTGTCCCTGTATGAATAATCATTACTAACCCCTACTAATTTTATGCAGTTAGAGATCTATTTAGAAAGGGGCATTTTGAAGCAATACCTAACTAAATACTTTCTATATGCTTCGTTTTATATATCTAAACCTACTCCTTTTTCTTCATTTTACAGAGTATAGCTATTGATTATCAATAGTATCTAATCTACTCTGAAAAAACTATAAAAATGACGACGATGGTGAGGCATTTTAAAACTATTCGATACAAGTAAGTATCGAGTAAAAGTGTCGATTCCCACGTGGTATCGTTGAATCCCTAAAAGCTCGTCATGTCATCAGCTGTGCATCAACTATCAGAAAAGTTGGATAGACTTGGCATTTCATTTTAAGTTTAAAATATTTATTAATACTTTTAGTTTTTTCGTTGTATGTAGAGTTCTGAGTAAATTTACGTATAAAAAGATCGGTAACCCAATAGTGCAGGAATTTAGTTACATCGTGTAATCACCTTAGTGAAATTTGTAAATTTTGTAGTTGTTAAAAAATAATCATTTTATAAATACTAAAGCAATCAAGTAAGTAGTATTCTTAGTATCTTTTCCACCGTAACGAGTGATTTTCCTATTTTTAGGTAGAATTATAATTATGAGCGTTATTGGGTTTTAAATATACCTCTATATAAAGTATATGCTTACCAAAACATACATAAAATATCGAATGATTGCAGTTAGTATTCAACGCTTTCATTTGACATTACCCAGTAGCTTTCAAAAGTATTTGTAACCATCAATTTGCTTAGATAATTCCGATTTACGTCAAATGAACGTTATCATGCATTCAATATCTTTCAAAAAATGTCGCGACCGCTAAATTGCGTTATTGTGTGTACAGATGACTCTTCACGGATATGACTTTAACAAAATCGTAAGTAGGATACAAAATTTTCCATTCAAGGACAAATAGTATAGACCCTCGGGTGTCAAGTTGGGATGAAAGATAAGGTTTTCTACCGCAACCCTCTGGAGAAAATTCGACAATTAACAGGAAACAACTTAAACATTTTAAACTATTGAGTTATTCAAGTAGATATTTTATTATATTAATAAAAATAAAGATATTTGATTAAAAAAAAAATCCCAAAACCAAAAATATCTGCTTTTTCTATCAATATTTTATAGTCTATGGTGTGTGCAGAGCGTGTTAGTTGCTCATTAGACGGGGGTTCCGCATAATAACATTTCCTCACAATTATTTATGTTGGAAGTATTTTTTTATTGCAAACAGTTTGTTGTAACATAGTGATGAGACTTCAGCAGTAGAATACGGTTCGAATTTTTATTTGTTTAGTAACTATCTGTTTTAATGATATATCTGTATTCCGAAGTCGTGAAGAGAATAAACCAATTTAAACAATTATTTGGGTTCGAAAGTCTAATTTGCGAGAAAAATGTGGACAAACATATCAACTTATATTCATACAAATTATTCACTCACAAAATTTCGTACACATGTTCAGAAGGCCATGTAGACTAACTAATATGAATATACTGGTATTCATATATGTTAGTATTAGTATGTAAGAAAGTACATACATAATTCGAGAAAAAAAAAATTTTTTTTTAATCCCTGCAGTAAAGAGAAAAGAGAGGTGTTATAAGTTCGACCAGTATATCTGTATGTCTGTCTGTGACACCGTAGATCCAATGAACAACCGACGTGAGTGCGTTTTTTGAATCGAATGCCGTGTTCATCGCGATGTTTCTTATGATTTCTGAAAATCGGTGCCCTAATTGTATCATTTTATCACAACCCCTTTCAATCGTAAAGCGGTTCTATTACTTATTAATATAATTGTGCAAATTTTAAAGTCACAATTGCTTTGGAACGAATGGGTAATGATTTGAATGATATAAATGTAATTGACAATAATTTGGTTTGACATTTCACAATAGCTTTTAAAGATATTTAATTTTTTTATTTAATCTTTATTGCCATATTACTGCAAATGGCGGACTTAATGCCATAGGCATTCTCTACCAGTCAACCGGAGAGGATAAGCAGAAAATTTGTAAGGCAGTGATAGGGATAGAGAATTAGTATATTGAATATAATTAACAATCATACACATATTTAGACACATATACATACATAATTATAATATTTGTAGCTATCACTTTGATAACACAATTCCGATTAACATCAAATCAACATCATCGTTCATTCAATGCCTTTAAAAAAAACGTCGCGGTCGCAACTTATACATGTCAAATAGTTGTAGCGTGAAGTTCGTGAATATCTTTCAAATGTCAAAATCGAAGAGATTATGATAGATTTTAAAATTAAACAATTAGCCCACTGATTAGCAATCTAAAAGACTTTGACAAGACGCTATTTTTTTTAAAGCAGCATCATAACTTGTAAACGAATGGGCCTATCTGATTAAAGCTATTTAGTCGATAGCTTCTTTCGTCAAGATCATTTTGAGATGTATTTTTTTATTTATTAGAATGTTCTGAAGTCGGTAATTCGCTGTCCTTTATCCCGGTAATATGATAGACAGAGCCTGCCTATTGGCTTTTAAGGCCCTTGTTGAGTATATTTAAAAATATGTATACTTTCCGTTAACTGCTACTCGTACAATTGCAGTTTAGTTTCGACTCAGTTCAGAAGATTTCTTGAGTTCGATCCACAAATTGCTTACCTGAAAAAAAAAATGTCTTTTAATACCAAATCAAAATATGTCAGCAGCATCAAGCTTCTTTATAATACTTGTAGCCAAAATGATAGGTGATATCGGTCACCCAAGTAAGTAGCTTCACATTCCCGATTTTCAAAACTTTCAGCGCGAAATAAACATGAGCTTCATCTCTCGACACACAATACTGTTACATACGGAATCATTTCCGATGCGAGATTGGATAATGGCTACCGGAAATAGCCCCGCCTGTGACGTCACAGCGGTTCCGGCAGAGCCTACCTAGTTAGCCTATAGACACGCGAATGTTCATTCAAATCTGAGATCCGTTATTTATTTTGGGATGTTTTCTATTTGGAATTTGTTTGGTTTTAATTAAAAACGATTTTAATTTAAACGACTCAATATGAAAATTTAAGTAGATCTTCGCATTTGAATTAAAAAAAATGACGATGGAAAGCCTTTCTCGAAAATATAAAAGTCCATATATACTATCCTACTAAAGCGATGACAATCGTATTATTAATATAATACATTGTGAATTATTACAGGTTCATTAAACTGTCATAAGAAGTGAAACATGATATTTAAAAATCTGCTTTCTTTTTAAAATTAATTGATTATATAATAAATAATCACTACCGTGTAATGGCAGAATTGTGCAAAACTATTTTAACCGTTAAGACAAGAAGAAGCACTGTTACGTTGCAAGCAAAGACTTAAAAAACTTTACACGTACAAAAAACAACTATAATCTTAAAAACCTGGAAACACATCTCCTTTTTATAGAATTCTTACAATCAGCGAGCAAATATATATCAAGGTTTACTAGTATCTTCTTTTTACCTTAGGAATATGAGGGGACAGCAGAGGATGTGCGAGGTGAGCCTCTACCCCGCTAGCAGATCATAATATTTCTTTTTTGGTCATCCATGCTATAAGCGGTCATTGCGAAAGTACTTGGCAACCGTATCGCAGACCATGTGCTAGTTAACACTGCGCCATCAAGCTCCTCCTAGCTCGCCATTGTAAAGGTATGGAGAAACATTCCCCAGTCGAGTTATGCTACAATGGCACCAGCATATTACTAGTAAAACCTTAAGATATGGGTTTTGGCAGTAACATAATTCTTTCGGCTCATATTCGGGTGAATTGTCTGACCGTTGATGAAAATACGCTCACTAATAACGAATGCAATCAATGTTTAGGAAATTCGTCAGTCCTTTTGGGTCTAAGGTAGCTCAGTGATTAGAGACAATCGCCTGTATTGCGAAGGGTTCTGGGTATTTTAAAAATTCGGCATCCCGCATGCGGTCTCTATCGAACAATGAAAACGCGTTTAAAATAAAACCATAAACTCCAAAACAAAATTGTGGAGATGGACAAAAACACCAAATTAATTCCACCTTTTTGAGTAACAAAATTGCAAAATAATATTAGGTATCCGAATTAAGAGGGTTCCGTAGCTAAATTAAAATGCTGGCTCCCTACACTCGGGGCGTTTGTAGAACTCTTGGTACGGTCAACGCTTTCAATCCACAATGAATCGAAAAAAAATACAAGCGCTCTGATTTTGTTCCTGTGCTCATTATTAGCTGGTCACGGTCGACTAGTTGGTAACGTGCATTGTTTTGTTTTCGCATTGTTGAAATTATTAATCGCTCCGGTTTTGTTTCCTTGCTCCCGTTTTGTGTTTCCTTAGTTCAATTGATTCGTGAATAACATTGTACTGGAGATTAGAAAAAGTGGCATAAACCATAAACGCAAAACAAAATACCACATTGCTAATTTATCCAAAAAGTTTCGTTTGTGTTTCCAAAAAGTTAGAGAAAAGGAATAATAATGTTAAAGAAGTAGCAGCTAACCAATAATAATTAATACAAACTCATACATCATTAATTGGACAAAACTATTTTAGTTACGAGAAAACTTGATGATTTAATTAGATCTCCTTATCTCGAAAAAAATATTTCATTGAAGCGTCGAATCAAATGACATAAACGGAAAACTATTTTTATTACTGACTTAGTTTTTACACTCTAACCATGCGAAATAATCGAATAGCGACAGAGTCTGCCAATCGAGAAATATGATTCTGATTTAATAGTGCCGTTCGATTGAACTGAATCTTTCTAGTTACATTTGGTACGTTCGAATGAAAGAGAATGATATTTTTTTGAACTCAGAAACGTATTATGCAATTTTATCAAAGTCAAATTTCTCTTTATCAAGGCTGGGGTAAAAAAAACGTCTACCCAGTTGCACAGACGACTTTAAGTTCCACTGAATGTTGTAAATCTCAAAATTTGTATTGGTAATATCGATTAAAACTAATGTTAATAGACCTTCTTACAACTGGGTATAAGTCTATCAATGTTACAATTTTTAAAAACTAAAAATCTATATTTAAGAGAGACTGTATTTCAAAGTTATAATCCTAATTTATTTTAATAATTTTGCATGCTTAAACCGAACAATTAATTTGTATAACAATAACTCTATTTATAGTAAATAAATAATTCGAATTTGAATATGAGATTGATGAGAGTGAATTTGAATATCTAGATATAGACAAAGAATTGCGCGTAAAAACTAATTTTTTTTTTATTAATTACTCGCAAATCGTTCTGGTTATTATTAAATGTCTCGCGTATAGCCCTCGGTATAAAGACACTTACATGTATGTTAATGTTCCCTCCAAAAAACAGTCTAATAAATAAAATTTAGGGAAATCTTGTGATTTTTTCAATAGGGAAAATTTTATAAATTCATTTTTTAATTGTGACTATACCCTTAGAAACATTACTTACTTTTTTTTGCAACTAATTTGGATATTATAAATAGGTACAAAACCATTTAAACTTAGTACTTTCGGTGTACGCGGCCTCTTAGTAATAAGTAGTTACTGCTCGTACGAATTAACGTGACACCTGAAGGCCTATTATTCCATTACCACGAAAACGAAAATTAGTTAATTTTTAAAATACAACGATTCCAAATGAACGTCCTCCTCTGATGCACACATAATATTCACCATTTTATGGATATTTTTTTACGTTGGGATATTCGGAATATTCTTATGAAGTCTTTAGTGAAATATTAAATATGCGTTACATTTAAATAATAAAGGTATTATGGAGTGATATGTATGCGTATTATGGAGGACCCAAAATCACTCATGTCATTATAAACTGATTTTTAACAAAACGAATTCTAAATAAACTGTAATCAAGATTGATAGAACTCCTCCGTGGCTGTTATATATTTATAATAATATTATTTTAAGTTTATTAAGAGAAATAAAACAGAAGTATACAGAACAGGTTAGACTGTAACCGAGTAAGTAGGTATGTATTTTACGATGTCAAACAATAGATAATTTAAAAAAAG
The DNA here is from genome assembly GCA_918026875.4 of Diatraea saccharalis. NCBI lineage: Eukaryota > Metazoa > Arthropoda > Insecta > Lepidoptera > Crambidae > Diatraea > Diatraea saccharalis. Next base: position 26,584,039 of record OU893337.1, read on the forward strand.
AACTTTAATTCCAACCACAGACTAAAATACAAATCGAACCCCACAGCTAAAAAACAAAAAGCTTGTATAAATGGTATAATGAAAGCATGCATCGTTGCTTACAAATAAGTCGCGCATAAAAAGCGTTTCGTGCTTGACAATAGAAAAGAGGGGGAATTTGTACGCAAAATGTAAGGACGGACATTATTACATATATTTGTTGAGTGTGAATTGTTCGGTGTACTCATAGGGGTTGATTTTTAATACGACCGTTGTTCGAATGGAGCTTGGTTCAATTAAGAGCCTTTTTATTTAATTATTTTTTAATTTATATCTTACATACTTAGTTTTGAAGCAGCAATTGAACGTTATATATTTTTTTTTTATGATATGAGATATTATACAAAGGAACATAAACTGAAAAACAACATTGACAATTTGGTTAGGAAGAAAAAAAAACAGCCGGTAATGATAATTTTAAGCCTGAACTAACATTAATTTTTATCCCACTAAACAGTTCCCTGCCTAAAAAACCATGCGGGCGAAGCCGCTTGCGGAAAGCTATTTTCAGTAATATATTATATTCATTAAAAATTTTATACCAGTGTGAAGTCTTATTTTTGTATTTGTAAAGGGCTCGCTCTTGACCTCAATCTAACCCAAGCATATAAATGAGATCCCCGGTGCGACGAGCTTGCTCAGAAGGAACTTATTCACTTTTGCCTTAAATAGGTCTGGGTTATATGCACTCGGGAAAATAGACGCCGGCAGGGAGTTTCACTCTTTGACAGGGCGCAGTAAAAAAGAAGTATTAATAAACGAATACTTCTTTTTTACTATAAATTGAGATATATTGGAAGATCTTAGTGTCCCTGTTAAATAGACGTCTAAGTAACAGGCATACTAGAAATACGATTCGCATTAGTTTGAATTACGTCAATGGTGTGCCGTTGCTTAAGCGTCAAGTTAGCAGGCACACCAACAATCAGAAATATCTCGAATTCTATTGAAGTGAGTGATATGAAAGTTTTTGGTATAGAAGTCTCTAATTAGTAAAAATTTTTTGACATGTAATTCAAACCTGCCTGCTACATAGTTTCCAATATCTCTTTAATTCACAGTGTCACTAAATTATATGCTATGTTTCACTGATTGTCACTATTTACTCACAATTAATTGACATATATAAGACCCAAAAACTCTTTGATGTGCTTGCTACCTTGACGTTTACAAACGAGAACAATGAGTTGCCATTAAAAAAAAAATGATTTCGTACCAACCTAGGAAAACAAATTGATCCTAGGTCATCATAAATTTCTTTGTATCATTTCTTCAATTCCTATTGGAGTTTGTGTTATTATTTTCGTGTTAAGATTCCCATCGCCAAGTAAGAGGGAAGTGTTTGATTATGCATGTACTTATTTAACCAAAGCGAGGCACTTGTTTGAATCGCAAATTGAACTGACATCAGTAGCCTCGGGCGATATTGTATTAAACCGCTTTTAACAAAGGGGTTTTTAAACGTTTGCCTGTGGTTTGTATAATGCAACAAACCTTAGAAGACGTCTGCTGTTGAATGTTTCGTGTTTGATATTTTTTATATGATATAAGGTTTAAAGTAAATAGGTGGATTAAATTATTGTTGTTAGGCAAAGGGATTTAGTCCATACAAGTTACCTTGGGTAAGTTTCTTCTACTTTTTTTTATTATAGATTCAATGGATACAAAAGAAAAAATGCATCTGAGATATTTTGTGTTCGACGCTGTCCTTCTTTAGTTTTAAGATGAAGAATCACAGAAAAGCGAAGACCAATTCCAATTAATGGACGTATGCAATGTAGTTGTGCAAAATTTATTTATAAAAATAAAATATTTATTTATAAGAAATGGCAAGTAACGAAAATCTATACAAACTGTATTGGTGTATCGTAAAAATATAAAAATGCCAAAGCAATTTAATTTATTCAGCCACAACAGTCACTTTCATTTTACGCATGAGAAACATAAAACATTATGTCTAAAATGGCAAGAAGAACCCTAAAGGCGTCTTAGCCCATAAAATTGAAAGAATTTCTACTAAAACGAATGCTACTCTGAAAAACTGTCCATCAATGGAGGCGGGCTTAATGTATTAAACTGTTCGCCTCTTGGGGAGTATTTCGGTGATATACATCTATGTAGGGGAAAACGGAACGAATTTAATATGACTTTAACACGACAAGTACATTTGTTAAGCATACCTATTTTGTAGAAATTTCTTCGCCGTAAAGTTTTGGTGTAAAAATAACATTTATTAAGATTTGCGATCGATGGTATGCGTCCAGTACCATATTTTGCGGATATGTTGTGCTGGATGCTTAGGGTGTCGTAGACAGAGTACAAATGCATATACACTGAACGAAGTCAACATCGGAAGTCGCATGTTCTGTATTGTAAAAACAAGCTTTCCTTGGCCATGTATCACGAGCCATGTACAACAATAAATGTGTGGCGCATCTGGTCGTAAAAGGAAAAGTTGAAGGTACGAGAGCGCGCGATAGATCTCTGATGACATAAACAGCAAAAGTAAAGGCTGCAACAAACTGCCCTTTTGCCCTGTCAAGAATGGCAGCGTACAAACAGCAATTGCCACTCAAACTGTTCCGACCTGATCTGTTTTGATTGAATATCACTGCCACATGTCAAGAATGAAACGACTTGAAAGAAGAATCATATTCGATGTTATGACCGAGTCAGAAATCACTATCGGGACTCGCAACAAGCTCTTGTCATTACTTTTGCAATTGAACATCATAATCATCACACTGTTTCCTAGGAGGGAAACAGCCGAGAATATAGACTAGAAAAACACAGATGATCAGGGAGACCGTGTCATACAAAACTTCTTTTATTAAACCGAAGGGTGGGCTGCATGGTCTGGCCGCGATCAGTCAAGGCCGATTAGCCTAACCTCTCGTTTTTCACGACAATCCGGACCTCAATAACTTGCAAACAATTCCCGGAGACACCATTATGTTGAACCTTAACGGGCACGTAGGTAGGTATGGTAGATGGCCACTTCACTCGGCCAATATGCGTAGCATGACAAACTCGAGAAACGCTCTGTCTACACCAATTGTAATCTCGATTCGTAAACTTGACAATAGCGCAATATGAAAATGCGCTACGAGGGTCAAACTGAAAGTTCTTAGAACTGGCCACTTATAAACAATATAATAAAAAAATAATTCTAAAATTTGAAAATATAACTCTTTGCCAATATTACTGAGTATATATTTCATTCATTTGTCATTTGTTTTACGATTTAGCGGCAAATTGAAAATTGTCTGTGTCACGTCATCATGAATTTAACACGAGAAAATTTTCGTGCAATGATTTTTTATGACTTTCGATGTCATTTAAGTCAACAAGAAAGTTATGATAGACTACGATTGGCCTTTCACGATGAAGCCCCATCTCGTGCGACTGTTTACAACTGGTTTAATGAGTTTAAACGTGGTCGCACTAATCTCACTGATGATTTACGTGAGGGACGGCCTTCTACGGCGACGACTGAAGATAACATCTGTGTTGTGCGGCGTATGATAGAGACTGACAAAAGAGTGACCTATCAACAGATTCGGACAAGCTTAGGCATCGGTATGAGTCAAGTGCACAAAATCCTCCACGAACATTTAGCGGTCAGGAAGCTTTGCGCCCGGTGGATACCTCATAATTTGACTGAGGCTCAAAAACTCCATCGTGTGGATTGGTGTCGTAAAATGATTGAAAGATTTAACGGAGGTGACTCAAATGCTGTGTTCGACATACTAACAGGTGACGAAAGCTGGATTTACTGTTATGATCCTAAAACCAAAAGACAATCTGCTCAGTGGGTGTTTCCTTTCGAGGAGTTGCCAACTAAAGTGAAGAGAGATCGAAGTGCGGGAAAAAAAATGGTGGCCTCGTTCTTTGGAAGGATAGGTCATTTTGCAACAATTGTGTTAGAGGATCAAAAAACAGTTTCTGCAGAATGGTACACTACCAATTGTTTGCCACTTGTCTTGGAAAAAGTTCGAGAGAAACGACCTCGCAGTAGGATCCTCCTTCACCACGACAACGCCTCGTCGCACACCGCCAAGCGAACGATCGACTATTTGGCGACATCAAACGTTGAATTACTGGGTCACCCGCCGTATAGCCCCGACCTCGCGCCTTGTGATTTTTATTTATTTCCAAAAATTAAAGAAAAACTTAAAGGAAAGCGGTTTATGAATGCTGAAGAAGCGGTGGCTGCGTATCGCGATGCCATTGAAGAGACCCCTAAGGACGAGTGGGCAAAGTGCTTTTCCCAGTGGTTCCATCGCATGCAGCGGTGTATTGACGTGAATGGACAATATTTTGAAAAGATATAATAAAACTAATAACTGGCTAATGTAATCAGTTTTTGATTTTCTAAGAACTTTCAGTTTGACCCTCGTATACTAGACATCATGGACTTCGAGAAGGGAATGACGACAAATGAGTTCATTATCATTCATCACCCGCTTTCCAATAATACTAGACGTTACAAAAGTAAGCAAAAACATCTAGCTAGAATGTCATTTGAATAGTCATACATCTTTATAATACAACAATAAATTGAATTTGAACGCTTACACAAACAAACTCTGCTCACATCAATAAATCATAATACAATAGTTGCAATACAATATTTACGTACACAATCCCCGGGATTAGGCCGAGTCCCGCACCCTGGGATTACGGGATCAGACAGACGCTATCCAGTTATCTTCGGAAACAAATTAGCGCGAGATTGTTGATATTTATCTTTGTGTTGATGTTAAAACTACTGAAGTACCCAACAGTTGCGGAGAATTAAATGAACATTTAATGTGTTTTTTAATGAAAATTCTAAATATTCAATAAAAAAAGGTGTCAGATGTCTCAAACAAATTTATTATATGGTTTCCTATGATTTGATAATATGTATTTACGTAAATATATTTCATTAACCGATTATAACTTAAATATTTACTTTTAATAAATATAGAATTTTACCTGAACTAATTGAAAGAAAAATAATAGTATGACGTAAGCGCAGAGTAATTTTGATGATTTTTAGAATTTGTCAGACTTAAAGCGATGTATGTTGCTATAAGTTGTAATTATTGTTTTAGATACATAAAACAAAGTTAAAATAAAGAAATAACTTATGTTGTCTTAACAATCGATCTTATCGCATCGCCTTTAGGGACAAATAAGGTCTCCGAGGAGCAAATCTCGATTCATTCTGGATCGAAGATATCTCCTTTAATCTACAGTTGAGATATTGGATACTTGATAGCTCCGACATGTTACCACGTTCAAATTCAAAACTTATTTTGATTAATAAAAGTTACAAAGTTGTTTGAGTATGATTGTTATTTATGGGATTACATTGCGATCTTTCTGTATTGACTTTCTACAAAAACGGGTTACGAGAAATTTGCTCAGCGAAATGGTCCCGAGTACTTGTTCAACGTCAGGAAATAGAGGTAGGACTAAAAACTGAAGTGGCTTTATCCCATGCCTCGTGATATCCAGTGCAGTGACTCAACATATTAGTGACTAGTGGCCGCCAGAACTTCGTCCGTGTTTTCCATTATTTCTTCGCTGCTAATGATTGCAGTGTGCTGTTATATAGCCTAAAGCCTTCCTCGATAAATGGTCTATTTAACACAAACAAGAATTTTTCAATTCGAATCAGTAGTTTCTGAGATTAGCGCGTTCAAACAAACAAACTCTTCAGCTTTATAATATTAGTATAGATAGAACTGGAGATTCTTACTTAGATAATAATGCAATGTTAATATGGAATGCAAATGATCTGATAATGAAATCGGAAGGTAACCATGGGCCATATGTGCCCGAGATAAGATTATTTCTAGACATTCTGGATCTTATTATAGGTTACGTGTTCGCTTAGACTAAGATGTTGGTCGACTTTTTCATTCATTCATTACTTTGGTCCGCATTATTCGTTGCTAGTTAATTACATATCATCAACGCCATATACTCTCTAGGTAATTCTTTGAAAAATTCGTTAACAAAAGAAAGCAGAAAAAGAGATCAGACATCGCACCGCGGTCCGTTATTCCTTTTTTATAATGGCCTCGTAAATACACAACATCGGATCTTTTAATCCTGTAATTCCGGTCCTCCGGGATCTTTCCCACTACAACAGGATTGTGTTAAGCTTTGTCCACAGGATTGTACGTGTTACTTAATGACAATGAGTTTGTTTGTAAAATGTGATGATTATTGAATCCAGTACGAAATTGTGTGGCCAAATGGTTTTTGTTTCTGCAATTGTTTCTTAGCTCAAATTTTAAGTAACTAAATAGCTTTTGTATTATGAAAACCTGTAGCGATGGCGGGTCAAGTCAGACTCGACAGCCACGTGGAAAAGTGATTTGTTTTGCAATCCCGACCGAAAATCTTGGAGTGCGAAATATGGAGGTTTTCCTCAGAAAATATGGAGGAACAGTCAGACTGATTTACTTTCACTGTCATTATCATTTCAGTGAAAGTGCATCCGTCTGACTTAGGGCTGCCAGATGGTCGGGATTCGTCTGGATTGTCCAGACATTTCGTATGATGTCCAGGGTCCCGAAAAAAACAAATATGTCCCGACGAAAATTGTTAGTTTCTGAAACAACGAATTCCAAGTATAAAAAAATAAAATAACACACATATCATAACAAATATAATAAGTAAGTATATTAGCTGTTTAAATGTTTTACTATTATTATGTGATCTTATAAATTGAGGAAAAAGTAGATACTTTTTATTATTAAAAAAAAAAATACTAAAAGGTGAATTTTTATTAGTATTTTTAGACTAGGGTTGCCAGATAGCGAGACTAAAATATCTGGACAAAATTTGAAAAAGTCGGGATTTTGGGATCACAGTCGGGACAAAGAAAAATCAATCATCATCATCAGCCCTTTTAAGTCCTCATTGCAGGGGCTCAGGCCTTCTTTATGGATGGTTACGGAGGATGGGCCATGACCCTTCACGCTGGCCCAATGCGGATTGGAGGGTATTAACGACTTCAAATGCAGCCGGGACCAACGGCTTAACGTGCTTTCCGAAGCATGGAGTAGCTCGAGATATTTTTTTGGTCACCCATCCCGTGACTGCCCTTGCGAAAGTTGCATAACAACAACGATCGTGGGCCACAGCGCTTATCCTCTACGCCACCGACCTACTTAATTTACTTAATTTTAGGGTACCTTTTTAATTCAACTCCTGGAAATGTACATAGGATATTTTTTCAATATGTGTCTATATTCTGAAATCACGTAAAGTCACGGAGCTATAAATGCTAGTAAATCCACATAATATACTTTTGATTTGTTGATCTGAGAGTAATAAGATAGACACTTTATTGCTCACACATAATTATTAATAAATAAGTATAGGAACGTAGGAATCCATGATCGAGGATGGTGTTAAGTACGTCACATTTATATTCATCGGAGTAGGGCATATATGCAGCCTTCTTGCGTTACCAAAAAAGGGAGACGTAGAACTACTAAGTAATGGATACTCCATTATAAGATTTCCATTTTCCACTATCCCCGACCACTAAATCGTTGTACAAAGAGAAATATTTTTTATACAAAATAAGATCCCATTTGGCATACGTGCATCTCTCGGTGACAGTCCGTGTCGCGATGGAACACCGAAAAAGGGCACGTAGTAAAAAGGTTGTCACAGTATACTCAAATATGGGAACAGTATTATATTTTTTAACGGTCAAATAGAATTTTATTTACAAGAAATACCAAAAACACAAAAAATGGCCATATTGCTAAAGTTTATAGATAAAAATATGTAAATACTCTACAAATGAGTAGTAAATAAACTATACAAGTAATAATAAAAATGCTTAAGTAAAAAAATAGAAAAAAAAAACAAGAAATACTGCCGTTACGTTAACTATGAGTTTGGTGGTGACATAAATAATATTATGCGTGAGTTTTCTATATTTTTTATGGTCCACCGCAGAGCAATTCTTGTAAGTGACCAAATTTGATGTACATACAGAGTATTCGGTTTTAGGCTCAAAATGTTTTAGATATTTGCGCACAGTTAACTTAAACCACGTATGTGCTCGTAAGTTCTATGTATGTTTCTATGGCGGTGTGGTGAGAATGGTTAGGGAGGATTCATCGGCGCAGCGTGTGGAAACCACCTTTTGTCGGCCGATAAAGGACTCGCTTCAATCGCTGGATTCATACTTTATATTTATACGGGATTCTTTGTTGTGCGCACATTTATTTCACCACGAATATCGCGATGCAAATTGGTCACTAGCGTTTAAGCTCCCATTTACAGATGTTATTCGAAAGAATAATGTTGTTCTGGGATCCTTCCTTTAGGTCTGTTAATAGCAAGGAAATATACATGTATTATCGTTCTTTTAGTTATGTAGATAACGCATTTTTTAATAATATAATATCAAAGTAATTTAATAGCTTATTGTGAAGCCGTCTGAGAGTCATCTCGAAGGAAGGTATTCCATGACAATAATATATTTAGTTGCATACCCTTTATATACCATAAAATCTTTGTTTTCGTTAAAAGTGAGAAAGAATCAATCCGGTTGGTGCGGAACCCTTATTTTTTAAATGCGATGCTTTATTGCGGTAATAAAATATAGCAACGAAAACTCCAAAGAACATATATGTAAATGTGTGATACAGTCTAAAGATTTCTTTATCTTTGTATGCGTTGTAGTAGCACTAACATCACTCCATTTAAAAGAAAAAGGGGAGGTTTATTTATTAATTAGGTTAGACTGTGGGCGTCCACGCAAACTAAAATTATTACATTATTTTTTAAATTTTGTGTAGGTATATAAAAATACGAGTAAATAATAGTGAGAATTTAAAAATATATATTTATTGAAAACAAAAACAAATCGCTCCGTTAAATTATAGCAGATATTTAGTATAAGCTCTGGATTAAACACATACGGTTCATTTTGTCCTGCTAAAAAATTAGCAGGGAATTACGATCCAAGGTCCACGCAAACAAGCCGCCGGTAGATAGAAAAATAAATAAATAAAACAAATAAGTAGAATGCGTGTGGAAAACATTAAAGTCATATGTAAAAGATTGGAACGTGCCTCTTGCGATTCCCTAAGGGGCGTCGACGACACATCCCCATTCTCGTCCGACGTACGAATAATTGTTTGTGGGCTGAAGTGTAATAGGAAACTGAAGATGGCGTGTACACGAACAAACTATTTTTGATTTAAAAAAATATTTTCGCAGGCAATAGTGAAGTCATCTTAAAAGTTACGATATTGTTTTTTGACAGTACTATATTTGTTACGTTCAGTTTTCAAATTTCACAACTCAGTCGAATCGTATTATTTAGGCAGGGTTTATAATACAAGACTACAGATGCGTGGCAATTGATAAAAGACCGAGATAAGATATAGTTCGTACTAAAAAATCTGCACCCCGCCAAACTCAACCGAAAACCTTTTTGTTTTGTCTGCAGAAAGTGCAATATTCACTCCATCAACAATTACTTTTTGCACGCGATGACACGTATATATAATATTCGGTTTTTCTTTCGTTTTGAGACCATTTTTATGATAAGCAGTTTCGTAGATATTTTTTTTTTCATATACATTTATAATATGTAGCTCGGTGGCATAGTGGATAAACGCCGCGGCCCTTGATCGCTGTCGTTAAGCAACTTTCGCAAGGGTCGGTCACGGGATGGGTGACCAAAAAATTATTATCTCGAGCTACTCCGTGCTTCGGAAGGCACGTTAAGCCGTTGGTCCCGGCTGCATTTGCAGTCGTTTATACCCTCCAATCCGCATGGGGCCAACGTGGAGGGTTATGGCCCATCCTCCTTAACCATCCATAAGAAAGGCCCGAGCCCCTGCAGTGGGGACGTAAAAGGGCTGGTGATACATTTATAATAACGGCATTTGTGTCAAATATTGATATTAGTCATAAAAAGGGACATTGAATACTTATCACTATTTATTTTAGGCTTATATATTCATACTGGCCTTCCGCCAGCGGCTTTGCCCGCGTGTTCTAGTTTTAAATCCAGAAATGAGAAACTCCATAAAAACTTTCATCCTCTAATTTACACCCTTGGGGTTCGAATTTCGTTATAGTCCTTTTTGCACATTTTATTTAATGTAATTAAGTCTACTTTTTGATAGCCAGTTTACGGCATAACATCTGTTATAACAGTACAGCTATTTGAAATTTTCAAAATAGTCACCTAAAATTACAAAATGATATATTCAAGTCAATAAACTTTAGTACCAATAGTTATTTTTTTATTTATTAATGAATGATTTACCTTTTCAAACCTTTTGCTACTGTAATGTCCTTTCTTAGTTCGCGTGCAGCATCAAAATTCACGCAACACGCGATACCTTTGGGAAAGTGAGCTCTGCAAGATCGTTTATAGTGACACCTGTTCTCTATGACTGTTTAGGGATTGCTGAAATATGCTAAGGGACTTAACGCCTTATACTCTCAAACTCTAAATCGAAATTCGAGTACAATTTTCAATATACATCCATCGTACACCGCTGGAACCAAAAAAGACCAATATATCTTGTCGTGTAAAGTTAAATTTCGCTCGGCCGGTGCTGCCGGTGTTTATCTAATGGTTGTAATTTAAAGCAATTTAGCTTTTGAACGAATGCGTTAAGAGTGATATTAGGTCGACACCTTCAATTGTTTTCCGTATTTGTATTGTAATAAAGTCCGACGTGTAATTTAGATTTATTGATGACATTTAAGTGTGAAAATAAACATTGTGACGGTACTTTATTGGTGCTGTCTTTTTTATAATTGAAAATATTTTTGCAACTGATACTAATTAAAAATAGTATTATGATTAACTAAGACATAAAATGACCTTGGTTACACTACCCAAACCTTATATATTATACTACCTTCCTCATGGTGACATAACAGGCTCAATCACACACAAAAAGAAAATATTTAAATGCAGACGAAATTTTTTTATATAAGACCTCCGTGGCCCACTGACTCACACACCGGATTCAAGGCTCTTCGTCTGAGGTCCCAGGTTCGATTAGCTATAGGGTCAATGTAGAAAATGAACTTTTACATATTATGTGTATGTTTTATATAATATGTGTTAATACCTTCAAATTAAGTACAGTCCTAAAGCATTTAGCATAACAATAGACTTATTGACATCAATATGAAACTTAAATTATTTTAAAATCATATTCGTGAAGATTATTATATTTCCGTTGCATTTATTAAAAAAATAAGTTTCTTTGAAGTCGTATTCGAATTTCAAAAATAGACGAAGTTCGTTTTCGGAGAAATAGAATAGGCCTTTAGGTGTCACGTTAATTCGTACGAATAGTAATAATAAATTAAATATTATGTTACTATATTAAAATTAAAATTAGAATTCATATTAAAACCATGTTTTTGCGGACAACGTGCCATAGTAGCGCTCATATAGTCGCTTAAAAATTCAAATGAGTGCACGTAGAAATGAGCAAAAATACATAAGAATATATGGAGAAGTTACGAGTGTGAAGGTATTAAGTTTACTGTACAACCGTTTTTCTCTTTTATCTATTGTACGCATAAATGTTCTGTGGTCGAAATTAATCACGCGCTCACACATCAAAGCGTGCCACGGTGCAACTCGTAAATCTGTTGTTCCGCGAAACGTCCAAGTTTTATACGACTCTAGGGTTGACAAATTCCAAATCTACATTTTTTTAAATTTATATGAGGCATAAAATGCAACTTTTACAATAATAATAAAAACTTATTCAATTAACATATGGATTTCTTATTAATAAATAGATTAATTCAATGGAAATATCATTCAATAACCTACAAAGTTAGGTTTGTCTTTAATATCTTAATAGAGCTGTTAGAACTCGTTACTTTTTAAGAACTGCCCTATAATACTCCATCAGTTTACTGAACTCTAACAGTGTACTCATCAGTGTAAGAACTGCCCTATAATACTCCATCAAGGTAAACCTTGTTTAAAACGCTAAAGCGTCAGAGTAAAATTACGCTAAAATAGCAATTTTAGTATTAGTATAAGCAAACCTACTACCTTAACAACCATACTATACTATATAATATCAATTTATTTACCATCATTCATACTCAATTTTATCGTTTAAGCGATTTATGAAATAAAATTATGAGCATTTCACTAAAATAAATTATTTAAAAACTATTAAAATAAAGTGTCTATATTTAAGAACCTAAAGAAGCAGGGGTGGATAGTTGCGCGTTATTTATTTCACTATAATTCTATCAAATTTAAAATGTTCCCTAATCTCTTCAATAACACAGCCACGTACAAAGGCGTTTAGTGTAATAAATTGAAGTCCCCATACTTAACCTAACCCTTTGAAATTTTAAGAAGTTTCTCCAAACGAGTGTTTGATGGTCTGGTGTCTGAATAAATGGTATAAAACTAAAAGTAAAAATCTCATTTTATGTACCTTCTAGAATAAACAGTTACAGCTACAATAAGAATTTATCAAAACAACACATAGTATTAGTTCCATGCTATTGATGCCATAGTATTAATGCTAGCCCCATCTCAACACCGGGGAGCCGTAAAGGTGGGAAATTGCCCTGCTTTTTAAGACTACCTACACTACATACACATTTTTTTTTTATAATTTGTCTTGAAAATAAAATGTTTTGTATTCCTGCTTCTGCGAACCTCTTTTTTCTGATGTTATAATAAATAGAAATTTAACGAGTTCCAACAGTGCTGTTGAGAGAATTTCTAGTAATTGATTTAAATATTTAAATAAGATATCGGGGTCATTCCAAAGTCTTCTGACTAATCTCTCATTTAAGGTGACCTTATCGACCTACAAATTTGCAGCCCAAATCGATGGTATTCTGTGTTAAATTTAAACGCACGTAGTCACGGAACTGGAATATAAACTGGGTTCACAGTTTCTTAAATAATACAAAAATATCTTAAAGAAGGGTAGGTAAAATGCTTACCAAATAAACTCACTCGTAGCGAAAGTAACAACGCTATTACTACAACATTTTGTCGCCAAATTGCAGCAAAAGCACATGTAGTAAACATACACACAGTAGTGAGCAAAGAAAGTAATAGTGAGCATGGTAGGAATTAAATATTCTTTAATATTTTTTAGAAAGAGTGTAATTTATTCTATAAGTAAGTACATCATTGCTGTATTGAATGTAAGAAGGAAGAGAATCGTTTATTTTCGGAAGTCAAAATGTTCGAAGTTTATTTGTTTACTCTAAGGGCTAATGCTGCCATCTACGCCGACCTTTGCTTAATATTGGTTATCACATTCGCCCAGATTGCCAGGCTGGATGGATTCCAATACCTCTCAAACACCATACTATTGAATTTTTAAGTATTTTTCTGCAAGAATTAAATAAATTTAAAGTTCGTATTGCAATAAAGTTTCACAATTGCTTGTGGTTTTCTCTAGCATTACTGATCAGCCGGTCTGTTACTGTAATTGAGACCTAAGCTAGTTGGTTTTCTAGTAATTCAGCGTTCAAAAACAGGTTTTATAAGGCGAAAGTACCCTAATAATCATTTATGGTAGTTCATTAAAACTGTTTTAGTCCTATTTTTTCTATCTTATTAACTGACCTGATGATTTCGTTTCCTTTTCTCATTCCGTCTCCGTATTACTTGCAAGATTACATTGTTTTGCTCGTCTCTTTACGCGGGCAACCCTAGCTCATCTCGGATCCGTTTCAGTGCATATTCAGTATGACGAATGGATAAACTAGGTATACACTTTTACGACAACATGGCGAAAGCTTTGTGTCAAAAAATATAGTAATTTAAATAATTTATTGATTTTAAGGCTACTAATGCACTTTTAAATACAATACCAATCCAATCATAAATATTATTTGTAGGTATAAATCTAAAATCATTCACCTGAATACCTTAATATATAAGGTCGCCCTATATTTTTTTTAATAAATATTTTTCAATAATTCAATAACTTTGTGAGTGAAACACATTTATCGTTTTTTCATTTCATTACGTTTTTGGTGTCAAATGTATCGCCCTGAGTACGAACTACAGTAATAATATAATACTAATCTATTTTATGTTTCTATTTTAATATACGCATGTCGTTGTAAGATATGCAAATCGGAAATAGTTACATAGCCGCGTTTCCGTTAGAGAATTTAATTGAAATCATGGGAGTTTGCAAAGGAGATCATTAAACAAAAACTTAGTAATAAAGTTTGGGGTCCAGTCGGCAAAATAACTCAATTAAGCTAAACCAACAGATTGCTGTGATTTATCTGCCACATACGAATGACTTGCGTATACTACATAACGTGGGGTAACAACAGTGACATATGGCGGTTAGCAGTCACACACTTGCATGGCAAACGCGCGGTTATTATTCAGCGTTTCGAACGCATATACCATTTTTTACTTCGAAAGTAACCGAGGTTGATCATATTAACGTCTTTAATTTTACGAGATTAAAGCATTATGAATTTGAGATTTATCAAATATAACACATTTTAATCTAAATCTTTAAATATTTGTAGTTATAAATTACAGCCGACGTAAATTTGCCTAGACATTGATGAAAAATAAGCTCATTAGAAATGAAGTTCGAATCATATCTCGAGTATACCTGGGTAAAGCGAACTTTATAAATATTATTCTATACGATAAATATCAATACAGTACATGTATTATACGCGCAAAATTTATTAAATATTCTCATACGAGTATAGCAAAATAATTTGTAAGACCGCAGTAAAATTTAATGTTGTAAGTATAAAAAAAATAATCATTTTAATGTGTTGCACGGTATACAAAATCAACTTTATTTCCGGAGGTTCTGATCAGTTTGCGTTTTTACAAAAACACGCTCGTTCATCAACAAAGTGTGTAGTTGTTACATAAGAAAAAGGTACGAAAATAGGGTAAAAACCGCTAACTCATGAATGGGGTTAATAATTGTTCAATCTGGAATCGTTGCCACTATTAATCTCGGCCAATTGGTGGGGACCGCAAGAATCGCCACGGTTAAATATTAGTGTAGTGGCATGACTTTTAAGAAATATATATATATACGATAATTAATTGGAAAACGAGCATGCTCTGCATAATTATTATATTAAGCTATCTATGATACATACATGGTGTGATATTAAAACGATCAGAATGGAAGGGAAAGTCTGATACTATATGACATACAAAGATCTGTGCTAAGGAACCATCTCATCGATTTAAGTCAAAAAGCATTCATACTTCTATAATAAAATTAGTTTTTGATTCGGGAATCGAAATCAAGCTCCCAGACGCCATGTTAGTTTTTTTTTTTTTTTTCAATAGATTAACCGAAACCAGAGAATATCTGAAAAGTGGTCTTCGAGGAAAGAAAGTTTGGTAACCTCGGGTATAGAAGTATTATTTTGAGTATAGGAGGCCTTATTTTATGCCAACCAGTAATTAAGGGGCAGGACAACAAAAATTACTAACTTTCAAACTTTAGATTAGTTCTGTATAAAGAAATAGCGTCCGAGTAAGCTAGTGATGAATAATGAAAGAATCACATGATATTTCTAAGAGTTTTGACACTGTGAAACCGAAAATTTTTAGAATTTCTTCATATGAAAAAATCACAGAAGTAATATTCACAAATTCTTGTTTTTTTTTTAATATGGAAAATTGATAAGAATTTTAGTTATTTTTGATGCCACTCTTTTACAGAGATCATAATGGTGTGCCAGTCCATAATTAATTGAAATTAAAACCAACTCAAAATTTCAAAAATGCGAGAAATAGTAGGTACTTACTTTAAAAGTATGTAAATTTTTCTCACTTTTTTGGAGTTTTGAAGTCGGTTCTATTGTTTGAAACGAAAATGGGTTTCATTATTTTTAGTCATACATATATGGATAAACTGAGAACCTCATTTTTTGAAGTCGATTATAAACATTGTTTGACGTTCAATTCACCAATATTCAGGCCCCATCAGCGTCATTGCCGCGCAATGACACAGATAAAGACAATTTTTAGTTTCAACGTCTAGAAAAAACGATTATATTTATTTATTTATTTCATCTGGAAAGCTTACATGGGATATAACGCACTCAGAAAGAAAGTAAGATATTATTTTTAATGAATAAAAAAAACCGCTACCAGCCCCAGGTTCTCTCGAACAGTAGCAAATAGCGAGGCATTCATTACATTTATCAGTATACCATTGTAGATGTAAAATGAATGAAATATAATATAAAGATATTAATTGACCACAAACGTGTAGGTACAAGTAATAGAAAAAAATTAGACGTACATAATAAATAGAGTCAGATAGATCAGCGATGGCCCCTATATCACTTCTAGATGGCCAGAATGATACAGAAGCGTTGTTATCATTATTTGTCACTAGCTTTCGCCAGCGGCTTCGTCCGCATGGACCCTAGAGAAATGTTAAGTGGAATAAAGAGTATCCTATTATCTAAGTCAGCTAATACCCTATCTGTATACCAAATTTCATGAAAATCCGTTCAGTAGTTTCGGCGTGATTGCCGACAAACATCTAAACATCCAAACAAAGAAACTTTCACATTTCTAATATTAATAGGATTAACAAGTTTTCACACATAAGTAGCAATAATTTTTGGCGTTTTTTATTGCCAAACTGATCGACCGACATTTGGTGAGAAATCGTCAACCATTTTCTATCTCTCTCTTACTTTCAGCAATGTTTTCGTCTCGCTTGTGATTACGTGGCGTCGCTAAGTGCGCAGTCAATATGTCACGGCAAAATTATTTGCCCCCTTCTATTTTTGTCCTTAGACATAGGGTTGGCAGAGATGTAGAGAAAAACATTTAAATACTCCCACGTAAGTATTTCGAATTTTGAATAATATAATGTATATGTTATCAATGGTAAGACAATGTAATGTTAAACGAAAAACAATATGTTTAACGTTCTCTTACGATAACGTTGATAATTTGACATATTATGATATATATAACTAGTGTATCAGAATAATTAATTATTAAAGCCTACGAGTAACACCAACTTTTCTTTAAAGTTAGCTTTGCCAAGAGTGACAGCCCTGCCACCCCTCTAACTTAGTGATTAATGACACTTTCCCGGCCATAGTCCAAGGTTCGATTAGTGTTAATATTGTTAGTGTAGTAATACATTTAGCTGAAACTGCGAGTTGGTTGGTGCTGTTGAGGTTTTCGACGTAATGACGTCACTTTTATTTCGTGCAAAACAAAGGAGGGCGATTGATTATCAGCCAGTCGCACAAACGTCCATTAATATTTTCATTAGATTAAAGTGACTATTGGTATGATGTATAAACTAACATTAGGGTTTAATGACGCCCCTAAGCTCTAATGAATGCCAAATTGGTATGGGTAATATCGCTTTAAATTATTGACAACTTTAATGGACCATACAATTGAGAGATTCATTGGAGGTTAAAGACGTCATTAAACCTTAATGGACGTTTGTGCAACTCACCGTATATATCTTTTTGTAGAAGGAAAAGAATCGAGTACTATTGACATCACTACCTTTCGATTGCACTACGCGCATCCCGAACTGTCAGTCAGCTGTAATTTTAACTTTGACGTTTCGTTAGATTTGCGTCACGTTAACATACTTTCAAGTCGTCATTGCTTTAAAGCCGAGTTCAAATTACGAAAGTAGTTGCAATAAACTAAAAACAAGTTTCACAAAAGTAATTTCAGCACATGTGAAACTGCTTTCGTAATGGTGTGCCATCAAACAGTACGTATCTCTGAGACACTGGCTCCGTGAACATCGAAGATTTACTATGTGCCTAAGATCTCGCGACACTAGTTTGGCCACGTAAATCGAGGTGAAATTAGTTTCATAAATAATATGCGCATAGCACGAAACTAATTTTGTGCCGTAAAACTAATGCATTACAACTGTGGCATCTTTACTTTCCTTAAGCAACTTTACCACATCATACACTACGCTGCATATTAGGGAATATCTTGTTATCAGATGCAGTCAGTGCAAATTTTGCCGTATTGGTAGATTTTCTGATAAATTGTGGTATCACAAAAAGTATTTCAAGCTGGCAACTTGGTTAACTGTCAAGTAGTGTGACTTTTAATTTTATGTGGTCAATTGTGCTCGTTGCGACAACGAGAAAACTTTTGTGTTTTCTTACAGAAAATCAGCGTGTAGGTAAGTAATTTATGTTGAATTGTATTGGGTGTATACTTTTTTAAGTCTATTTCAATTATTTGATTCTTTAAACTTCCTTTTTTCTGAGTTACGAGAGGCGGTAATTTTGCTACAGGCTAGGTCAAGTTACCTCGCCTAGCTCGGTGGCAACTTTACCTACGACTAGGGTTGTCAACTATGAAATAATAATGAGTTCGGCTTATTTATTTCTTTTTATGATTACCTTTCGTATGTTATATATAATAAAGTTGTCAAATTTAATGCAATCATAATATTATAATTCGTATATTTTGTAGGTAGTAACTAATTACCTTTTTAGATATTTATCATTAGTTTTCAATTAATTTATTTAAACATAGTATAATATATTGATTATATCTTACCTGCTTATAAATACACCGTGATTTTTAAGTCACTGCTTTCCCGAAATACATGAACATATTTAGTCGAAGACCATTTATGAGCATTAAACAAAAAAAAATGTGTACACAAGGTACCTACCTAGACTAGTACTATTATAAAGAAGAAGGATTTGAAAATTACTGGCTCGATATAAAAATTCTTTCACCGTTTGAATGCTACATTATCCATGATTAATATAGGAATAAATATATATAAATTACAGGAAAAATTAATACTTATCGTGAAAACAGTGACTTAAAAACGTGTATGATCAAAGTATAATAAATAACTATATAATAGGCAGGTACCTAAGTAATCTACTTACTTCTTGCGCTAAATATTTCATTGGTACTATTACAGATCTTTTCAAGATGCCCCCAAGAAAATGCATTACTATAAAAAAAAGAGATAGAAGACGTTTAGGAGCTCGTAATTACAAAAATTATTCTGAAGAAATGCTGTTATTAGCTGTGGACCTAGTAAATAACAAAAATACAACCTCTTATGAAGCTGAGAAGCAATTTGGAATACCCAGACGGACAATTGAAAAGAGAGTGAAGAATCTTCATTCCGATAAACCTGGCCCCCGTTTCCGCTTAAATCAAGAAGAAGAGAAAAAAATGGTCAAAGTTCTCATCACGGCGGGTGATTTCGGATGTCCACTATCACGTTTGGATTTAAAGTTGGCAGTGTACGATTACCTGAAAAAAAACAATAAAACATATGTATTTGATGATAAGGTTCCCGGGGATTGGTGGGTCAAAAACTTTTTAGAACGTCATAAAGACGAATTGACATTGAGGTCTGTGCAAAATATTACGAAGGCCCGAGCGGGAAAAACCTTAGAAGAATTTAAAGATTATTTCAGTAATCTAGAAATTTTAGTTCAGGATCTGCCTCCTAAAAACATTTTGAATTATGATGAGACCAACGTGTCTGATGACCCAGGCTCTATGAAGTGTATTTTTCGCCGGGGCGTTAAATATCCCGAGAGGATATTAAATCACACTAAAGGCAGTATCTCCGTCATGTTCGCGGGTACTGCCGATGGAGATCTTCTTCCACCATACGTGGTGTACAAATCTGAAAATTTATGGTCGGAGTGGTGTAAGGATGGACCGGAAGGAGCACGTTATAATCGCACCAAAAGCGGTTGGTTCGATTCTGTCGTATTCTTGGACTGGTTCACGAATATAGTAATTTCCTGGGCTAAACAATTGAAAGGACCGAAATTGGTTATAGGTGATAACTTATCCAGCCATCTAAATCCAGATGTAGTTGAATTGTGTGAGGCTTATCAAATTCGTTTCGTGTTTTTGCCTTCAAGGTCAACACAACTTACTCAACCACTAGATGTTGCCTTTTTCGGGCCATTGAAAAAGTCTTGGAGGAAAATTCTTCTGCAATATAAAACAGAAAATCCTAAGCAGGCATCGCTAAACAAAAGCCACTTTCCACTTTTATTGAAGCAGTTGATGGATGCTGCTAATATAAAAAAGCAAAATTTGGTAAGCGGCTTTAAGACAACAGGTATATACCCATTCAATCCTTACGAGGTATATAAAAGATTGCCCGAATACGAAGATGAAACAAAATATGATGTTGACCAATCACTACTCGATTATCTCAAAGAGAACAAATATCCCAATCCAATAAAAAGAGGTAAGAACACCAAATTAACTGTACCAAGTGGTAAATCAGTAAGCAGCGTTGATATATCTAGTACCATCAAGCAGAAAGCCACCATAAAGAAGAACACAATTGTAAAAAAAACTCTAGCAACTGTAACTGAACGAATACAAGATCAAAACTCTAAAATGTCTGCAATAAAACAAAGTAAAACAGAACGACATCCAAACAAAACTTTGAGCAAGAAAGTAGACAGTAAACAGAAGCCACTTCAGAAAAAAAAACGTGTTGTAAGTACTTCAGACTCAGAATCAAGTTTCGTAATACCTTCTAGTGATACTTCAGACTATGATCTTAAATGTGATGAAGATGAAGACATAGAAAATGAAAAAAATGGAAATGAAAATGAAATAAGTGTAAAGAGTAGCGAAAGCTTAACAACTAAAGTGACCATATTATCTGATATAAAAAATACAGCTGACAATCAGGCACAAATATGGTCCATTTGAACTTAAACCTATAAACACTAATTCTAAAGTGAAAACAAAAGTTGATAGGGTTGGAGGAATAAAAAAGGAAAGAACAAAAATGCCAAAATTGACATCTCATAAAATGACCACCAACAATGAAACAGGTGCAGGTTGTAGTAAGGAGCCTGAGAAAAATACTTTGATGTCATATAATATTAATGATTATATATTAGTGCGATACATACTTGAAAAGAAAGTTCAATATTTTGTTGGCAAAATTTATGCAAAACTAGAAAATAGATACCAAGTTTCTTATTTAAAGAAATTAGGAAAAAGCGATAATACAAAATTTATTCAACCAAAGAAAGAAGACATTGATACTATAAATGAAGAAATGATTGTGAAAGAAGTGCAGCTGATGAGTATAAATGAACAAGAGACTGAATTTGTATTTTTAGAGGATGATGATTATGTGTATTTTGATTACTGATTCTGGTAGGTAGGTTGTTTGTAAGTCATTAAAGTGTTTTATTTCCTTTACACTAATTAACTTGTGCCATTCCAAAGAATTCAGTTTAGTTATATAAGTTAGTTTTTTCTTAGTGTTTTCTTTTATAATAATTAACTTGTGCCATTTCAAAGAATTAAGTTCCGTTAAAAACGTTAGTAACTATCGTGCTATATTAGATATTACTGTAATGTTAATATTTCAGAATTTTTTATGCTTAACTTTTATTTTGTTTCACGTTTTGGAACAATTTTATGATTTACAGAGTTTATATAATTTTTGTTACTTAAATACTATTTTGATTGATCTCTAATGAATAACATTGTACTTGCCTAATAAATAAATATCCATTAATTATATTTCTTTGATTTTATAACTTACTTTGAAAATTGACATCCCTGGCGACATCTACTTGCTTCTATGAAAAATTCAAAAATCTAAGGGCAACTTTACCGTAGTGTTACTAGATACAAAAATAAACAGTAAAAAGCTTCTATGACAGCAATATCGTTATTTTTGCTCAAGAAATAATAGTAACATTACGTTGCCTAACCTCTTGTATGGATTATTCTATGTAAACTCTTGATAAGGTAAAGTTGCCAAAAACGAGTCAATTTTACCTAGACAACAAAAAATGATATTGTAATGAGTTTATTTCCTATTTAGATGAGTTCAACGGGTTAACTAATATGGACGCGTTTGCTTTACAGACTGAATCATTAAAAATCAAAGTAACATGCTCTATGTATCCATAGTTTGCTAAAATGTCTAAAA
Organism: Diatraea saccharalis; assembly: GCA_918026875.4. Classification (NCBI taxonomy): domain Eukaryota; kingdom Metazoa; phylum Arthropoda; class Insecta; order Lepidoptera; family Crambidae; genus Diatraea; species Diatraea saccharalis. The sequence goes on from OU893337.1 coordinate 26,606,061, forward strand.
ATATGGTAATGTTGCCAGAGTTGACGGTAATTGAGACGCTTACACGTGCAACTTACTAATGAAATCAATGCAACGAAACTAGTTTCATGTAACTACTTTCATAACTTAAATTCGGCTTAACTTAAAACAGTTGGATAAGTTATTTGTACTCATTTTAGTAAAATATAACGTCATGTGTGACGAAGTTAATTTTACTTTGTGTTATCATCGTATTCCGAATTATAAAGATGCAAAATTCCAACTCAATTGAAAACCGGGACGTGAGTCAAATTGAACTTGGTAGATGGATTGGACAGAATGTTTGTTTTCACTTAAATTGATTTATTGAGTTTGGCTATAAAATGGTAAAAGATGTATTTTACCTGGTAATGACATGGTTTTTGTAAATGTCATTACTCCTATTAGAGCTGGTAAGTTTCTTGCTCGATCTTCTTATCAGCCAAAAGACGTCCTGAACGAGCGGTAGGGAAAAAAATGTTGGACGATTCAAAAGTACTTTTAAGAAGTCTATTTGAATAAAGATTATTTTGACTATACAAAATTCATTTTCAAGTGGCACTATGTCGTTGTCATAATAAGTTATCTATGGATGGAGAACAAGTTAACTATTGTATATAATTTCCTTTCGAATTTTGATTTGAAATATGATTTGGAATTCCTTAAGTAAATCAAACATTATTTTTTCAATTCGGGATAAAGGTTTAGTTGAAAGATGCTAGCTATAAAGGGATTTCAACTGTTAATGGAACTGTTGTATTTGCTAAGCAGAAGATAGACTTGTCCCAGTTAAGCCATTAACTGCGTTCGATATCTCGAATCAAAATTCCGAAACGGACTACCAACTGTATGTGACGACCCTAAAGCAAGAACTATTATTACAGAACAAAAATTTCCAACAATGGATTTTAATTGTCCAATGTATTGCATTTTTAATATAACTACATTTCCGAATGACAGATTGCAGTTCGAATTTTAAAAAGCATTCTTCAATTGTTCTCATTGCCTCGACTGATAACGTCACAATAAAAGAGCATTTTTTTTTACAATTTTAAACTATTATTCCCTACCCTATCCACTTACATTCGAATGAAAACATCAGAAGGGAACGATCAATCATTTAATAGTTAAGTCATCGTGGTCATGATTCGGACCGCGCTCTTGTGCTTTTGACAGATGAAAAAAAAAGTATAATTTTGGCGGGATATCGCAAGTTGCACTTTGAGGTTATGTTGATATTTTTACATACAATATAAATACATGTTCACCTACCAGATAATTTATAAGTCAATAAGACGGCTGAAGCGCATAATTAAGCCCAAGTCCCCTAAGCGTCATAACGTATACTAATATTAATATCATAGAGAGTTACTTTTTTTGCATATGGTAAACTTCGGAAATCTGATCAGATCTTGAAAATTCATCCACCTACGGAAAACAACATACACGGGTGACATAGACTATAATTTACGAGGCAGTAGTCGCGGGAAAAGGCTACTAATTACGTATAAGTATATTTAATAAATTTTGCATTGATAATGCTTTCAGGAAAAATAATAACTTGGACCCTCTTCTTAGAATCTCTGTTTACGTCACTTCTTTTTCGTTCCACGGTGGGCCTGTCTCAAAAAGTAATGTATATTAATGGATTGTCGAGCAGCTCTTAATAATAATTTAGAGAAACAGACGGGGCAGGTAATAATAAGAAACAATAATTAATAAATGTGATGACTTTAATATAGTCAGACGATTAGTTGGGAGTTCCGAGGAATAAAGGTGGCGACGCACTGAGAACAACGATCGAAAATTTTTACTTCACAAATCGTATTGAAGAGAGAGAGAAAACAATAAAGCTCCGGAATTTAATTTATGAATCACGGAAGTTGCATGAACCGAAAAAAAAAAATATTTTTCTTATAAAATTTCAAAATTCAAGTAAATATGTTAGAAACTAGAATATGTAGCAATTTTTTTAATTGCTTTTGTAGCTTGTTCCCGTTAATACATTTTATGAAGCCTGCACCCGCTATGCCCCATTCCTTACTCTTCCATCTGAACATTAGTATTTTGATGCCCCGCGTGAATTATTCACAAATTTATAATTCACCCTCTTGCCACCCCGAAACCCCCTTGTACTAAATCATCTAGGTGAAAAAATACGGGAAATTATTCGGCACAAGTACAAAAAAGGTTACAGTGGGACTGTTCTAAAACTATGGCGTGATCTTTTACTAAGAAAAACCGGCAAGAAGCTCTAAAATGGCTGCAATTTATTAGTGTGACGTCACGGCTTTTTAAGTTTCGACTGTGGTTGTTTCTATTATATATTTACATCTTTATTTTATAATTCCCTGGAATATAAAATTTAAATATATGTCGCATCATCTTTACGAAGATTGTTTGATTTAGTTTCTTTTAATTTAATTGCTAGTTACTCGATTACTTAATTACTCGATTGTACAGAGAGCGTGATCATCAATACTTTTAATTTTATTAGAATGGTGACATTGACTTTGACAGTTCGTTGATAAAAATCAAGTTGCCGCCATTTTGGCACACATTCTGTTTTCGATGGCCGAGGAGTAAAGACACCCGACAACATCACGCTCATCTCGTTATATTTTCATATGAAAAGTGATAAAATGGAACAAATCTACGTTGGTATACACGCCTGCAGTGTTATTTTAAAGATAGTCCCCTGATATGGACGATCTATTTGGGCTTCGTAATAGCCCATTCGGACTACCCTCCAACATATATGTATTGATGCAAACTCTACCTACCAATATTTTGTTGTTTCGGATATTTATCTAGTATTTTTAGTCTTAACCTTAAGAAATATATTTCATGTTGTTGTCCACTCCAATGAAATCCTAATAAATATCACTTTTGAATTCTTTACTTACTAATTCTCTGAACACTAGTCTTTAGAACCAACATTGTAGAACCAACAACCAAAATTCAATAAGGGATCTATCTGATAACGAAACACAATGGATATAAAAAAAAAACACCCACAATCACTTTCATATAACATTAGATACGGATCATACCCTTCTTAACTTCAGTCGGTCGGCAAATTATTGAAATGTCGTACACAAAATTATCCCGTATACACCCATTCTAAATCATCAAGATAATTTTGTTTGTCAACGCCAGATAAAGGTGCCTACTAGCTAGAGTGACTCGGCGCAAATTGGCCGACAGAAAACAAATACTCGACCAGAATAATTGTTTGACGTAATTTAGAAAGTTCCGTACAAAATAACGCGGTTATCGAAATACACTCCTCGAATCTACATATTTATACTAACTTTTTTTAGCAACCATTTTTTCTTGGATCAGAGATCTGTTTTTGTATTGGGATTTGTTTTTGTATGGTCATCTACTAGTTCTATTATCAGACATTGGATATTATTTCGAACTACAGTCCTTGGTGCTTCGTTTCTTTAAAAACGTTTCTCGTCAAAATCTGTTTTTCGTCAAGCAAGATTTCAGCTCGGCTCAGATTTAGCTTGCAAGATTTCACCCGTACTAATGACACGGCAAGTTAATTAATTTATGTGTGCACAAAAAATATCTATAATATTCTTGAATTAGCTTATAAGCAATCTGGATATTAACAATAGCGCCATCTAGGATTGACGCTAAAAATAAGTTCACGTCTAAAAATGTAACATGGTTACATTATAATAAATATGTTGGTTGGTTGGAAAATGTAAATTTAAATAGATAGATGAATAATGTTTCGTGTGAGCGGAATAAACTTTACTGCGAAGAAACTGAACCATTTTTTTTTATTCGCAACATTGTTTTTCTTTCTTTAAATCTGTACATAAACTATAATTTTAATATAGTTTAATTTATATTAATATAGAAACAAGAATTTAATTAACTGGCGCAAATACAACAACAAAATAACACGAAATAATTAAAATTTAAAACACGTTCTACACAACCACCGAATATAAATCAGCCCTCCTTAAATTAGGCTTTTATTATAATGTGGTTAGATAAAGTTTGCTTTTGTTTATGAATTGAGAATTGTTATTGATTTTAATCATGTCACCTTTGAAAACAATCAAAATGACGTAAATTGCTTAGCAGGGGGATTCTGTAGAAATCCGAATCGGAATTCGAATTCACTCATGAGTCCGAAGTCACGTTATTTAGTGAAGAAATTCTATTGATTCCATTTTTTGTATAAGAATATTCTATATTCGAAATGACATGAGAATACAATAGTATTTGTATACAATAGTATTCTCATGTCATTTCGAAATTCACTTTATTTATGCCACGAAACGTTATGACCGATTCAAAATTAAGCATGTGCCGCTTTTTGAACTGAATTCGGAGACTTGAGTGAATTCAAATTCGGGTTTGGAATTTTACAGAATTGCAGGGCATATCCTAATTAAACCTTCATGACCTTTGGAAGTAAGTTTAATTTGATTAAACCTTTATGTTACGACAGCGCTGCCCTCGACGAGTTCGAGGCTTATTTATTTAAGAACTAGCTCTCCACCAGCGACTTTGATCGCGTGGTACTGTTTAGATATAAAATTTCATCATAATCCAGTCAGTAGATTTTGTGAGAAAGAGTAACAAACTTATATTATTATCATCAGCCGTACGACGGCGCGCCCACGGCTGAGGCCTCCCTCATAGATCTCTAAGACGATCGGTCTTGCGCTGCCCGCATCCAGCGCCTTCCTGCAACCATTGTCAGATAGTCGGTCCACCTGGTGGGGGCCTACCCACTGAGCGTCGTCCGGTGCGTGGACGCCATTCTAAAACCTTAATAATATATCCTTACAAACTCACTCCTCACTGCAGTTTATTGTTGAATTTTGCTAAAATTGGTACTTCGTTTCGTACTTGATGGATGATGTTTTATGTTTAAATATATATCGCGCGGTTGAATTAGCTAGTATTAAAAGATAAACGTAGGGGAAGGTGATTCATACATTATAAAGTTAACAAAATTTTTCAAAAATTCTGCGGCCCTATTCTATTTGTTCTCGAACGAAAATTCGGAAAATTTCAAACCGTTCTTATAATTTAGTTAAAATCTTAACCGTGAAGATTATCTGTGCATCAGACGCAGTGTCCAATCCGACCTCCATTGCATCAGAAATTATAGAAAAATGTGTTTCTCTGTAGGCGTATATAAAATAGACGAAATTTCATTTCGGGGATAATAGAATACACCTTTAAGGATTTTAAACCTAGTTTCCCTAGTAGTTTCGTGCGGGGTAGGCAGAGAGGAGTGAACGCCACACAGTACAGTCTTACATCAGTAGCATCTTTGCCCTCATCCACTTTCATTACTCTATTTATACATACTTGCCGGTTTTTATGGCTTCTGATATCACCTTCTAACAGCACGCTATTAATTTGAAAGATGTGTAGTGGCCTTCCTCGGATTCTGCATCCTTCCACTTTCGCGTAGAATATCAGTTCTGTCAATCTTCCATCTGGCATTGTTTATACATGTCTGAATCAACGGATCATGTTTCTGTTGATTTTTAAACCGAAGCTATCACTCAAGTCTATTTCTTATGTTCATTCCGAATCTAGCAAGTTTTATTATAATTTAAGTCTACAGTTAAAATAATGGATTGCATCAACAAACTTTTGGATCGGTTCTCAATGTTTTTGCATACATATCGTTTTTGCTCGTTCTCTAGTCACTGTGAAATGTTCCGGGGATTTGTATTTGTTTTACTGCAGTTGAATACAGTTTGCATCAACTCTATTAAAATTCTAACTACATATGTTAAAATAAATAGCTTTCAAATACTAATAACAACTTTTTATATATTTCGTGCGAGTACCTTTAAATTAAAAATAAATAAAAATGTCTGATAGTAGGTGGCGTTAGTAGAATTTTATTTATAATTATAATACAAAACTTAATCAAGTAATAAGTTCAGTGGAACAATAAAATTAAACCATCACAATTGTGTTATAGTTTTACCTATCTTACTGCGTCACATATAAAAACTACTAGCTTTCCACCTGCGGCTTCGCCCGCGTGCTCTTGTATTATATATAAAAACCTTCCTTTTGAATCCCCTATCTATGAAAAAAAAACCGCATCAAAATCCGTTGCGTAGCTTTAAAGATTTAAGCATACATAAGGATATAGGGTCAGAGAAAGCGACTTTGTTTTATACTATGTAGTGAGAGTAAGTCCGCTGAAGCGGCTTGTTTTATCTGAAATTTGATGCTATTAAAATAGCATCAGACGAATACTAAAAAGTGACCATTCGTTTTTTTATAAACAATATGCACTCACACATTACAAATGTTTATAAAAAAAGAAAAAAGTTTTAATAAAAAGAAAAATAAAGGAAGTGTAACAACATTTTTCTCATCTTTGCCATAGAAAACTTTTAAACACAGAACTCGAAAAACCTGCATCCAATTTGCAGTAAGCTCCTCTGTACAAAAGACACACTTCATTTGTAGTTGAGACGTAACCCAAACATTTAAGGTCGACTTTTGCGTAACTCTCTCACGGTACATAAAAGGGTATTGTGGTATTGTTTAATTAAAAAAAACAGTGGTCATTGACCCCTTTGTTTTGCAGCATTGTTTTAGACGCCGACACAGACGGACACACGTCATAATTGGGGGTTGTTTAATTAATTTAGAGTGCGTTAATTAAACTGCGGTGTACGTGGCGAATGGATATAATTTAGTGTTTAATTTATTGCACTTCAGAGTGCAAAATATTAATGCTAACTGTTGCCCGTGACTTCGTCCGCGCCGTCTGCTTAACGCATTTTCCGTGAATAAAAAAAGGTTGAATTTAAAAAAGCTAACCTAACCGACAGTTGTTCTAAATCGGTTTCAGTGCCGGATTAGCCACATAGCAAAAGTATCTAATGCTACGGGCCCCGTGTGTTTATGGGCCCCGCGCAATTAATTATTTTTCAGATTCAATAAATTATTTTTTCTAATTAGTTTTAAATAATCCAAGAAAAAAGATAAGCCACGCTTCTTACTAGTCATATTTTTAAGTATAACCATATACTGACAAATAAAACTTAAATCACAGATTAGTTGTGTTATTCAGAGAGCAATAGACTACTTTTCTGTTTTGTGGGAGGGGTGATTTGCTACTGGCCCCGCTCTGGCTTAATTCGGCACTGATCGATCTTTCCCAATACAAAGACTGATAGAGTTACTATAAAATCGTTTCCATAACTTTGTTATTAATCTCAAATAAATAAAAAATGCTTCAAATTTTCCCGAGACGTTTGATGACGGGAAGTACGTCGGTGAAAGATTTTTTTTATTGGTCTAGTAGTTACAGAGCGTATTAATGTAAAACATAAAATCTGTCCTCTTTAATATATTAGTATTAATTGGGAACCGGTTGCTATTTGAAACAACGTATGTGCACAATGGACCTGACACTGTTTTAATGGGGGTTTATATTGAATCCTTGTAATTCGCTCACTGACATTATAAATGTTAAAGTAACTGTCCGTCTGTTACGCTATCCAAATTTAATGAGGGACAAAGATAGATTTTATTTTGGGAAAAGACATAGGTAACATTATATGTATTGCGAAAATGGGTGTTGAACTAGGGGATGAAAGTTTGTATTAAAAGTAAAGTTGCAGGCAAATCTAGTTATCATATAGGTTTTATTTGTATGTTTAATCTATACCTATAAAAGTATCTACATAATATAAAGTATTCTACCTACAAACATTTTTAAGCTTAACTCTACAGCCGTTATTTTTTAATTTCCGAACGGAAACTACGAAGTTAAAAATTAAGCTTCCCAACACGAAGATAGGTGACAGATCCGATTTGCCTTATCGATCCTTCTAGCAACTACCCTAAAAACAATCAAACGCCAGCGAGAACAAACCCAAAGACGCATCAAATAAAGTCCACTTTCCCTATACATCTTTCTCATTGACGTCACTTTTAGAACCGAGCGTAGTTTAAGCAGTCTACCCGTTATACGAATTTAAACTTACTTACGTTCAAAAATACGGTGGGTAATTGAATGTTGGAATTGAAGGACATATGTCGTTTTGCGGCTGAGCGGATAAGGATTCCCCTTCAGTAGGCATTGTAAACAAAACGCCTATTATAATGGGACGGCACTGCGATAGTGACGTAACAAGAGCTTAAGATATATTATCGATACATTTGTATCGTACCTCTCAAGTTAGTTTAAAGAAACATTATAATTTTGAAATACAACTTGTTAATTGCAAAGTTCATACTTTGTGAATGCGGCTTTTATAGAAGTTCTTAATATAGCTAAGTATATATTTTATCAATTAATTTCAAAGTTTCGAGTAAACTCAATAGAATGATTAATGAGCTGTTTTACCACTTTTGATCTAAGCGACTTTTATAATACGATACACAAATAAGCATCCTTCGAAAATACTGATGAATATGTATTATATTTTTTTATGAAGTTACGAGTAAATAATTTAGATATCATAATACATATCACACTTTTTCTCCCACACTCCACAAAGAAGAGTTATGTCAACAGCAGGTATGCATTTTTAATACTGATGATACTTCTTTCAGAGGTTTAGAAGATAATATACTCAACGAGAGACGGTACTTATGTAATGGCACGGCTCAATATTGACGAATAGGACTCAAAGAGGACCAATATCCAGACCAATACCAGCAGATAACATTACGTAAATTTTTAGAATAAAAAAACTAAGTATCTAAAACCCTTGCCTTATGGAAATCTGAAACAGAGACAATATAGAAAATAAACTGATCAGAGAATCAAACTCTTAGCTTTAGAAATGACGACGCTAGGTCACGAGGGAGCCAAAATATGATTTACGACAATTTACTCAATAAAGACGTAAAACTCATAAACTGTGAAAGATGTAACAGAATCGATAATTATTATGTGTAAGATACATCACTACACCCGAAAAAATTGTGTAACACGAACCGTTAGCCACCAATGATATATGAATTCGTTATTTGATTGTCGCCTACCAATAATTGCTAGCGTGTGACGAACGCACGTACAAGGTCTATGTATACAGATTACGATCTATGGTGGCCGGTTATTAAATTGCGCAAGTGCTATATCGATTTATATTAGTGATGGGATCTGTGACTGAATAAATTTTATTTGCATTTGCAAAGGAGTGTGTGCATACAGCCACGAACTCACTATTTTTATTATTCTTTCTTTCTAATCGGAATGCGAATTGAGAAACGCTCAAGTTTTTTTGGGACATTCAATATGTAAACGAGAGGACTTTCAAGCGTGCCCTAAAACAATAATAAAATACTCAAATTCATTTTACTCAGTTTTAACCTTCGTTGCGTAGATATTAGAGAAAATACCGCGATAATTCTATATCACATCTGGATGTCAAAAACAGCTTCAATAGTAGCCGTAAGGTACAGCTAACATCTAGTGCTAGCAGAAACAGAGACACGGTTTAATCACAAGAACAAAGACCGTTATACTCTGTGACATAATATCTAAAGAACAAAAGCACATTCTATAGAAATTAAAAAAAAACCCTACATATGGTTAAGATGTATGTGTCGATTAACGAGATCGAAAGTGAAGTGATGTAATGGATAATTTAAAAAAGATCATAAGTCACCCTATTAAGATTATTTCCGTATCAAAAAATATATATTTCTAGCCGAAGGTTGGAACTGAGAAAATTTACAATAATCATTAATGGTTTGCGAGTAATTAATTAAAATAGTTTTTGACACTTGATTTCGAACAATACACGATTCACTTTCCCTCTCTAATACTCCTTTTCACTAACCTAGATCAATGCATAGCTTAAGTAGGAATCACCTATTGTAATCTTACGAATCACTTAAGCAGATTAGTTTGATTCGAAATAAACAGTTTCTTTTATGACTCATATGTGACCTGTCATATTAAGCCAATGCCTAGCGCAAGTCGTCGCATCACCCATTTCATAAATTTATACATTGCATCTGTCAGTTTTTCACTAAACTTAGGAGTCACTCAAATCTGAAAGCTAAATATTTAGGAATCGTAAATCTAAAATGCATTTCACCCAAAGATGTATTAAAAAGTTTAGATGGGTTATCTACGCACAACATTGACAACAAAAACTTTGGTCACGTTTCAGAAAGCGTTGTGGCTTATGTCATTTTCACTTGTAATTTTCTGTGATAAGTTGTAGAAAAAAAATGCCTTCCTACGTGTTTAAACAATTCACAAATACATATTGACACTGAGAAAAGCAAAAAAAACAATTCATTTCATGCGTAACTTACTCTTTTTTATTTTAATAAAAATAATATAACGTCATTGAACGCGCTATATTTTCGTGCATCGTGTTCTATGGGAATGCAGCTGTTGACACGTAAAGTTACGCAAATATGTTTATCTCGTTCTAACAAGAGACATGCTGAAAATTCTGACAGGGAGATAAATATTTTTAATTTCTTCGCGCCTTTTGTGGGTGTATTATAATGTTTCGCTACCACAATAAAGTTTACGCTGTTTTAAAATGCGTGTCTAATAATAATACATCACTGATTTTACCAATGACTAGGAACAACCTAGCGATAATAATAACAGGCATTTTTGTATGATATTTTGTCTCGTACCCCCATCTCTTTATTCGCATCTTTAAGTACTAAATTCGTTTATTTTACTTACAGTATCCATAATAAGCTTACAGTAGTGAATATTGGTTTCTATACTATAGTCACCCCAAAAATTTTACAACCCTTCACAAATTAAAGCCGACAAATCGAATACTATAATATATTAATGTTTATTGTAAATATAGTTATGAATAAAATATTGCGTGTCACCCTTCCAACTTGATATTAAAAATGGACAGGAGTTTTGGATTACATAATATTAGGGGACCATGTTTCATGGTTACGAGAGTTGAGCAATTGTTATCCCACAGAGAAAGGACCACGGAATTGTCTATGAATATTTGAAGATTATTTTATCTATGGCACATACATAGATATCATACAGGGTTAGTTGCACCAACTTACTTTAATAAAAACAAATATAATGGATATACTGAGATAGGACCCATATCAGAGTGCGAGGGGAAAGTGGATTTTTTATTTAGAATTTTTTTAGTAAACCATTGCGAGTGAAAAATTGATCAAATATAAAAATAACAATCACGTTAAAGTACCGGTAAAACTAATAATCAGAGGTCGGAATTAGGTAGAGTTATTTATGTACTTGCATCGAAATGTTGATATTAATGTGGACCTTCCCGGGATTTCTTTATTTCTTCTTTCTTTATTTCTTTCTTTCATTGATGTAAGTTTGGCAACGTCGTGCGTGCTGTAGTTTAAATTGTGTAAAAGTAAATAACTTTTTATTTAAAAAGTCACGGGCTTTTTTCTGCTCTTTAAAATTAATCTCGGGATTTGAGGCATATCCACTTTATTCTTTCGCTGTATGAAATCAGTGTAAGTACATGAATAACTCTACCTAACTCCGACCACTGCTAATAATGCGTTGCAATTTCAACATCTTTAGTGTACGAGTAATTAATAAAAAAGTTTTGGCGCAATTCGCTATACTCTGCCCTTATCCATCTCATAACCGGGTGCAATTAGACAGAGATAGCACTCCCTATTAAGCCAAGGTTTTTGTTTTAAAACCATAAAGACTATATCAGCATTAATGAGAGCGTTCAATAGTTTCATAAGCGAAGTGACATTTTTCAGTTACATAAAAGTTCTGTGCCGAATTTTGTTACGTCGCTCGCGACCCGTGACGTATAGTGCCAGGCACCAACAAATTTACATATAATAAGGTTTATCGGTCCGCCCGTACATATATATTTAGAGCACGGCAATCTGGTGAACCATTATGACATGCATACATCATATTTTGGGATTTATGTGAACTATTTGGTAAAGTTTGCTTTTTTTTTCAAATTGTTTTTTACGACCATCGAACTATATCAGTTTTGTGCTAAAAAAAAAATATTTTATAAAACAACAACATAAAGTGTTCTTTTTTTCTGGATCACATTATTTTTTTCAAGACAATGGAATGGAAAATAAGAGTTCATATTAGTTTTCTGTTTATTTTTAAAGTAATCATACCTTTTTGAATTACCCGTTAAATTGTTGATTTGGTTTTTTATTGTAGTAAAAATAGTTACATACCTGTTAGATTATAGATTCATTTTGACATATGTGAAATAAATCAAATACAATCATATTTAAGAAAAAAAAAACAATAATTTGAATAAAAAAGGAATAAATGCATTATTTTTTCGCGTTCCATGCATGACTAAACTACTAACGATTAAATTATAACTTTTGTTAAGATAACATTTTTAATATTGTTTTAAGTACTGTTAAAGACAAGTTCAATGAACTGTCGTGCTAATAATACTCGCATTAGGTAATTGAAGGCGCGTAAAAGAAAATTGTTAATTGTATCCGATGCGTTTTTGTATGGTACAAGTGATGAGACGTTGCATTTTTGTCGAGTATATTAAATTATTATGAATCCACCTTTATTTTTTAATACTTACAAAACAGCAAAGAAATTTAATAGAATTCGTTAAAGTTCTTTGCAACTAAAAAATCAACCTAGCTTGAAATCGTCTAAGTTATTTCTTAGTCTATGTCTACTTTCTATGCATTTAAACTGTCATTTGTAGTTAGGATTTCTTACCAACTTGAAGTGTTAATGCCATTCACTTACCTGTAAAAGAAAAAAATGACAAAAAATTAGATATGTGACAATTTAATAAATTTTGCATATCTCAAAATAAAAATACCAATACGTTCTATAGAACGAAGTTGTCTTAAAAATATAACAACTTTATCATATTTTTTCACATTAATTGCACATAGGATACTTAAAACAAGACTTTGGCACAGACTGTACTTAATAAAAATAATTAGCACAAAACGCAATGACTGTATGATCCACTGACGTACACAAAACCAAAATAAAAAATGTATTATCAGCTTAGTTTAGTAGAATAAAAGAAGAATTAAATGCCATATAATAAACAATGCTTTCCTTTGAAAATTAAATACAATTTTTTATGCAAACCGCTTCAGCTTATGCCTTGAACTCCGTCGACAGTTTACACTGAATCAACAAACTAACGGATAACACTCATCACTTTAAAAACAAACTTTATATGTGCTAAACATAGTTACCGGTTTATCTGAACAAACATAAATGAATCAACCGCAAAGTCAACAACTTGTAAGGAGGTTAAGTTAATTACCATCATCATCAGTCTATTGGGAAGCCAATGGGGATATCCATTGGGCTACCTTCCTCCTAGGGAGAACACAGGGAGAAGAAGCCATAATCGACCATGAGACGTGTAGGTTCTACCAACGGCAACAACAACAAGTAGGTTCTATCTACAGCAAATGGGCTAATAATGTAATTTCAGTATAATTTCACTCGCTTTTAAAACGCATGATTGTTTAAATGATCAAGAGACATAATAAAAACCAAGGTTTGCAAAAATCCGATATTTATAATAATATCAAAATATCCGATATTTGATATTTATTTGATACTAATCGAATATATATCATGCATATGAGAAGCTGCGATTTTTGAGCTGCCAGTAGCTTTATTTAATATTTGATCTTTTAAATCAAAAGAGTAAAATGAAACTTGAGTTTAAGTTATTTAATATTTGTTTAAATTATAATTAAATAGTAAGCGAGCGAGGGTTTCCAGTAAAAGGAAAGTAAAAGTTTCCAGTAAAAGTCCGAGGAAAACCCGTTATATCTAGTAAGTAAGATTGTTACTTCGGACCAATGTTGCTAGCGTCACATCGGGTTAGTTAATTTTCCAGCTGAGACTGAATACTCAATACTCAAACTAACAATAAATATCAATTGATATTTATCGATGTATATATCAATCGATATATATCATGATATATGTCCGTTGAACCCAAACCCACCAAAAGATTGTATTTAGCATGCAACTCTTTCGTTTCACATTTCACTATAACTTTCAAAGATCAAACGCTTGCCATAGACAATTAATAATTAATGTTAAATTAATAATATCATTAGATCAACATCGTCCTCGTTATTCATATGACAACGTCGTAATCGCAAACTATCTTGTGTCAAATGGGTAGTTGTAGCATGAAATTCATGATATCTTTCAAATGTCAAGTTAAAACGGATTGCAATTGACTTTAAAATTAGAGAATTAAGACGCCCGACTAACGGCTTAGCGTGCGTACCGAAACACAGATGCTGAGAGTGTGTGACGGAACACACCACAATAATTCAATAAATAAAGCAAAATGCATCGAATTATTTATTAATAATTTTAGCCTAAGAAATTGTCGTGCTGGATGGGATTTTAAAGGTGGATTCCTGGAAAGAATCACCACTTCAAATATTTCGTTACATGTAGAAATTGATTTGGATAAACAACACATTTTAGAATAGGCAACATTTATGGCTGAAAAGCCTTTCATGTTAAGTAAATTATGGATTTTAAAGTGGGGTTTTAGAAGAAACGGACACTTAGAAACTAACAAATTAGCAATATATTTGATCATAAGTGACATGTAAGGGTGAGAATTATCAATTTTTTTATTATTTTTTTTAATATTATTACAAGTGTTATTGAAGATATTATTACGAATTATTGAAGCATAATTTTTACTATTTACTAACTTATTGGCAGTTAGTAGTTAGTTTCTAACTGGCGAATATATATCGACGTAGAGCAGAAAACCCGATTTCGTCCACTGCTACCACCCTTTTCAGCCATTTGGAACTTCAACGCGTTCTAACTAACGCATTGACAAATGTATTAATTTACCGTGAACGATTTTCAAAATGTTTCATTGTGGCAAAACTAATTGCTTTAACAGCTTTGATGTGTTAAATTTCACTTCGTGGTAACTCCCAAAATACCCAAAATAGTCATAATTTAAAAATGGCCAAAACCCGTTCTCTGCTCTACGACAGGAGTTAAGTTGGTTTTATAAATATTGGTTCTAATACTTTCAACTTACATCAATGTCGCTTCCCGCTGTCTGTACGCCGAGACCTTTCCAACTACATACCGTATTTTATGCGGTTCATCAATAAACAGCGATTCAAGGGGAAGGTTTATGAAGATGGATATTAAAAATGGAGATTCATAAAATACACATGAGAATATATATTGTTATATCAAATTTTCGTCAAACTAAACTAACCCAGACATTGAATCTTCTCTTGAGCAAAGACCCATTTAAAAAAACATTATAATATATATTGTATATTCCAAAAGGAAATTACTAAACAATTACCCAGCTTAAGACTATAAGCCGCCACGGAGGAGCCATATCGCAACACTTACAGACCATCAAAAAGTTATTTGCATATATAATTTGATAACCAGAGATTTCTGTTAACTTAAATATGTAACATACGGGACATAATTGCGCTAGCAGACGTTGCCGATGACGTAAATGTGAATATTGTTTTTGTATTTATATGTCGATTAAAACAATTACATTACTAGCAAAACCAAGACACGTTGTCAAAATTTAAAAAGCATGTTTAGGATATTTGATCACAATAAGTTATTGTTTTATCACAATAAAATGTAATCTGATATATTAATTAATCAACAAAAATCCTTGCCCATTTGATGCTATGTGGGCGCTGTGTTTTGTTTGTTTTATAATTTTCACTCGAACTGAGAATTAAATAAGAATTGCTCACCCGAACGGAACTAGCGCTAATCAACAGTTACGAGTTTCTTATTGGTTATTCTAAAATAACAGATGTACAATTTACCTCTTCACGGCAGAATTATAGATTAATTATTTATAATTATAAAAATTGTAATATAGTGACACTCAATGCCTTTTTCGGGTTTACTATAAAGGAAGTAATGAATTCTTATGTTTGTCATAAATAAATAAAAAAAAAAAATCAAAGATTTGTAAGCCTTTGACAACTTCCTTCGGAGTTCCGAACCACCTCTATGGCTCAAACTTTTTGTTGAAATGTTCCTGCACTAAATAGCAGCAGTTATGTAATAAGGCAATAGCTTTGGATAAATACATTCCAATTGTAGACACTAATAGCACTTTTTATTATAATTATGTTAATAATAAAATGTTTGTACTGGGACTTAAAGCCCTTGTCTTGAATTAAGTGCTTCAGTATTTTTAATTAAAAACTTACCGATATCAAGACTTTCATAGTCTTAGCATTAAGCAACGTTATAAAAAAAATACAGTTTATTTTGTCTAGTTGTAATAAATCTTTTAAAGGTGAACCTTTATTTTCTTTCCCGTTTTCTTTTTTTATGATTTAAACAAAATCTTTCAATTTTGTCTCTTTAGACTAATTAATGAAATTATCATGCGTCGCTACGTTACAAAACCCCTTGCCGTATGTTTTCTAAGTTCGGTAAACTTACGTTTGTCCCTTGGGTCTAGCAAGACTCGGGGTTAATCATATTATGTATGGGTCAGAGGAGAATCTTTACGCTGCAAACTTGTAAAATATACAAGCACACTATTTTTGTAATACATATTTACTTAGGAAACTTATACATCTTAATATAGGTAAATAAGCTTATACCCTGACAAACCTTTATTATAACATGCCCACTATTAAATGATCTAAGGGCTGGATCTTATAAAATATTAGATCGAATATTTTGCTCTAAAAGTCTTCTATAATAGCCAAATATCACATTTATACAAAGCACTATTCAATTATATTATTGTAATTGTTTATTAATTACACATTACACAATTTAATAACAACATTAATCAGTCATATTTTTGTCATCGTTCAGCATTTAAGTAAAAACTTTACAGCCGTACAGAACGGACATATAAATTTAAAGCTATTTATAGTCACGGCCTAAAAAAAGTCAAGCATGTGACTTGATCGCGTTTTAGCACTACGTTCAATGCAGGACACGCTATTTTTAATAAAAATCACAAGAAAATATAATATTAGTATAAATTATATGTTCAGAATAATTGTACAGACGCTAAAATTTAATTTACTCGTTAACATACATACTTTTTTCAATTGGGTCCAAAATTATTTTGTAAGAGTAAGGAGATTGACTATAAATAATTATCCAAATTTAAACTATTCACTGAGGACAGAGAATTAACGTTCTCGATGTAATCTTACAGTCGAAGCGGAATGATTGAAATGTAAATAAATAAAACAAACTGTTTTGGCTTTAATTAATTTCTGGAGTTTAGCAGAATAAGCCAAGTTTTGGTTACTTATTTGTCCCCTTACCGACCATTAGGATACACGAAGTTACTTCACTGCAGTTTGACTATTACATAAAAGTTGGGATAAAAAAGTTGGAAAGTCGCCTCACTCGGTAATATAATATATATATTTTATAGCATTAGTTTAGATAACATAAAGTAAAGCTTTCTTTAGAAATATATACGAATTTCTGCAATAAGTTTCTAAGCTAAATACAACCTTATAACTATATTCTGAAAGGTGTATTAGTGTCAGACACATGTATGTAGTCAACACACGAATGTTGTACCCATAAATTGTATTCATTTCAGAATACGTCGATGCTCGTACGTGACCTTTATAGTGAGTTGTGGTGTCGATAAAAAATATATATCGATATTGTTAGATAAAGTGACAGCTTGTATTAAAATAGAAGTTAAATACTTATACGAATTGATTTCGCAATTTTCTGAAAGGTTTACGACTGTGGCAGTGCAGGTGAACGATAGAAAATATTATCGTTTGTACACTATATTTTTCCCATATATTATGATATAAGATTTAGGCAAATTACACATTGAAGTTTCATAATTAATTCACCATGAGTTGAATGACACAGCATATAAGTCGATTCAGGAATTAAATATATTTTATTTTGGTTTCCACCAACCAGCACTGGCCGTGTGTGGTGGCCATTCATATTGGGTTCGATTCGATTTCATCCATATGAAAAGCCTGTGCCTCAGCAGTAAGGAATTAATAGACTGATAATATTGATATAATTAATTTGAATTAACTACTTCAATTATCGGCTAAAGAAATGAGTGCTAAATTAGTCTTAAGTATTACAGCTCCATTTGTTGTTTTTAATGTATCAAAAAAATAACAAAAGAACGCTTACTTTCCCTACGGTACAAATATATTTATTAATAGACACATCACAAATGTACATCTCAACATATTATGTATAGATATGTGATGTAGTAATGTATTCGCGTACCTCCGTCAAGCGTCTGAGTAAAAAGTATCGCAAGCTTTTCTCGACAAAGGTACGAAATAGGGTTGCACGTAATATTCAGAATTACAAAATACTACTATATACTTTTTCTTTTACAAGCTCTTTCCATCTTTGGGTTAGTTGAGAAGAGAATAATTTTACTTAAGAAAAACTTGCGAGTTTTTGCCAATTGAGACTGCATCTCTAAAGTTCAGTGGTACGACTGTGTTACAAAACAGGGAGTAATAACAACCTTTATCGAGTTTTTGTTGATTTTTCCCATTGCAAGGTCTCCCGCCGCAGTAAGATGTCATATTTTTCCACTAATTATATTAAACCTTAAGTAGTAATATTAAACTTTAAGTCATCATGAGTAGTTTAAAATCAACTGCTTAAATTTATTATATTTGTTACGTGCTACTATCAGCAATAAATAAAAAATAATCCTGGTCGCCGCGTAGTATATTTTAATAATCGGAAACTATTTCTAAAATAACGAGACAACCCTATTGCCGCGAAAGTGGTCCGCAAGATCGCAGCATGATACAGACAGGGCCGCAACTTATTTCATTACGAACAGCACGTGATCCTTCGCTAGTGACGTCCTAAAACACAATAGGAAATATATCGATATCACGTCAAAATGTTACTTGTCTCTGGCGACCTCTATTGATAGTTTGACAAGTCTTTAACCGGGTAAGTTAAATGTTACAAACCTTGTATTATCTATGACTTTAAATATAACTATTTATAGTTGTTAACGGTATCATACATCTCATATTATTATCGAAAATCAACTTTATTAATGAATAATAATGAAAAGACGTTTACCAATTCGCCAGAATCCTGATCTTCATATCTTCGTGCCGCCAGTCCTTCACAAAAACTATACCAAAAAATGCTTCCTAACGAGCTCATTAAATCTAATCAAAGAATGCAACAATGTTCGACTTTTTAATATTTATTTATAGGTTTAAAGAGAAAAATTGTATAATAACTAGATTTCATATCTATAATAAAGTGGTTATATATATAAATTTTATGTGAAAAAAATGCGGATTGCAGAAAAATTCTAATACCTTGCGATTTAATTCAAAGGGTTTCTTACTAGTTTAAAGTTTGTTATTTATCGTTCTCGGCAAACTATTGTCTAAAAATAGTAATATTTATGTTTAAGCATTCGTTTTCTTTAATGACTATGCCAAAATAAAGAGCGATAAAAATAACTATAGGTAAAACTAAGATATTCTGAAAGTGAATGAATCAAAATGTATGCAATCGACAATTTTTTTTTGTTAAGCAGATCTGGCATTTATTTAACTTAAACCTTTATGCCATGAAAGCACTGCGTCCGACTACGAGTTCTAAGCAGTTTTATAACAGAAGAACATTGCTAAATCTATACGGAGCAATAATAAAACAGTAGAACAACAGCAGTTACAATATAAATAGCGAGTAATAACAAAAAACATCAAAAGAAATGTGCCGTTTCAAATGTTTTCTTTAAAAAAAATCAACAACCGACAGCTATACAGACATTTTATATTCAAAAAGTAAATTTCGTGAAAAAATACCGTTCCATTCTGTGTAAGTATTTGGACAGGCTGTCTGATAATAGGTAGCGATCTCGTTGCATAAGCGGAGCGATTTTATAAAATAAAAAGTAGGTACTAATCAAATTATGTATGTTTTTAAATATCATATCTGCGTTCTCACATGCAACCATTTTATTAAATTATACAATTGGTAACTTTAAGAACAGGTGCAGGTTCAAATGCAGACAATAATGCAAGATATAGACATACAAAAAAAAGAAAGTTGACCAGAAATACAAAACGCGAAATTTAACAGAGGCACATATCATAAACCTTGTGGGAAGAATCCGAAAAATATTCACCGAACTGAATATTGTATGCATTGTATGCAAAGTGAAACAATTCAAAAGTCAAAGTATTATAATGGTTTGTGTAAAAAAGTATGTTAAGGAAGCGAAAAACTTTGGCTTGTCACCTACTGAGATCTGATGTGATAATATGGATGGATAGATATCTATGAAACATGACATATGTCAACAGATTTTGTACAAAAGATATTTTAAACGGATTGCCAAAGGTCATGGGGTTCGAGTCCCATCTCAAAGGGCATTGTGAATGCAAAATTTATCAAATATTTTAAACTCACAACTCAGTCCTAATTAACGTGGGTAAAACTGATTTCAAGATTCACACTGACTTTTTTTTGCACGAAATTAAATTTGGGGTAAGCATAATCACTCGTGGTTCCTTGTAAACATAGCCTTATACACCAGTTATGAGATTTTACAATGTACATAAAGTGTCTTCCCCTCCATTTATATTTAATTACTAATTTGTAAAAGGCAAGATAAATCCATTCAGGAATAATTTAAATTAATGAATTAAATGTAAGTATTTACAGTTTCTAATAAGATTCTTTTTTTTTTAACGGCGCCATTTTCCTTTCGAGCTGATCTTGAAACAGAACAGGACGGCTCGCCTAATGAGCTCAGAGAACATTTTATTTGGGTGGTCCTGGTAGATTACCTAATATTGCTTTTAGCAAGCTAACAATTGAGTTTAGTAGCTGTTCTAATGTATCGCACAATGTTTTATCTTATTTAAGCCGCTCTGCCATAACTTTCTAGTATAATGACTAAAAGAACTATTTTCCAAAATATCGATAATACTTGCTTAAATTTCTGGGTAGCTCAGTGGCCCGAATTGCAAAAGGTCGTGGGTTCGATTCCCATCTCAGGGTGCCACGGACCAAGTTGATTTTTTAAGCATTTTGTATTCAGAATTATTTTCAAAATTAATCAAAATATAATAATTAGAACAAAATTCTCATCTTTATCGAAAGTTTCAATATTTGTTACAATATTTCTTTCGGCTGTTTGGGTGGATGCATGAACATTGATGGGAATACGCTCTGTAGTAGCGAAAAGTAACAAGTGCTTGAAAGATTCGTCAGTCCTGTTAGGTCCTGTGGTTAGAGCAGTCGCCCGGATTGCGAAAGGACCAGGGACCAAGTGGATTTTAAAGCATTTTGAAATAAGAATACTCTGTTAAGAAACGAAGGGGCTAAATAAAATATTTAATAAGAAGAACCAATGTACTGCATTATGGCAAAATTATGATGTTCATATTCGCCGAATAGCTGAATATTGGAGGTTATTAAACTCTGGCAGGAGATTTCTATGCAACTTTAAAATCTATTAGCGGGAAAAGGATTAGCTCAATACCAGCTCCTGGTAATATTATCGAAATTTTTAATACCATCCACACAGTTTTATATTGATGGCAAATCTGTTGGCACAAAATAATCAATTTTAGTTTTAACCCTGTCAAAATTTAAAATAATAAGTTTATATTTACACGTATATCAAGATTCGTTGAAAACAGAATAGCGTTAGACTTATATAAAATAAAAAGACAGGGATTTTTACTTTACTTAAAGTAACCAAGTATCATTTAGCACAAAAGAATTGCTCATTTTCTGCGCTTTACAGGTGAACGTTCACTTCGAATTGAACGCACATACAAACGGATTTTCAATACCTTCGTATGAATTCACATTAAAATGTCGCAAATATTTTTCAAAGTTTCAAAAACGAAATAAAACAGATATATGAAAAAAAGTATTCGAAATCGTCGTACTTTAAAACATTTGAAGTGTTTTATTAATTTATCTGTAGTTAATTGTTTTCCCGCGACTTCGCCCGCATATATTATAGCTTATGTCAACCGCGTATAATGCAGCTACCCGTAGATGAAAGAATTTTTGAAATCGGTCTAGTAGTTTTCGAGCTTGTTCGATGCAAACAAACAAACATACATATAAACAAAAAATCAAATCTTTCCGCTTTACTTTAGTATAGATGAAGATATAGGTAAGTAGCGGTATAACTACTTTTATTAACAACATTGATTTTGAGGCCCGTTATTTGAAAAAAGTAAAGTGACTGAAAAAACTTATAACGATTTCAGCGCGTTTGTATTTGCTTTCATGACGTTTCGGACCCTTTACCCCTTTTTTTAAATTGTCAGTTTGAGTGAGATATCGTATGGGCGCACCCGAGAAAAGTGACATTTGAGTGTAGACAAAACGTTCTCGGGTTCGTCAGGTTCCGTGTTCACTTAAGTGAATACTTAAATAACACTTAAGTGAGTTCATTTCATTTAATGACTATTCATTTATTTCATAAATACGCGTATAAGAAATCAGTAAGTAAAGTAGCTGCTTATTATTTTAATTAGAGATTTAATTACCCACATAGCTTTACTTTTATTTTTATTTTATGTGAAAACTGTTACAAAATAAAAATATTTCCCAAAGAAAATCGTTGGAAAGTAGTAGGTAAAATCAATAAAAGAAATGAATGCCAGAAACAGTCTTAATAATAAATTAAGCTTCTTAACTCACATAAGTTACTTTTTTTTACAAAATATAAACAAATTTCCTAACACTTTATTCATGCCTTTGATCTTAGAAGGCAATATAATATTTTTTTATAAGTGGTTTTTTAAGCTTTTTATTAACGTTATTTTTTATATCATAGATAGTGGTTGTTGAAAGAAAAGAGTAGTTGATTTGATATCGACGCCATATAATTTCATTCTTCACTTAAATAACTGTTTTACTGCGAATTCGCCTGCGTAAATCATACACTATATCACTCGCGTGTAATGTAGCTTTTCGTAGGTGAGAGAATTTTCACCATCTGATCAGTATTTCAGAAATTTACACCCTACAATCAAGCAAATTAAGAAATCACTTTGACCAGCCGTAATGTCCCCAATTCTAAGGCTCGGGCCTTCGGTATTGGTGGGTATTGACCACTGCAGATGCAGCCGAAACCAACGGCTAACGTACCTTCCGAAGCACGAAGGATCTTGAGATAAATTTTTGGTCACCCATCCTGGGACCGGCCATTGCCGAAAGTTGCTTAACAATCGTATCGCAGACCGAGCACGCTAATGACTGCGCCATAGAGCTCCTCTAGATACTCTTTATAATATTAGTATAATTATTTTTAGGGTCAATGTAAAAAACGGTTTAACAGCTTATCTAATGTTGCCGTTCCGCCTAAACTATTTTTGCATCTACCCAGAAATATGAGACTCAATGATAATAGGGTTTACGCAAACAGATTAATATGAATCACAATATGTATCTAGTCCATACCTGATGACTAATGCTTCATGAAACCAGTCTTGACTAATTGTTTACTTAGTGAATATATTTGGAGGAGCGTGAGATAATATTTATTTAATTTAATTATAACTTTGGTTATATTAATTACATTATCGTATAAATGATATACTATGTAGTAAAGCAAGGATACGCCTGTATCCCATAACTACGTATGAAAAGTGCCACCAGCTATGTGTGCGTAACGACGAGGTGAGCGGTTCGGTGGGAGGTGCGGGCGGTGCTATATTGGTATATATGGTGGGCTGATTAGCAAGGGACTCAACTTTATTCCACCTTTAATTTATTGAAGTAAAAGAATTACTTATAAAGATAATGCTACTTTAAAAATAAACTTAATATTTAGAATATTATAAACAATTGAATTATCAATAAAACGACTGATATTTATTGAGAGATATATAATAATACATAGAATGCGGGCAGCGCAATACCGCCATCGACTCCTGGGATCTCCCGCATCAGCATCTGCTTATGGTCAGCAGTGAGCGTAATGCTGATAAAAAAAACTGAATTAATCGGTCTGGCTGTTTCAGTGACAGCTTAGTTTAAGAATATGAATGAAAGAATCTAATTTATATGCACAGTAAAACATAAACATAACACATATACTTAGAAATGAAGATGCAAAAAACGGTCTTATTGTTAAGGTGGCCATCCCTAATAGAATACTTTTTAACCATATCAGACATTTTGAAATTATTCATTAATAACAAAGAACTTCAGAGAGTAGGAAAACTCGTATAACTTCATAACAAGCACAATGTAAATTCTCTAATTAATGTTGAAATTACGTTTATGTTATAACGATGTTCTTATATACCACATACACAATTTATGTTCTAGTGATGTTATTTTACTTGTTATTTGTATATATAGTATGTAACATTATTTCCGCTGATCAGAATCGAGATGTAGTATTAATTTTCGTTAGTAAATCGCAGATAAGATTTTCATGGTTTTATTTAATAATAACTAGCCGTTTCCCACGATTACGCTTGTTAATTATGGTCTAGTGATGCTACTCGAACCTTGTTTTTACTCGAGTGAAATTGTCAAACTCGTACTCGATTGAATAAAAATATTATTCGAGTGTCTATGCACTCGATTGCCGCCATGCCACTAGCTAGATGTCACTTTACTACTACACTTTACTACTACTTATTACAATATAATTGTTAAAACTAATTATAAAAAGAAAACTAAATTACTTGTAATTAAAATTACATAAAATGTGATTGTTATTATCAATAATTCATTCATGGAAATTTCATTATTCTTACTTCTTAGGAAGACATTTTTTCAGTTTGTTGATTACTTAAATAAATAATATGTAAAAACTCTTATAAGGAGTATTTCATTTCAATTATTATTCCATCCGTGACAATGAGTCGATTAATATAGGTATTTGTTTAAATGTTTCTAAAAGAGATCTCACTCAATTGTAAACTTGCAACTCGAGTTGCAAGTTTCGAGTCGAGAGAGACTTTTTACTCGAGTGACTCGAACATACGAGTACGATTCAAGTGAGATATTTAAATTACTCGAATGACTCGAGTCACAAAATCCTATTCGAGTCGCATCACTATTGTACAATTGGCTCTTAGACCATTCTAAGAGCCAATTGTACAAACGTCCATCAAAAGTGTAATTAGTTTAAAATGACATTACCCATACAATTTTGACATATACTAGAGTTTAAAGTCGCCATTAAACGTTAATGGACGTTTGTGCAAACGACCGTAAGTCACCCGTCGGAGGTAACTTCACGTAGGTGAAAGAAGTTTTAATATCGTTCCAGTAGTTTCGGAGCGTATCGATGAAGACAATCAAAACATTTTTCTTTATAATTTTTTGTAAAAATCTTTTGTACATGGACGTCGATATTAAGCAATCTTTAAAATACAACTACATATTCTATTAGAGAATGTACATCGTCCTCCCCTATCTAGCTTAAATTTTGACTCAGTATGGTTATGGTATTGGTGTGCGGTGTTCGTGTCTTCCTCCTGTTTTGGAGGCTTAACGAGAAATTTAGTCAAACAGACTTAGTTCCGAGGCTTTGCGATGTCTCGGCATACTCAGATTTCCTGTTCATGTTTTACTTCGAACGTACGGCTGGTTGTACGGTGGCTTTGGCACAGCGACTGATCAAAGAAGCTTTAAGAATGCGGGTAATGAAATACAAACTTTTTGATCTTAGGCAAAATACGATACGCATTTACTGGAGCATTTCCATTTAATATAACATTATATAGTATTTCCTTCATAAAACAATGGCCAATCAAAGCGAGGAACAGAAATTGCCTACACGCTGCACACGGATGTCGTTAGCCAGTGTAAATACGCCTGCGAAGAACGAATCGAGTATTACATTGTGCAACTAGTTGAACCTTAAACGCAAGTAAATGCTCAAGTCAAGAAGGCAGTTCAAAATGGAATCTGAAATGTTTAATTACAGGCAAATGCTCCAAGAGACCAGCTTTACGTAATATCCTTGCTGCTTAGCAAACAACAAGGGAGTGATGAACTCTGAGGGCCAATATCCGTCTCATAGTTTGTAAGGCGTTAGATATGGAGGCAATAGAATTGTGGTAATAAGGGCAGCAAGCTGTTAAGATGCACGGGATTCCGTCCGGGTGTCGAGAATATGGTGCAGGGCTGTGATATTTTTTTGCTTTTGATTATTGGTTGTGTGTATCTCTTGCTATTTGCACGAGCTAAATGTATCCAGTGTTTTCAAATATTTGGCGTTTCTATGTTGTCTTAGAGGTTGCTTATGATGTCATGTATGAAATTTATGTAAGATTTGAGAGTCGCTTTTTTCCATTATGTTGTTTAAATCCCGAGTAATAGAGCGTGGATATAATAGGACTGCAACTTCGGTGGTGACGACACGTGAGTGACGTCTTCTTACCTGTAACTAATGCCTATCGTAATTTTATGTCTCTTTAATATTTTCAAAGTAAGAAGACTGAACCGTATAGTCATTGATCGAAACGGCTTATTTCAGACCACAAAAACACTATGAATGACAAAATTTGTTTTGATTATAGAACACGCGCCGCGCCGCCCCGTCTCAAGTACGCACCATTTAAGACTGAACGAGATTCTAACACTGAACAAACAATAATATTTACCCAAGTCGATGCTTGCCATCTTGTGTTTTACGCTGCTATTCTTAATTTGAAAAGCGCGCCTGTTTCACAAATAAGGTTTTGTTCTTTTTGGTGCACTTTTTATTGTTATAATTTCCTGTGTTGTTTTGGCTTAACAACATTTTAATTGCGAGGAATATTAATTGCGTAAACTTCATGATGTAACTAATATATATAAAAAAAGCTATATTTGAATTTGTTAACTTAATGACGCTGGAACGAAGCTTGTCGATTTACTTTCGCTGAGCTGAGGTCAGTTTTGACAGCACACAACATTACACTTTAAATTCTTGTATGTACTAATTGTTAACTGTCTTGTTTGTTTTATACTGGGTTGTGTTGTGTGTTGGCAAAATAAATACTTTATTATTATTATTAATTATTGTTTATGAGCAGACTTAAGTCGGCGTAAGTGTGAGTGTAAAATAAACAGTTTCCAATATTTTTTTTATTGCCGTTTTGTCGAAATCTTGTTAGTCTAGTTTTTGTTATTTAAGATAATAAACTTAAAAATCATTCATATCATTACAACAAAATTTGAATATTTTATATATATCTATAAATAGTAAGTAGCCAAATACTGCAATTGTACAATAATTACATAGTTCTTTCACTTTCATCCCCTTTTCATTCCACTTAAAAACACGCATCATTGACAAACACTGGTTTCGTTAAAGATAAAAGGCATTAGAAAACAAACGCGCAGCCACGTCCGTCTTTTTTTTACTTGAATCGTTTCGAAATTTAAACATTGTGTTGACAACCGCAAAGATCTCTTTTGTCTCTGAAATCGACCGGAATGTTTATAGTTTCCGAACGCAGTTATCGTCTATTTGGTATTTCCTTTAATTTATAGCAATTGATTAGTTTATTGGTGAACGTAAATCAGCTGCGTTCCATAATCTTTAATCTCGGGATATATTTTTACGGTTAGAAGATAAAAATGAGACATTTTATTATAGGCTTTTAGTCATTCGTCTTCGCCGAAATGATGGCCAATTTATTTCGCACGTTTCGCTGTTGTTGAGTCATGGTCGTTCGCAGATTAGCTACTAAAATATAAACATTTATGTATTTGTAAAGATAAAAGGTAGAAAAAAAAATTGTGATATAGAAGTCCTATAGTCGTTTTTTTTTTTACAGTTACTGTTAATGAACTGTCAGATTACTTGGTTTTGGAAACTATGCAATTTGGCTATACCTGTTCCTTACTAAACAAACCTACTTACCTGTCTACATTTGCGATATTTAACATCAAAACACATCTCAATATAAAGAAGTCTTTGGTATACAATTACTGTTTATTTTTACACAAGCCAATATTAAAAATATTCAATCGAATACGCAGCTTCACTAGCTATTTGCTTAAAGAGCAGCTACTTTTTTCTTGAATTTACAGACTATATTATTGCCATATTACGTATTAATGCACTCTCCCGCCAAAAAGGCAACATAGTTTATGCTCTCTATAGTACATTGACCCCGTAACTATGTCAATGGCTTCAATATGATATTTCACCCTAGAGTGCTTTCATTTCCGGTGTCGTGTGCCTCTAAGTTGTCTATGAAACCCTATGGAAACTGTAAATAGTTTATGGGAAGGTGGAGAGAAGTGAAATTGTCCGTTTCACTTTCACGATTCCGCACTTAAATTACAAAATATTTCTTAAGTTACTTTTGACAATAGTATTAACTATATAACTAAATAGTATTCTAGAACAAAAAAAAAGAAAACTCTTTAGAACCTGACTAAAGAGTTGTTACGTTTCATTATATAATCGAAGTTTGAGAATAATTCCCAATAAAAAATACCTAAATCTTTTAATGTCATTTTTATGAATTTTTGTCACTGTGATTGTCTTTCATTAGGTATTGCCGTCAGCCAACCAAAAGGTTGTGTTTGTACTTACATAAAAGTGATTTAAAATATCTTACCTTATGCCTTAATTTAAAAGTGTTGATAACAGTACAAAATTATTTAAAAGTACTTACCACTTCGTTTCATAAAAGAACAAAAATAGGAACGAAACGGAACAAGGAACGGCTAAATGGCTGTTACTCCGTGCGGCGTAAAAGGTATAAAAATATATATTAAAAAAAAACAATTTCTATAAATCTCACTGAATCAGCGAAGGGAAACAACACTGATGAAATTTGATTCGCCCAGTTATAAAGAATAATAAGCTATGAAAAAATATCATTCATTCTCTGTAGACCACGTTCTGAATTTAAATGAGACTAATTCGTTGGATCAACCCGAAAAAATATCGTGAATCGACAGATCGAGTACCTACTTATTTATAATCTTACCACTTTTTTATGCGATGCATGCTAGTTACAATCCCTTTGCTACCGAAACAATTATGGTACTCAAATATTAA
Source organism: Diatraea saccharalis (assembly GCA_918026875.4). Lineage (NCBI taxonomy): Eukaryota > Metazoa > Arthropoda > Insecta > Lepidoptera > Crambidae > Diatraea > Diatraea saccharalis. The sequence goes on from OU893337.1 coordinate 26,635,067, forward strand.
TTAAAAATATTTGGAGTAATTTTATGCGAATATGTACAAAGTTGAGTGAGTTTTTTCTATTTCTAATTTAAGTGTTATGTTTAATCATGTTGAAGTGTTATGTGCGGGATTCTTCAACCATTGCAGTATAGTTTTTGATCTGAATACTAGTTTTATCAATAAACTTGTCGATCTGAAAATAAGTCATTATTGATCTTCATCTTATTGAATATTTATTGTTTATGAAAGAGTCTCTATCTATATATCTGTCTACTGTGATGTGGTACTATTTTATCATCTTTGATTTGTTCTAAAATCTCAAAAACTATACATTAAAAAGCATACCAATGTTAAATGAAAGCAGAAGAAAGCAATTGTGGCAGACGTGTCTGTATTGTCTAGATCCCCTTGCCTTTTTAAGTAAACAAAAAGTAAAATAGGCAAATGGGTTTTGTGAGCATTTGAATAATAAATCATTAGGTATGTACCCGAAAAATATTTAAAAATCTTGGAGACGCTTAACATTTCGCAAAGTGAAGTTGAGTTTGAAACTATAGCGAATGATTCTAGTTTAGTAGATTTTTGCAATAGTTTGGAAAGTTAATTTAATTAATCGATAGTACCTATATAATCAAGTTGCTTTCCGTTGTCTGTCCCTTTGTAGGATGCGGCTTTTTTTAATAGATAGGGTGATTCAAAAGGAATGTTTTTATGCATAACACAAGACCACGCTGGCGATGTCGCTGGCGGATAGCTAGTAAAAGTATGCAGTTTTATGAATATGGACAGTTCTTTTGATTAAATATACCTAATAAGTACATTGATAATTCTCTTAGCTATCTCAGCACGCATAGAGCTACAAATATTTTAGAAAGCATACGTAACTAATATTATTTCGTGAAATTTTGGACTAAGAATCTATACCGCTATTATAAACAGTTTAAAGTTTCTAACTTTTTATGTTTGTATCTTCGAAAATACTGATGACAGGAATTATGTTTTTGTTTAGTTTCAATTATGAAGAGGACTTCTATAAACTTGTACTTAAGTCCGACGGGTCGGAATTCAATACAAGATTTTTTATTTTATTTACTATTTTTCACTTATAAGTTTTTTTTTTTATTTATTTCTAGTTCTGTGAATAGAATATTAAAAATATTTTGTTGTATAAAGCTTTGTACATATTTTCCTTTTCTATTTTATATATATAGACAAGTAGGTACTCTTCGTCTACGTTTTTTGTTATAGTTTATCGTTTTGAATGTAATAAAATCACCTGAATTATATTCTTAATTATTATATGAATGCTTTGATTATAACATGAACCTATTGTATCTTTTGACTATTATTTGACATTTACTATTTTTTATGTAATTTAATTTTTTGACATTTTCTTATTATATAAAATCAGACAATATTTGCACATCGTCTTGACGATAAAATATGCTGGTCTAACATTGTAAAAGAACCTTGTAACCATATTTTCGCAAATAAATAAATATTATTATGAATTTAATATTACACTTAATTAATATAAAATGCATTATAGTTTATTGTTTCCATAAATTTAACACGGAAACTTATGTAAACAATATGATGAAACAACAAAGTGTGACTCCCAATCTGGTGGTGAAGGAGACAGGAAAGTTAGTTATCAGTTTTAATTGCCTCGGTGAGTTTTAACTGGATCAAGCGCGCTGGTTCACGAATAGCAAGTTATCAATGGAAACAAGTTTGCTTTAAGTTAACACAGATGATAATACGAGACCTCTGGCGCGGTGATGGCGTTGCTTCGATTTACGCCGGTGACAAGTTACGTTCTGTCATTATTCGGTTTCGGCCTACGGTTAAGAATACTTCGGCTTCGGCTAAAATGGACGGAAGTTTCTAGCAATCAAGTTTCATACGTAATATCAGAACGTACCTGAAGTAATAAATATTAAAAAATAACTACATATGTTGTAAGCAGGATTAAATGATAATTATTGACATGATTATCACGATAATTATCTTGATAAATCATCATCATCATCATCATCATCATCATCATCATCATCACCAGCCCTTTTACGTCTCCACTGCAGGGGCTCAGGCCTTCCTTATGAATGGTTAAGGAGGATGATAAATTTTCTTTGATAATTATTAAATATTACACAATTTTTTGTACTTTAGTACTGGTAATTAAAGGGGAATCATCTTTTAACGATTAACAAATATATATTTTTTGGTACAGAAAATTGTCTAGAATAGACCTACAAAACAAACAAAAAAAAATTATTTAAATAACATTACTCTTATTTTATTATTACTCTATTACTCTTATTTATATTTATTTCACTTTTTGTTCCATGTGACTTGACAATTAATTTTTTGTTTATATTGTTTGTACATGTTTCATAGTAACTATGGATACTTAAGTATCATATAATTATCCGAAAAAATTATAATGTTGATAATTACGAACCCTGGTTGTAATGAAACCTTTTTAACCTTCGGCATAGAGATTCAATCATAATTAATTACGAACCCTGGTTTTAAGGAAACCTTTTTAGCTTTGGCATAGAGATCACTCTTCAATCATAAAACTTTTCGTTTACTACTATAACTTTCCCCAATGGCATCAAAATGAGGCGACTTGATTGATTGAATACTTTTCTCGTCAATTTTAAACATATTATACTCTATGCCGAAGTTGAAAATTAAGCCCATCTAATATTCTCTTAATAACCCAACAGTATTTGTTCATTCGAACTCCTTGGCTTTATGTAAAAAAAAAATCTACATCCCCTTTACCGTGCCTTATTATAAACGGAATTATTTACGAGCAAAAAGTAATTGAGGTACTTCATTACGTTAAATTAGCTATAATAATTTAGCGGATGTTCTTGTCCGTCAATAAAAAGATTTTGTTTGTAGACTTTTTAATAGCGCTATGTTGTTCCGTGTTGTTCCATATGAGTACCTACAAACAAGTACCTATAGTCAATTATTTTATTTTTTATTTTAGAATATTTTTATTTTGTATTGTGTTTTTTTTTCTTTCACTGGGACCAGAACGAATAGTAAAGACAACGTAAAACGGCAAAAATTGTATCCAATTATTCGTTTTAGTACAAAAAAATGTACTGCACCTAATCCTGAAAGCCGAAAGCAAATAGGTTATCCAAATTCAATTACAATGTTGACAAAAACCATACCGATTCTCGAAATCAATTTAATCACATTTCAGCCACGAAAAAAGCAGTCACTAAATCCATATTGCAGTCACAATGGCGCCGATTCAGCAATCTTAACCAGAGATAAGAAAATTTGTACATTCAATTAAAACTTTTTAACAAAAAAAAATGTGTTTAGAAATCTCTTATTAATGTCACCGTCGTCTATTTCCCCACTGTTAGAATTATTTATACTCTGTGGGTATCTGTGGGTAAGGGGTATACTATTGTGACCAAATTGTGCGTTATCACTAAGTCCATTGCAATAACACTAGTCTTTAGTCTTTAGTCGCACGGCGGGCTTTTCCGCAACTCGACACTCTGTGCCTATTTTGCGTGATACAGGTTGGCATCAGTCCTGCCACCCCAGCTCCTCCAGGAACCCCATAAGTTCCCGAACTCTGCCGCATGCCTCTACTAGTGTCCTTGGGTTACCTAGATATGTAGTCCCCTTTGTCTTGATAGGCCTCTGCATTCCAGTATAACATGGGCACTTGTCTCTTCAGCCTCCATGCACGCCCCGCACAGAGGACTGTCTGAATAACCCATATTATAAAGGTGTTTGTTAAAGTTTCCATGTCCAGTTAGTATACCTACTATTTGCCTTAGAATTTGTCTAGGTAATTTGTTCAACTTACGTACTATAACACTATTATATTGATATATTCATTAATGAATCAGAGGCTCTACCGTAAAACAAGTATTTGCACAATTACAATTTCTTTTTAAAGGTGTAATTTTATTATTGTTTATGTCGATTCTAATGTTTTTTTGTATACTAAAATTAATCAGTACAAATTCAAAGGACTTGAATTTGGTAGGTAGTAAGTAGGATAATTGTCAGTGAATTTCATGGGTAAGTTTTAATTTTTTTCTGACAGATGGCTATAAATTTATGTCTGTACTAAGACGAAACCCTTATAAATAAGTCTTATCATTTTCAATTACAGTTTTGTTGGACGCTATTTCTCGACAAAAACTCAATTTTAAGAGTGATTGTTTTAGTGTAAACCTCTGCAGTCACCATCGAACTCAAAAATAACATTAAACGTAGCTAAATGAAATTGTATAGACACATTTTCATTTCACAGAGTAAGGAATGTTAAATGTAATTAAGGAATGTCCATTAGGAACTATGTCCCCTAATACTCCCCGGTTCTCCGATGTTCCTCTCTGATTGGTCTCGAATCCCATACGGTGACGTCATACTATAAGTTTCGTATTAAAACCTCTTTTGAAAATTAATATTAAAATCGGACCTTGTGCGTGTTTGGCTCGCGCAAGAAAGGTTCCTTATCATTATCTAAAAAATGGCAAAAGAAAATTACATTTTGTAGTATGAGAGCATCCTGAATGTTTATTTATTATGATAACAAATTAACATCTATTACATGTAACCATATTTCAAAGAATAAATAAATATATCTTCATAATATTTTTATTTTATTATTGTTTTTAGTATTTATTTTGAAGTGTCAGTGAAAATGTATTTCTGTTGCTACTTCATCAACAAATGTTGTATAATCATCTGTGAAAATGTATAATGGACACGTTCTTCTTGTCTACAAGTTTTATTAATAGGACTATCTTCTTAATTTGTCTCGGTAAAACTCGAGAACGGCTGGCCCGATTTTGGTTTTGAAATATTTTTCGTAAGGGGTAGACGGTTTAAATGGTAAGTAAATATGGAAAAATTGAGAGGAAGAAGTTAAAAACAACAATTTCGTTTTGCCATACTTATAAACTTTTCTACCTATTTTAAATTAAGATAGATGATACGAAATACACTGGGTCATCCGTCTAGTGATAAATAAAAAAATACATTAAATAGTTATATAATCTCGGCCAACATGTAAGACGCTCAAAAGCTCAATCAAAGTAAGTTTATTTGGGTATAGATATGAATTTGATAGGTAAATTTGCGTCATAAATGCTCATAAACGTTGATTCAAAATCTGAATCAGTATTCCACAAATAATATACTGTTATTAAATGTTACAATTTAACTCATAAAGTGCGGATTTATTTAGAGTTTAATAGAAGGTGTTACTACAATCTTTATCTATTTTCTTTGAATTGTGTACATTTTAGTGCTATGTGAAAATCTATTCTCAGATTTGCAAAAGAGTTATAAAAGTCTACAATTTCTGGACAAGCAAAGAGGTCTTTGTATAGATCCATTTAATCAGTATTTTTATTTTACTTGTATTTCTTCTTCTTTAATTACGGATTATCATGTGTATGTTGAGGTAATTAGTCTTATTAATTAAAGGTATTTAGTACTTATTAATTAAATTTACGAACAATTAAAAATATATGTCAACGTATTTAGACCGTCATAGACTTGATAACTTGTTTTATTTGTGCACTTTGCGAATTTCTTCAAACATTCCGAAGTTCTTGTCAACGAATTTAGACTGTCATAGACTTGATACCTTGTTTTCTTTGTGCACTTACAATGATTTAAAATAGAAATCCAATCAAACAAAGCCAATACAGTAGAATGGGAAGCCATTAAAAGAGGAATTAAAGTACTGACATTCGCAGTGGGTGTGTCCACCTGATCTACAGCTCTTGAGTTTTTGCTCGCGTCGATATTTCAGGAGTGGGCGGCGCTGTCTGGACCATAGACAACGCAGACTCATTGTCACCACAATAAATAGACACCAGTTGACGTTTTCCACGTCACCAAAACGTTTCGCGTCTTGCTTTCGGTATTTGATACGATGTCGTTACTTCGGAGCGAATTGCCTCGACAGCGCTATATTTTATGAATACTGTACAACTGGGATTTTAAATTATACTTCTTTCAACGTCTTCACTTCATCATGTTTCTCAGATAACGCGAAATCACAAATAGTCAAAAATTACCCCTCTTTACTCCCGTCCCCAGAGTTATATCTGTTAGCTGCAGTCACAACATATATGCAAATTTTGTAACGAATAACATGTGTGCATTGTGCATTACCTTGACACCCTTTATACATTTTCAGACTGTTGCAATACCTTAAGATATTTCTAATATACTGATAAAACCTGTTTACTGACAATTTTTACAAAAACTAAATGGCTTTTTACAATGGCAATACAGATGCAGTTTAAAGTTTTTATTGTGTACCAAGATTTGACGAAAAATGCGACGCTCCTCTTCAGTTACGGAACGTTAGAACACACCAATATGATTTTCATTAAATCTTGCATACTCAGATGATGATGAGACGATTGACGGATCTTCCTTGTATTTAAAGTCGGGTCGAAATATGTGATTTAAAGTCGGGGTTTATATACAAAACCTTTGTTTGTATAGAGCAATCTTATGAAATACTGATTAGATCATTAAATTTCTTTCACCTCTAGCTTCTATACGTGGGTGACATTTTAATTTGTGCTGGCGAAGTCGCCTGATAACAGCTAGCCAATCAAATAAGATAAATCTAGAAATAAAAGGAATGCGAATCTAGGCATTTTAATACAACATTTTTCCTAAATGTAGGTAAATATCAGACTTAAAAAAGAAAAAAAAAATAAAACAAAACATGTGCCGTAGTCATTCTTTGTTGACATGTTCTTGTAGAATAAAATCCCCTAATTCAAATTTAGATAATAAAAAAATGCATTGACTGAGTAATGCTTGTTAAAAAGGTGTTGTATTGTGACGACGTGAGATATAAGAATGGCATCCTCAACCCATTCATTAGGAGACTGAGAAATATTCACATGTCGGAATACGTGGAGTAGACACCAGCGAAAACACAAAATATAATTTAACTTCGTGAATCTTTATTTTTGACTGTTTAAAAATATTTGAAATCGTTTTAGCTATGAGAATCTAATAGTTTCGATAATAAGTATTCTCGTAAAAAGATAATTGATCAGGTAAATTTGCACGTAACGTTTAATTTTATTGTGGAACAGCTGAAATGCGGTCGAACCCACAACTTTTGCCCAGCACGGGGAGTTCAAGATAATAAATCTTTGGTCTCCCATCCGTGAACCGGCTTTTGCAAATGTTACTTCATCGAGCTTCACAAGATAATTACGTTAATATTAGCAATTGAGGTTTATGTTACTTGGTTCTCGGATGCCAACAGAGTTTTAGATACAAAAAATGTTATAATATATATAAAAAATATAAACAGTTATCTACTCCACTGGTTCTTGTTCAAGACATATGCTTCACACGTGCATTCAACGCCCATGTTCGAACAGATTTCAGGAAATAACAGTTGATGTATTAATAGTTCCAGCTCATTACTTTATATTTAGACGAAAAAGCTTAATTAAGTGACGGCCAAACTTCTAATTGGCCGCTTGCCTTTAATATTTATTATATGAATCAATCATATTTGAATAACAACGGCGGATGTCCGCTTACGAGGGCGATACCTGGAAAACTGCAGATTTAGCTTTGTATTGAACTCTTTGAAATAAAATATATTATTCTTAATGAAATACGCTTAAAACTCATTTTGTGAATTCTGAATGTGAAACTGATTAAATATAATAATTAAAATATAATTGTTCGTTTGCTTGAAATAAAATAAAAGTTAGTGTTACCATGTTCGAATAATATTTATACAGGGTTTACAATCAATGGAGGTATATTTTTTTCTATTAAAAGTTATTTTTTTTCTATTTTTTTTTTTAAAGTTTTCTATTAAAAGAAATTTCGAATTTATTAAGTATAAAAATATAAAAAACATTGTCTATAAAAAAACGTTCACACAATGGCTATTAAGAAGGGCATAGGAATTATTATATAGTTTGTTTATAATTTACAAAGTGAGCTAATATGGGTACATATACATTATAAGGTTAAAATAGCAAGCCAAGCCAAGTATTATGTTGTCATTACTGCGTATTTAAGTAAGATACAGTATTACACTAAAGAAGAAGAATTTAACAGCAACTCGGTGACGGTAATTGGGGCCGCAGATTAAATAATTCAAAACAAACGCCACTAAAACGGGAATTAAACACCCCAGACAACTTAGAACGTCTGAAGCAATGAACGCAGAATAAATAATAGGACGGTGCACGTCTCAACAAATTACCCAGAACGGGTGGGTAGAATTGATGGCAACACTGGAGTGCCGCCATGTCAACTCTGGCCGTCTGAGCGAGTTTTCCTTTTTCGAAGAATTTGAAATTAGAACACTTTATTGATGGCAACGAATAAATAATGGGATATTTTTTTGAAAACTCATTGCGTTATATTCTTTGTTTTCATATAAGAAAGGGATATTATATATAACACACAAATCTAAAACCACCAGTAATAAAAATACAAAAACGATATCATTTAATTAATATTTAAATCGGCTTCTGGATCCCGATCGTTGTGTATTTCTAACATATTACAAATTATTCTTAATGCTTAAAAATCCACTTTGTCCCTGGCGCTCTGAGATGGGACTCGAATCATTTCATTAAGAATATTTTTCAATTTTGCATTATGAATGAAAAATTGATGAAATATAATATATCAAATTGCTTGATTTCGAAGGATTTTCGCAATAATTCTGAGAATCTCTTCAACTTTATATTTAATGCGGAGTAGATGAGGAAGGACTAAATTGAGCGCTTAATTGTATTCCTTATTTGAAGGGAGGCATGAGTCAGTTAGTATCATACGTATTCCATATATATTAATAAATCTAAATACCTAGATTCAGCGGTTGAAACGTTAAAGCATTACACACATATTAATTTGCCATTTAAGTTAAGTATAAAGGTAACTTTACTTCCTTACTTGAAAATAACTTATAATATAAAAACCATATATAATTTACATTCCAAACATCAAATAATACCGTTTAAACAAACTTCAAAGGGTGATTTGAGTAAATCTAAATATCAATCGAATCGTACAGTTTATTTTTAGATAAAAAAGAACTTAATGCATTTAACTAGTAAATCTTAATGGTGTTGTGTATTCTATTGATAAAATGCCAGCCTGATATCTTTAGGGTAACATATTTAATTGATTCTATACTAATTAAGTAGGAATATTAAAGTTACGACAGCATACTAATAGTGATATTCAACCTTTTTGTAATAAAGGACAAATATTTTTTTTCATTAAAAGCGTCAGAATGATAAAATTCTTTCACGTTTATTTATATTGTAAGATAAAAACTTTTCAACTTTTATTATATAAGTAGAATAATTTAATATTAAAATAAAAATACTTCCATTTTAATTTAAAAATATATCAATATACCGCCATGAACGCATAAATGATAAAATATAACTATATTAATTTAATTTTGATAAAAGCACTCGGTTTTTGATGAGCCATAACCATTCTATAGTTTTCATCTTAACGGTAGATTTCCCCCACAGATATAACATACGATGTTTATTTTGCTAACTTTCAGCAAAGAAAGTTAATTACGAAAAGGGCAGTTTGCGGACGCACAAACATAATTCCTACGCCCATTTCTCAAACGCTGGTGACGAAGAAAAAAGCCAATAATGGCGGTACGTTTTGGCGCGGTCGCAGTGACAGCTGGGGTAACCATAATAATTCTTAGAACGGCAGATAGTATTAATATGCAATTAGTTATTGAAAAACATCAACAAACCTATTTATTACTTTTTATTATGTATGGAGAAATGGACAAATATATATATATTGTGTTACTGTACACAATATATATATTTGTCCATTTAGAAACATTAGAATCAACAATTTATTGATAATAAAAGGAATTTGGCTGATGTTTGGTACAGAAATAAATTGTAAAATAATCATTACATATACTATGTTTACGCCTGGGAATCAAAACAAACAGAATTTAAACAATTGATTCACAATATTAAAAAGACGTACGTAAATTTGTTACATGTAATAATAATCCATTACAAAAACGAAAGGATTAGTGGGTGTGATCGTATGCAAATTCAGCCGGTACCTATGGGCTAACGGACCTTCTGAAGCACGAAAGACTTAAAGATAATAAAATTTTGGTCTCCCATGATATGAATCACGCTGCTCACCTTAGATATCATTTCATTTTATCTAACTGTAAACACATTACAATTGCTTTCCAATATAAAGTTATTTAACAAATATTTTACTACATTACAGCTGACATAACCTGCTACATAACTAGTGCCATCTTTGCCACATTTAGATTTCTTGCCATTAAGGACTAACAAAATATGGTTGCCCTATTAAACAATACTGGGCAGCCATCTTGTTTTGTTAAATTTTCACCGTTCACCGCACATTTCCAGTCTGGATGTTTGTGTATTTTACGTTTGATCGGACATGGGAGCTCCTCAGGGTACTTATTGCTTATAGAAAAAAAATCTAATCATAAATGTGAGGCAGTACAAATTATGTACATATTTTTACATGAAAAGCATAAAGCTCAATCTAGCGCGAGGATATAGGAAAGCAATGAAGAGCACAACCCGTGTTTATTTTACGACTTAAATGGTACTGCCTTTGTATTCTGTCAAATATAATTAAAATATATTATAATTAATATAATCTTGGCAAAAGTATTAACAAGGTATAATAAATCTGTACCAAAAACCACTGGTTACGATCTAAAACACCTACGTATGTACCAGGATGTCGGAAAGGCGAAAAAAATATAGTTTATTAATCAGAAATATTCAAAGTTAGGTAAAAGTATCAAAAGTGGTAAAGGAGTTTCACTATAGAGTCAATCGTTAAGTCAGGCAACCACAAAAAGAGTTCATTATATAGACGTTTAAAAACTGCTTGTTAGTTAATTTATCTACACAAAAAAAATCACACATTCACTCCCAAATATTCTGAATGCTCCATTCCTGATAATTGCTACAAAATGTCACCGAATAAAATCATGACCGTCGTTGGGCTTAACAAATTTAAATTTGGAACGTAACGAGCGGCGAGAGCCAATAAATTAAACGTTCAAACACTTGGGCGGTTCGCGCTTGGCACAACCAGTTCTATTTTCGAATTTCAAAGAGTTAGAATTGCTTTGTCTAGAGGGCTGTGGAGCAAGTTAAAGTGAATTGTCTTTGACTGATATATAGTGATTTATTATGATATCCGCAAACCATAGATAATTCTTTATTAATATAATTAAGTGGAAATCGAAAGATTCGAATCTCAAGTACCCAAGCTGGTACTCAAACCTATCTTTTTTTTATCCGGGATACAGTTTTAAGGCTGCGCCTAAGGCAGTAGAGAAAACAAGACGAAATAATACAGATAGAGACAAAGGAAATTAGGTAATATAGAGCATAAAAACTTTTTTTATTAATTACTTGCACACCATAATTAACTACCTACATAGATATTAAACAACATCACATACATTTATGGAAGTATTATGGAAATATGAAACAACGTTGGTAGCACAACACCCAGATCTGAAACAATATAGTTCCTTTTCTACATTCACCCGTCCGGGAAAACCGGCGTGCATGCCACTAGGGCACGGAGGTCATATTACTAAAATACAAATAAGTAGTATTAATTGCTATGATTAATTGTAAATTTATCAACGATGGGTCACTAGTAAATGGCCGAGAGTAAACTATAAATTTTAAAACAGGCAACACTTATCATAAATTAATGTAATGTATTCCTTATAAATTATCTATCATAACTGTCTATTCCATTAATCCCGGAAGTTTGCCTTAACCGGTTCTATTTTCAAATTGAGAATCGATCGCGATGACAGATGGCGCTCGCGTGTCTCGTTCGCGACGTCTCCAATTTAAAAAGTTGCTTTGACACTGATATTAAGCATGCTTACGTTAGCATTTGCAATTTATGATGATAATATTCTAATTTAGTAATTAGTTTACGATTTAGGATTACTTCAAATAAAATATAATTAGTTTACGTTTGTCTGACTAAAAAATACCTAAAATATTAATCAGTAAATCTTTTCATTTATCCTAAGCAACTAAAAGTATGGCATACAAAAGTATGAAGAAGAGGTCGATGGCGCATTAGTTAGGAGTATTCTATCTGAGATGCATTGATTGGTTACCTAACTTACGTAGAGGCCCGTCAGAGGATGGGTGATCAGAAATGTACTATCTCTTGTTCCTCTGTACTTAGGAAGGTACGTTAAGCTGTTGCTTCCGGCTATTCATAAGGAGGCAAGTGCCTGTTCCTGTGCAAGCACAAAAATATATCAAGATTTATTTCTGTGTGTGCAACAGTGGGAAGTTAGGAACCTTAATGGGCTAGTGATGATATTACATACTTTTAAGGCATTTGTAGTTTTAAAATATACATCATATTTACCGAAACTTCATAAATAATATAAAAATGACAACCATTATATGACACTAAACGACAACCCTATTCACAACCAATCTGCAGTTTCTTCGGAAACGTTCTATTTTTAAAACGTTTCACTGTCAACTGTCAAACCCGATGACAGATGGCGCCGTGAGCGGGCTAAGGCGGGATTTCTGAAAACACCATCGCGTCAACTCGGGGTGTTCCATATTTGAAATTAAGCATGAAGGCACGTTTCGGCTATTAGCGAAGAGGTGCTATAATTTCAAACATGGTGCTTTATGGTTTCTTTTTCTCTTTTTTTATCGGTCCTATTTTTATCTTTAAAAGGGTTTCTAAATAAACCTAGGTAATAATAAATAATTGCGAAAAGAAAACTATGTACAATTGTAATTATTATAATTCCGATACATAATAAAGCTTCTAACATTTATCAGTTCATTATGGAAACTGTTTAAAAACGACCGCAAATAGACTAACATTAATGCTATTGAATGTTTTACAAAGAGAAAAGGGTAGTCAAATATAAGAAATTTATGTAATCGCTCAATTGGCGCAAATTTAAATTTAAACAACAAATTCGTAAGTAATACTTATTTATACAATATATTCTCGTTATTTAAAAAAAATGGCTAAATATATATTATTGTAAATGATATGGTTGTAAATAGAGGGGCCGCCCTCTTCTATTATGGAAATAACTTAAAACTAAATCCACTGAGTTTAAAATGCACTTTGAGAAGGAACAAAGTTTCCATGGAGTCGCTAAGAAACTTATTGCTGGCTATTTATCATTGTTGCGCTCGTTCATTGCTTGCCAATGTTCGTCTGGAAAACTGAGATCGCAATGAAACCCTTTTTATTTTCTCTTTATTAATATCTACACCACTATGAATCTACGCCAACTTAAAATGGTTAAATGTTGAGATCATAGTTAAATAACTGAGCTAATTTTATTTTAAATATTTATTGTAATAGAATATTTGTTATAAGTTACAAAGAGTAAATAAAAAATATGTGCGTGTAGCGTGCCTTTCAGCGAATTAAGTCTGTTAAATAATAGACAAACAAATACCATAGTGTGTATCTCAAACTTATTCGATCTGTTGACCATTACTGACAATTTATTTGTATCAGTCTCTAATGTAAAACAACATTAATTTGAGTTTGTTTAAAAGTTATATCATATTTATACCGTTCGTAACATTTATAAGAACATCATGTGTCATAAACGAAATATAAATAATGCTGCTGACCATGCATGATTCTTCTTACCGACTATGGATGTGCGATACGGCGTTAATGATACAGTCACTGTATATTATAAGTTCATTTCTGTTATTTTAACAATTAAAAACGTAGTTTGAAAATAAAAAACTTAAATTGTTACAAATATAAATAATTTAATAAGTTAACTACTCCACTCAACTGTTGTCCTATTGATACATTACGAGGCGTAGCGTTCACGAATTTATGACAATCGAGTATCCCTTAAGTTCAGTTTAAGCGCAGCTTTAAGGTAAATAACATCAACTTAATAACTTAGGGCTTACTTACTGATTTATAACAGGAGTTCGCGCATATTATGACTCGAGTTTTTTTTAATGTATTCTTTTCTGATCTCCAGCTATTCTATTTTTAATTTATGTAAGAAAAAATAAATGTAAATCATATTTTTTTTATTTGTTATATATTAAAAGTTTTTATTATATTAAAAGTTATGCAACTTAAAAGTTGCGTAACTTTTAAAATAATTAACTTATATTTCTAAGATTTTCAGTAACCATTAAGTAGATAATAATCAACACTAAAATATATATTTTATTCAAAATGACTGCCGTTGTTTTTAATACAGGCCTTTATACGATTTGGCCAGTCATCAATGTCGGCACGAATCTTTTCTAGTGGAATTCGCTTTGCTTCTCGAACAAGGGTTTGCTTCAGCAACTCCAACTTTGGGTGGAACTTACGACAGGCCCTGAGCTTCTAATTCAAAGAATAATCCAGTGGGTTGAGGTCGGGGCTGGAGGAGGGTCACTCGTCCGGCGCGATGAAAGCCGGCACATTCTCCCTCAACCAAGCTTGGGCGCCTTTTGCCTTATGGGATGGCGCCGAGATTTGCCGAGAATCCCCATTCTTATTGTGTAATAATTAATCAGACAGGGGTTTCACCACGGGCTATAAAATGTCACTCTGATAATTCTTGGCTTTTACCTTGACACCTTGTTGGTAGAAATGGAGCGGAGTAACACCTTCATACGAAACTCCCAACCATACCATCACACTATGAGTGCTCGAGACATTCCGTGCAGAGGCTGGGACATACTTGCTACTTTTAACTAACGCTTTATTGTTTTGTCGGTTGAACTTTTCTTCGACAGTAAAAATTTTCTCGTCTGTGAAGAGTATCTTCCTGTCATCATGTCTCCTCAGCAGCAATGGACAACGATCGCAGCGTAACTTACGAAGACGATCGTTTAAAAAGTGAATTTTCTACGGCTTTAGGTCTTTACCTTACGATATATTTTAGTATTCTGTTGTGAAACGCGCGAAATATTAGTCTGCAGAGCGAGTTTCTTCTGAGTGCGACATGGATTTCGGCGAAGTCGCTCTTGGATGATCAGGATCGCAGGCGTCCTCACAGAGCGTGGCCATCATTCCTTTGGCGATCTTGCAGAGAACTAGTCTCTTTGTACCGCTGTATCGTGTAGTAGACGAAATTACGGCTTACAGGAAAACTTTTCAGCTCGCAGAAAATCTGCATCGGTTTTTTTCCCGCCTTAAATAGCGAAATGACAGTTGAACGTAATTGTTTCGTTCCCTCCATCAAGAGAAAATATAAACAAAAGAATATGCGATGCGAATAAACTAAAAAATAACATTCCAAATTCAAAATCGGTAATAAATATTTTTTTTAGTAATAAGTTTGTCTCAAAAACTTATAAACACCGAGGTGCAATCGACAAATAAGACATTCGACTTTCAATCGACCATTATCGTAAATAAAGTTCTTTTCGATTTGACAATCCATCTTCTTAGGCGATAGAATCGCCCGTTGGTTTTAAAACCAATTGATACCTACATTGTAATTTACAATTATCTACATTGTATTATATACTTTATCTTAAAGTATAATAGAGATGATGACTGCGTAAAAAAAAACCGTCACTCGGATTAAAGAAAATTATTTCATACGTATTTTTTTTATAGAAGAAATTAAGATTCTTTCTTAATTTCTTCTGGGTACATATTAGGTATTAAAGTTGAGGGCTCGCTACCTCACAATTACGTTAAATATGTACAGAGACGTGTATCGCCGTAATTAATTTATAACGCAAAACATTTAAAAAAAACATATTCAATAATCTACCTGACGGACGAAACAAAAATTTTGTTATTACCTAATTAAATGTACTAAAAATAAATCAATGTAAGTAAATCATACGTATTTTAAAATGAAGTTACTGCATTCTTTCTATGCTGTGGTTTAACCCTTACACATTCCTCATACCGGCATGTGGGGTCGTTTTGACCATCGGACGCGACAGCGGTCAACACGAGTTAGGGTTAATTATTGGATAACTGTGGTAGCGGTGGAAATGAGAATTGTATGTAATTAGTTTAATGTTCTTCGTAATACTATTAATATTATTATAATATGCATAATTTGACCTCCGTTGCTGAGTGGCTTGCATGCCGGTTTCCAGGTATCGCCATGTCTTAGGTCCCCGGTTTGTGTCTCTGAGAGACAAAACTAACTATATTGTCTCTGGTCTGGATGTTGGTATCTTTGTTTTTTTCATATTTCCATGGCTGTAATTTAACTATGTACTTTCAGATTTGATGCTGAAGCAAATTGTCTTATCTATATGTCTGACTATTTATTTAAAAATCAACTGCTGTTGGTTTGTTCCACAAAAACTCGAGAACGGCTGGGTCGACTTAGCTGATTTTGGTTTTGAAATGTCGTACATTGACAAGATGAGAGTATATGAAGTACACAGGGGCATCAAGTATATGTATGAATAAAAACAAATTATATGTCTATACGCTAATTGCAAGCAATAGCGCATATGCAGTTCTTCAAGTTGTCCGTCAAAAGTCCGAGACTCTGGTCGGAGGTCGCTTGTTACCACATTCAAATCACAAAACTCATCAGGATTTCATTCAAAAAATCTTCATTTTACTAAAAATCACCATCTGAAAGCACTCAATTGAGAACCGTTACATTTTATTCCAAACTCCATTTAAAACACATTACAATTTAAGTTCATAGACTTATAAATGTAATAGAGCGTCCATAAAAAAATAAATAAATGGTCAGTTTAATATACGAACTACCGTTAGTCGCTATCGCGGTGTAAAACGGATTTGTTGAAGTATAATCCATATGAAATGAATTCATACTAGGTACATAATATTATAAACTCGACAATATCCAACAGCTTGCTACCAGTTAGTAAAAAGTAACAACGTGATTCCAAAGGTGTGATTGAATATTCGAGGTAATAAAGGCAGGCAGTGATCAAGCTACATTTTCTTAATATTTTATATGTGTCGTGGCCAGAATGTAGAATTGACCAATTCATAATGCGACCGGCCATTTCATGAAATTACCAATGATTTGCGTTTAACGATATGGGTGGCTGATCGTATGACTGCTTTATGTGGCCAAGCGTTAATGAGTGTATCGCAAAATAGTTACATTAGTTTCAGTAAAAGGCGCTCATGTATTTGTAGTACATGATGTTTTTTTTTTTAATTTTGAGGTTATACAAAAAATAAAACCAAGCAACGGAAAACAATCAATTGATTAATTTATTGAGATAATTGTGAATTGTAGTGTGAAGGTCCATGGCAAAAGCTATTCTATAGTTTATTGATATGTGGCAAGATTAAGATAAAACAGGATCTTGATTTAGCACGAGAGGATAATAAAAATATATTGGAGGATATAAGAGTTGAACTAAATTTCCTATATATAGCCCACGTGATAGGTGAGGAATTTAAGACTATCTCGTATTAAATTTCGAGTTAATTTTTTTCAGACCACAAAAACATAACGCTAACGTATAAACAAGTTATTCCAGCAAATAATCAATTGCCACGTGGATTGCCATATCATTAAACGTTGACGTTTAAACGATATGATCAATTTTAGGTGGCCGTTTCATGAAATACAATCATTTCATAAAATGGCCGGCCGGATCATGGAATTATCAATTCTATGATATGGCCACGACATATATAATGCGAAAAACTGTATCGTCGCCCGATATCAGCACGAAAATCTGTAGGCGAATAAAAACGACAGTGCTTATATTGAACTACCAGACCGGGATATCGTGTAGTTATCGTCGAGTTACAGTTATCGTCCAATGTAGACGATCTAATGACGACGAAGAATACACCCAATGGCGTTTGAATAAATGAATTACGGTGAAAGAGGGAATATTTTGCTACAGATCTAGTTACTATAACATAATATAACAAGAATCAGTTTTCAACATTAATTTATACCATCGTACCTACTAAGTAAAAAACCCAGGTTAATGCCCAAAAGGGGCGAATAATTTCAAATTTTATATTATCGATTTATTAAAATATAATTTTCCCGCGATCCTCAGTCAGGTAGTAATTAAAAGGTCTGCCTAAATAAATAGCTTCGGTAGTGAGTTTTGGATACTGTGTTATTGTAGCGTGTTGCACTCTTAAAAAAAGTCATGCAAATTTAAAAATGCTTTATGGTTCTGTCATACGGTATTGTTTTTTAATTTTTTGCCGATACAGCCATGCTTAGGATACTGTTCTATTTCCCGGTCTCGTTTGAAATGTTTCTCGTATTTTTTTTTGTGTTTATTGTATGTGTTATTTGGTTTTTGTTGCTGAAATTTAATTGTGAATAGATTTAGTGAATAAGATTTGTTTGTCAGTCTTCTTTAATGTTCCGTGTTAAATACCGCTGGTTCCAGTATAATATCAGTGTAATGGGCCGCACCCATTGATTATACTGAGCTGGAGCCAGTTTTGGACACACACGGGATTTTTTTCTTTGTTATTTGTATTGTATGAGTACCTTGTACCGTGTAGTGTATGTGGTGTGTGTTGTGAAAATAAACTGTTATTCTATTCTTCAAGAATTATCACTGACTGACGGGCCGGACACGAGTGGCCGTTCGGCAGATCCATCTGCAAGTACATCTGAGTAACATTATTTACACCGTCAATCTAACGTCAGCCTGATCGAGATTGATGACAAAAATAAAATTATCTGGATAGTAGTATGCGATCCATTTCAATCTGGCATAAATCAACACCGTACACGGTCAATCTTACATGAATTTAATCAAGGTCACGGATTGATCTGACGCCAGTTTGATCGTCTAATGGCTGCATAACGTCGGCGGACACATCTGTGTATGTGTGGAGGAACCATGAGGATTAATAACAATTCATCAAAAATAAATTTTCTACTCTACATTTTATTTTCATATTATAGCCTGATACAAATACGAGAAAAACGGAAATAATTCGATATAAGCCTGGAATATTTTTAATCAAGTTTGTGAGCCAATTACAAGAGACTATATTTAAGAATCCATCTCATTTTAGTTACGGAAGGTATAAAAAAACATCAAGTCAAAAAACCTTCTTTTCCTTCACGCAAAATTACTAACACGACTTTTTTCACAAATTTTGGTTTTATTTATTATAGCGACAATGGAAATTACTGAAATCCAACTTAAAAAATTACGGGAAATAGTGTTTTTTATTAAACTTTATTTTTTACTTTTTTGTAGTAGTAGTAATTTAATATGATAAAACTTTTATTTAAAGTATTTCTGAGTGGATTTTAATGATATTTAGTAGAATATGTGTTTTACTCAAAAGTCAAAGCTGCATATAATTCGTGTTATATTTTTGCTTCATAAATAATTAATTATAAGGCTATTGGTATGCAATATTCCCATAGAAAATTTCATTGGATTCAAAACAAAATATACTTAACGCAATATAATAATATCGATTGAAGTCGTATTTCATTGTTAATATTATTGATTTTTTACAAATATTTTTAAAATATTTATTGTCCCTGTTTTTATAAAAAAATATGAGTTTCCAAATATATGAGAAATCAAAGGAATTTATTGTTTTTATTAATAATCCGAACAAAATGTCGATGGATTCATTCATATATTAAAAAGGAAAAATATGATACCCTCATAAAAAAAACAGCTGTTATGTTTTAATGTGTGATCTCCATACTGAAAGTTGGTATTTCTATCAGGCTATTAGCAATTGTACTGTTTATGAGAGACCGATTTAATCATTCCAAGTGTTTTATCAGCCAACCAGATTGTCTCGAACCATTTCGTGCGTAAGCAAAATGTTTTCAACCAAAAACGTTGATACAATTACGTTTCTTCATTGTGAAACGATAATTTCTGGAGTGTCCGTTCTGTCGCCGTCGGGTTTGTGTTTAAAACCAGACGACCGAATTACAATTCCAAAATGCTTTACTGAAAAGTACGTTAAAATGATTTCCTGTCCTTTTTTTTTGTATGAGTTGGAAATCAATTTAGGTCAAACAAGGGTGGTACATTGTTAAGATCGGTCAAACATAAGCGTTTTGTAGGGTCTAAACGTATGTTTATAATCACGTTTCTAAAGAAGTTTTGAATTTTCGTTTGTTTTATGACCTTATTTGCCAATCGAAGTATTACAGTCAATCGAAGGGACATTAATCAAGTCCCTTTGGTACGGTACGTTTCAAGGAAACTTCTTTCTTAACTTTCACTTTCGTTATTTAAAACTGGGTTAAAAATTCTATAAAAAAAATCGTTTAAAAATAATTTTTACACACGAATGACTAATTTATGTCGGTTAATTACAAGGGACGAGAAAATTGCAAGGTGTAATAACTTTTGTCTGATTACTAACGAGTTGATTCAGGGGGAATGATTTTATAAAAATGACTCGTGCTGAGCTATTGTTATGGTTCATTGTTATTTGATTAGCTGGAATAATATGCGAAAAATTGTTTTTGAATAATTTGCGGAGGTTTATTGCAAGCACAATTGATTCCTTAAAACTATTCTTCTTCGTGTGAAATGAACAAAAATTGTAATGTAAAAACTGGGCAAGTGCGAGTCGCAAATAAGCTTTACTCAAATACTCAAACATTTTTTGTCAAATATATGTTTTATAATAATATAGTTGCTCATGAACGTATATGACCCTGTCAGGTAGGACAATTTAAAATATATTAGTCGGTAGTGAAACAATGTCTTACTTTCACGATACACTAATACGAGTCAATAGTGAAACAAAGTTTTTCGAAACTTCGTTTGTTGAGTAACAAAGTAGACTGTATGTTCTGCGCAAACCAAGATTAACCATACGCCATATTAGTTAGAACTGTACCATTCTACATCTACTTAACTCTACATTACAAAATTTTAGAAAATTATATCAAATAACATGTAATCGTACACAAATTGTGGTAGAAACGTCCGGGATTTATAATTCGTGAGTGAACCAATTTATTTTATTGCCGACACGATTTAATAATAACGGCATTAAGAAGCAGTAGATCAACTACGAGAAGAGAATATAAAATGTAATTAGGTATAATATTAAATTTTATTAAGAAAATTTTTTAATATTTCTATACTCGGGGTTTGTTTCCAGAACATTTCTATGATAGTCTTTTATTTTTTGTATAATTTTCATAACACAAATTGCTATTAAATTCTACAAAAACAGCCTGAAACTCAGCATTGGGTCAGCATACAAATTCAATGAAATAAACCCTTTATTACTTTTTGAAGAAGGTTCTATTTGATTGGACCTCCACACCATTGTCGAGTTCTAGGGTTGGTCACAGGATGGGTAACCAAATTACTATTGCGAGCTGTTCTGTGCTTCGGAAGGCACGTTAAGCCGTTGGTCCCGGCTGCATTTGCGGTCATTAATACCCTCCAATCAGCATTAGGCCAGCGTAGAGGGTCATGGCCCACCTCCTCCCACCTCTTTAACCACTCATAAGGAAGGCCTGAGCCTGCAGTGGGAAAAGGGCTAATGATGATTATAAACTAAAAAAAATACACGTACCGAACTTCTTAAAATCAGTATCGGCATCGTGCTGGTATACTGAATAACTTTTGACTGTATAGCGTGCGGTCAGTTTTTTATCGTCTGCATTTTAATGAGGGTGAAAATATTCCAGTATCATTAAATGTGAACTATCTAGTCTACCTTTATGATAAATAAATTAGTGACAGTGAGAATAAATTGCCTGTGATTATTATTTTTTTTAACATGACCGGCCAAACTGAAAGGTTCGAAGTAGTTTATTGCTTCATCATAATTATCACCCAAGTTACAAAACTTATAACGAAAATTTATTAAAAAATCCACTTTGTCCCTGACAAAATCCGTCAGTCCTGTTAGGTCCTGGATGGCTCAGTTGTTAGAGCAGTCGTCCGAATTGCAGAAGGTCATGGGTTCGATTCCCATCTCAGAGTGCCAGGGACAAAGTGGATTTTTTAAGCATTTTTCATCAAGAATATTTTTTAGTATAGCGCTGTGAATGCAAAATTGATCAAAAATAATAAATGCAAAACCTATATTATTTTTTTAAAAGTAAAATTGTATTCGACACGTCAGATTACAAGTAAACGCCAAATTTCCTAATTTTAAGTCTTAATTTGTTAATAATGAAGACCATAATCGATGTCCCAAATAAAGTCTTGTAGCTGCTTCGTGTAAGTACTACTCAAATAAAAATAACCAGTTTTTGGGATCATGCTTTTTCGAAAATTAAATCATTTGCGTGTATCAGCAGAAAAGTAAATCATAAAGGTAGATATTTACTTCCTTAAGAACCTTGCATACATTATATCACTAGATTTTTTTTTTATTGATCATGAACAATTCTTTTAGTTAGCAAGAACTGCCCTTACCCTGTCTAGCACCTTTGGGGATCCAGACGCTTTGGGCGGTATTCTAGTATTTTTTCGTTATTAGGTACCTAATCAACAATTTGAAATGCAAAGATATAAAAATGATGATAGGTATATATTTTATTTATTTTTATTCGTGCTTCAGATTGGAGAAATAGGATGATGTTTCGGGAATCTTGGGATGGGATAGGAACTGAAAAAGAAGGAAATATTTTTTGAAAAAAATATTTTTTAAGCAAGATATTCTTAAAACAAAGTAAAATAAGAAAGAGATGCAACTCACCGTATGAAGAATACACGGCCAGCGTCAACAGCAGAACCGCTTGCGCGAACAGATCGCCAACTCTCGTAAAATACAAAATGGTGCCCATTTTCAAAATGGCCGCTACGTAGAAACTAATGCACTACTCGGAACACTTTATCACATAATACTGGTGTATTGTTGATTTTAATTTAACTGGAGTCCTTGGTGTCGACGTTTCGTGTGATGTCATTCGTTAGGCGATGTTTCTGAAAATAAAGGAAAAAGATATTTTAGTAAAAAACAATATAGAATTATAAAAACGAAGGTTTTTTTTTAAAAAAAAACGTCATGTAAGCACACTCGTTATTCGAACGCTAAATTTCTTACATCAATTTTAAGTCTTAATCTATTGACAATGTTAGTTATGGGCTGAATATCATTACAACCTTTGCCTATAAAAACAACCACACACTGAGCACTTCTCAACGCATTTACCTTTTAGTGCATACAAAAATATATTTCAGTTTATTGGGTGTATTAAATAAAATATTAATACAGATAATAAAAAAACAATCACATTTGTGTATGAGCTTTATTAATACGGTAGGCACTATCATAAAACTACAATAAACCTACATACATCAATGGTTAGGGAATCTGATAAAAAACTTTTTGTTGTATCATAGGCAATTGTGAAGCGATATCGCATCGAATTTACATCACAATATCAAATATGGAATAATTTGAGAATTTAAACAGCAACCACCAAACTTAACACGTTACATTGGCGCCAAAAAGTGATAGTGACAGATAATTTTCCGCCATTATAGGGGAGGCCAAGGATATTATTACAAACAGCCTTAACTTTTTTCCTTGTTTTGTATAACAATGGTACCAATATTGTTATACAACTCTCTAAATTGAACAAAATACAAACACTTTTTTTTTACTAAATAGCATTAATTTAATTTCTGCTGATGTCTAAATTCTACTTCATCAAATCTAAAATTTATAAGCTTTTTATATTTTCTACTTTTGTATATTGCGCCTTTGTGTATCGAAAATTGTTTTACAAATTTATTGTACCTTTGTTAAGTATCAAAAAAATATATAATAATTTCGTGAAAATAAAAACATCTATGCAAATTTATTGAGGCAGGTTTATCACCTGTGTTAAGCCGAGACTACATAAAGATTCAGCCCCATTACCTATAAATATATACAAAATTCACTGAACCAAAACTCAATAACGTTATGCCTCGAGATTCCGTTTCATTAAGTTTTCTTCTAATATCCACCAGAATGTGACGACTTGAAAGAAAATGTCTGTTTTTGTTTTTCTATTATAATAACATTTTCGGAGCTCATTCCAAAAAGTAAAATATACCAATGGATTGTGGTCATCAACCTTCACAAACCACGATCTTCCATCAAACATCACTAACAATTACACGATATTCCTTTTAATGAAGAACTAGACGTCGTCGTAAAATACATTATTATTTATCTAACATACTCTGTGACGTCACAGCATCACCCCTGTACTCAATGTCACAGGACTTTCATCTTTGCCCCTACTTTGTTAATAATAAACGGAGATGCATTATGCTATTAATAAGCTTTTTCTTATGTTCTTATAATATCAGGTTACTTGCTCAGGGCCGTGTAAAAGCTGTGCTAATGACAGCTAGTTTAAGAGATAGACTGCCAAAAGTGGATCCATTTAGCAATCTGTCTACATTGGAATACTGGTCCTGTTCAACAATTTTAGTAAATATATCAACTAATTAGGCGACATTATTTAATCAACTTAATTTTTTATTGCATCAGTATTCTATTAATTATTATGTTTATTAAATATTACAGGATACATGTCTTTAGCTTTATATAGCACCTATGCATTTCGCAAGCTTCATTCAAGATTCGTTTCAACGTAAAATGGATAGAACGTCCTACAAATACTAAAGAACATACATAGATGAGTACGCAACATTAACGTGATTTTCAGAACGAAAGAAGAACAAACACTATTTTTATTATATTTCTAGCTGTTTGTAATTTCATTTATCAGTATGCTCACACGTATAACGAAAAAGAGTTGGCACGCTACCAAGTACCATATCCCTTGGACTACAGAGGGTCCTCACGCAGTCCGCTCCGTAAGAGTGCAGTGTTTTCATTTCATTTTCATCACAGACAACGGGCTTTTAATTAATTATTTTGCTGAATGTATACACATTTGGAACGGAACTCATTTCCAGTTTAGATGTGCGTTTTTTAGTGGGGTAAAAGTAGCGAGGTTTCATAGCTCTTTAAAAATAAATAATATAACGGGTGAACACCAGGTGTGTGAGGCTCCGTGGAAAGATCTCTTTTGCTTTTTATAAATACATCAACAATTATACGAGGTAATTACCATAAAAAATATACCTTTTGAGTTTCAACTAGAAACTAGTAAATAAAACTAATGTATTCATGTTGATTAGTTTTCATTTTAAATAATATAAATGTTACCGGCAATCTGTATAATTCAGGTATTCTATACTCGTAACTCGGTGGCGTAGTGGATAAGCGCCGCGGCCCGCGATCGTTGTCGTAAAGCAACTTTCGCAAGGGTCGGTCACGGGATGGGTGACCAAAAAATTATTATCTCGAGCTACTTCGTGCTTCGGAAGGCACGTTAAGCCGTTGGTCCCGGCTGCATTTGCTGTCGTTAATACCCTCCAATCCGCATTGGGCTAGCGTGGAGGGTCATGGCCCATCCTCCTTAACCATTCATAAGGAAGGCCTGAGCCCCTGCAGTGGGGACGTAAAAAGGGCTGGTGATACTACATATAGGAAATGTATAGAATGCCGGTTTATAGAGATTATCGGTAAGATTGATAATTTAATTGACTCAGTGTGGAGCTGGCCTAAATTGCAACAGTAGAAATACGGGGAAGAGCGATCAATAACATTTAAGAATGATATTGTCGGTGACATAATTTCCATTATTCCCTATCCTCGGCAATCATCTCGACTCCTTGGTAAGAGACGACGCTTACTTTTTCTTTTACGTTCTTGTTAGTCTTCTTCTTCTTCTTTGCCCTGTTATGCAGCAAATCTTCTTACTTCTTCTGTTCTTTATGATATTTCGTTCATCATTTAAAGTAACTCCTCATTGGTCACCTAACTTATCTATTGGAAGAGCGATAAGTCAGATATAAAAAATATAAGCAGACAATGCTGTTCGATAGGTAATTTATGGTTTACAAACATCAACGCTGTATCATCATCATCAAGCTAGCAATGTCCCCACAGCTGGGGCACAGGCCTTCCCTTAGAATGGAATCGAATCTAAAATAAGTTTGAGATAATAAATTTGTGGTCATCCATCCCACGACCGACCTTTGGGAAAGTTCCTTAACTTTCTCTCCTCAAACCGAACGCGCTATCCTGTTGCGGTACTGAGCTCCTTGTCGTATTAGGATAAAAAATATAGCCATTATTAATCCCGTGTCAAATTTATTATATAAAACTCTTAAATCCAAAATATTATCAGGAGTATAACAAAACTACAATCATCATTAGTTTTTCCCAGAAGGGTCCGGTATTTCTAATTGGTACACTCGAGGCAATTCAGTGATAACATTGTTTTAAGAAAAATGAAACGGCCAGTAAAAATATTATTGGCTATTAGACGATGTTTATCTTGTATAAGAAACTGTATTATTTCAGGATTTTTTTAACATTACATTGGAAAAAAGGCAACCATGAAATTGGTGTGTACATGAGTTTATTTACCCGTTATTAACTAAGCTAAGAACATAACAGTGAAAAAACAAAGAGCGAAACCTCAAGGTAGCAGATCTTTTTTGTAACGAAGGCATCTCTTCCAATATCAATAACCATTCGGCCATACTGCTTATAAGGTTTCTATTTTTTTTTATAGTTTCATTCATTGAATTAGTATTTCATCGGTTTTTTATGTTTCTTTTATATGTTATGTATTATTATTATTTGTGTATACGGAAGACACTATTTATCGGGCGCCGCCAGAAAATCAGTGCTTTTGCAGCGTTGCAACTGCAATGTTGCAAAAGAAAACGCTGAGACAGCGACCCTGATTGGCCTTGCGCAACGCACTCAGTGAGTGGTACGGGTGAAGAAATATTTTTTATATATTTTGTATTATCTGCTTGTAACATTATTTCTTATGTAGTCTCGACATAAGTATGCGCTAGTTCAATGTGTGATATCACTCTAGTATCACCATCGTTTTTGACCATGATCCTACCGATTCAAAGCTCTTTTATTAACGCGGGAGATATACATTTTATGCCCTAAATCAGGGATCTCCAACCATTAGCAGCTGCCCCAAAGGCCAAGGTCACGACGTAGTTGGCCTGCCTGATAAAACCGACTGCGGAGTACCCTGTCATCTGATCCGGAGGGTACTGGACCCAAACCCCACTTCGGGACCCCTTACTTGAGACACTTCTCTGTGGAATCGCCTCTACGACCTCCACAGTCTACCGTAAGTCCTCCACATTTTCACACCATAATAAACTAAAAAAATATTTACTTACGTACAATTGGCACATTTGACTACAGAAACTGTAAAATGTCCCCACTTGATTTTAAACCATAACACATAATGGTTAGTGATCAAAATCCATTGCATAAATTTGACATATTGAGGTAACCTGACGTGCAGCCGTGTGTACAAGAAAAACCAATGCAGCCAAGCCTGCCATTTAAAATGTCTAATAACAGGATCATACCAGCCATCAGTATATTTATATGAATGTAATTATATCATGTAATATATTTATTTGTTAAATTGACCCTTTTACAGTTCAATTATCAATCATCTAAATGCGTTTCCGAGGACATGATCAAAGGTAGTTTAATATAAAAGGGTTTATTTCCAAGTTTTATAAAAGACGAAGTATGTATCTATATACGTATATATTGCAAATTCCTTATTTGTCTTTAGATCTTCGCTTAAGTGAAATATTTTAATGTGTAAAACTGTAATATTTTCTCTTATTTAAATAATGATTTATTTCTCCAGATATATTTCAAGTACCAATTTCAAAAGATGTTAAGTGTCCGACCGACACTGCTTTTTACGACCGAAACCGAAATCTCAGTTTCAGCCGAAATCGAAACCTAAACTTCCTAACAACGATCATGTTTGATTTTCCTAAACGTTAGATATATTTTAAGTACCAATTTCAAAAGATGTCAAGTGTCCGACTGAACTGGTTTTTACGACCAAAACCCAAAAATCTCAGTATCGTGTTTTGATGAAAAAATAAAAATATCCCCAGAACTGCCAAACGAAATCCGTTTGGCAGTTCTGGTTCAATCGCTTTACTTCTCGGTCCACAATCAATAATAATCCATCTATATTAACAAAAACAAAATGCCGTATCACACTCGGAAATTACAACTCTTAATAATAAGCACCAGGGGACACACCTCACCAATTAAAACATGTTTTACAGACTACATTTCGCCTATGTATCACAGAGTATATCTTTAAGGAACTAGTGTTGCCCTTCCTCATCTAGTTATTTTAACTTACACTTCTTACACATACTTGAAGTATCGTTAGTTTTGTTTTAAAAGTCCAAGTGTCCAAGATAGATGAAGTTAAGGAAAATCAAACGGGGCGGTCGTGGGACGCCGTTGTACTAAGTAAAAAAAAAAAAATGATTAGTTCGATATAGGTATCGAATTAAAAGGCACAAGGATTTCAAAAAGGTATATCATGATTATCATTACAGTAATACTAATAAAAATAATACTTTTAAACATGGACTTTTTCGCTTTCTCGACCAACCTAGTAAATAGGGATGATGACTAATTTTTGTTTGTTTTTCCGTCAGGTAGAGTGTTAAAAAATATTAAATACGTATTTTTTTTATTTTTTTCGTAATCATAAAATTACGGCGTTACATTGAGTTGAAATTTCGCATGACGTCACGTTAGGGTACGTTTTCTACTCAACTGTGACGTAGCGAGCCCCCACTCCACAACTTTAATGCCTTTTATCTAAGCTATTTCTTGTTAAATTGCAGTAAAAAAAAATACGTATCTAATATTTTTCTATTATCTGACTGACGGAATAAATAGAATTGCATTTTTTTTACCCAGTCACCATCCCTATTGTCTAACTAATGGGACATAAATAAAATAATTTTAATTTAGGTTCCAATCTTTTCACTTGATTTTCTATTAGTTATTTTTCAGGCAGGCGGGATTTTTTTCGGCTTCGACATTTTCACTTAATTATACTCAAAAAATTAATTGCGCCCTAAAATACTTAAAATATCTAATTAATTTGATATTTGAGTTATTTAAAATATGGTTTTGAACTATTATATAATAAGCACATTGTATCAATATTTCAGTATAAGCACTCCTATCTTAATCTTTTATAGTATTTTAAGTAGCAGTTTGACAGGACTATAGTCTAGTTTTTGCCAATAGAATAGCCACCATGTCAGTGGGCATACTACATGGCTCTTATTTGAAATAGAAGAAAAAAAAACTTTTCTAATTTTTTTTACAAGGAGAGGAGACATACACAGAAATATTTAAGTTTACGCAAATTGAATAGTACAGCAGGTATATTAAGCATGTGTATATCGATGCATTCTCGCAAATTGTAAAAAAAAATTAAACGATGAATACTGACAAATCAACAGACCTGACCGAACTCGAAAGTTGAAAAAAAAAAACAAAAACTCGCCGCGACGATCCTTGATGAAAGGGCCCGCTAACTCGAAAAGGCGGGAAGAAGAAAAAGCAAGATGGCGGTCGTAAATCATTCGTTTGACTGTGACGAGTGCAATACTTTTGTTTGTGACTGCTATGCAGCCAGTATTTTGTGATGTTTGTTTTTTTTTTTTTCAACAGATTTATCTTTGTGCTAGCGACAGAATATGTGGGATGATCATCAAAGAAATAAGGAGTTTCAAATGTTGCGGTCATAAGATTTTATAGTCAAATAGAAAATAAAACTGGATTCATTCAGAACACTATTCATTTCGAAAAGCATTGGCACGAAATCTTTAGAATATTTTTCTAACCACATGGAATTGGAAACCGTAATTAATTTTTCATAATCAAAGTGAAATGTAATTCAAATCATTTTAGCGACTTCTTACTATTTTGCAGGGTTTGCAAAAATCCTATATAAATTTATTAATATTCCTAAATTTACGAAGAGTCAATAAATAATAACTGCAAAAATGCAACTTTTCAGGAGACGAAAGAAACGTTTCAAATCTATTATATTGGTTTTTTTCAGTACATTGCAATTATTGTTTATCTTACAATAACATAAGAAACGAACCCAAAATCTTTGTCACTATTGTGTAGTAGTTGTTTTACGAATTACGAATAATATATAAAAAATTACAATAAAACAAAAATTTACAAAATATCAGTTATTATTTATTGACTCTTCATGGGCGATATTTTCTATTTATACTGCTATTTTATAGCTGCTAGTGGTTTTATTTAATATTTGATCTTTTGAATCAAAAGTGTAAAATATGGATTTAGTTTGATATATTTAGTATTTGTTTATCACAACATAGTATAAAACAAAGTCGCTTTCTCTGTCCCTATATTCTTATGTATGCTTAAATCTTTAAAACTACGCAACGGATATTGATGCGGTTTATTTTCACAGATAGGGTGATTCAAAAGGAAGGTTTTTATATATAATACAAAACCACGCGGGCGAAGCCGCTGGCGGAAAGCTAGTTTATTATAAAAGAATCAAAAAGAAGTAAGGTGCGAGGGTACCCAATAACGTATAGGGGAATACTTATAACTTATAATAAACCCTATTAAATCATCATAAGCATTATATTTTAAGAGAAAACGAAGAAACTAACCGTTCGCACTTCGCGTTCATATTACGGGGAAATACCGAAATTTCTTGTAAGATTCCTAATTCGGGTCAATTTTACCAGCGTCACATCGGGTTGGTTAAATTTCTAGCCGAGACTCAATACTCAAACTAAAAATAAATATCAATTGATATATATCAACCTACCGATATGTATCATGATATATATCCGTTGATTTTTATCAGCAAACCCTACTATTGCCATTTACCTAAATCATTTATACCATTTTACTGGTATTTTAAAACTAAACTTTTTTATTAAAAGTTTTCCAATCAATATTATTTATTTATTGATTTCAAAAATACATACGTTGTACGCTCTATACATTCTATATCTAAGTTATCTGTCTAAGCTTTTATCATATGCGCGTAACATATGAACACGATAAATTCGATCTTAAAGCTACATTTGTAAAGATGAACATTGTTTTACATTTCTCAGTGCCAACGTAACACCTGCCTTCGACCTTTTCCCCTGAGATTATTTTTTTGTTTGCTGCCAACTTTTTGGATAGGTAGATTTTTTTTCTTTAGTTTTTTTTTTTAATGTAGTGAGTAAAAAGATGAGATTTGTAAACAAACGCAACCTTTTTTTCAAGTTTGCTGTTTGCCACCACTTAAGATAATCGAATGCTATATATCTAAATGCTCTCTAGGAAGTATTTTTTATACTTTTTTGCTTCTCTAGATTGAGAAAGCTAGTAACATTTTACTTTTGTATATCGAAGGACAGATTGGTCGACATACTTGTTCCTAGGGTAAGTTAGTTAAAAAAATAAATGTTACTTGTATCATAAAATTAAATTGGTCCTTACATATACTTCAATCAATGACATCCGACTCCCAAATACTATTGTATTGCAATCAGAAGATTCGGTAAACCCGGCCTGTGAGCCGGCGTTTTAATCCAATGTGATAAGGTCCACATTCGATACATAGTTTCAATTACAATATGTAGATATAGATCCCCCTCATATGATATAATTGAACGAATTTCAATGTTCAATTTAAATTCTTACAATAATTAAGTATTATGAATTTTTTACTCAACTAAAAGCATATATTGTATTTTATTTTTAATCAAATTTTATTTTGAATGGGTTTTCTTTGATATAAATAGAATATTAGATATCACTGCTAAAAGGACTTGCCTTATAAATATCTGAAATGAGGTAATTTTCTATATCGACCCGACGGAGAATCTAACCCGGATATCGGAGATGACAACCTGAAACCGGTGTATAAGCCAATCTAGTTACTAATTATTATAATAAATGCGAAAGTAACTGAAATTCAGTATAAAGATGATTTGTGAGATCCTTACATAGAATCAAGTATCTGTAATTTCTAGTTACTGGTTCTGACCGTGTCCTATTTCATTAACGTACGAGTATAGCCAGGGGGCAGCTTGTTAATAAAACGCAAAATAAAACGACGTATGATTTTGAAGCTATCTTTTTGCTTATGAAGCTATGAGCTGTTTTGTAAGTTTTCGCAATAAAATAAAATAAGGACTGATGAAAAATTTGAGAAAAAAAAAGGTTCTGTAAATATTAACTACAGCAAAGTGCGGACTAAACTAGTTTTCTAATGTTTCAGCTTGTGTAAAAATAACCATAGACTAGTCTTTTAATGTAACTAAACACAGTAGCTCTATGAAGTAAACGCCGCTGCCGCCCGTAAAAAAAGTGTCACGAAGGAGGGCGCTTTAAGGAGGCTGCACTCGAGTACTCTTCAAATTATCCAGGTGAAACCATAGTGTGGTGTTTTGATTTTCGATGAAATATATGTATATATATTTATATTTTATTTATAAATAACAAATAATATGTTCAAGATGGTTTTAAAGATACCGATGGATTTAAAAGACCGAATTAGAAATATTCTAATTAAAAATAAAAAGGTATAATTATGTTGTCTTGGAGAAAGGCTTAAAAATTGTGACTGAATTTTTAAGACCTATTATGGTCTTATAAATTTTTTAAACATATCCTTTGAATCATCTAACATTTTATCCAACCCGTTGACGACGTAAAAAACTCAAATTTTTTTGCTATATTGTTAGTATAATTTTTATTTTACCCTACGTGTCTTATTAAATTAAGATTATAATAATAAAGGCAATTATAAAAAAATATATGTCCTTTAAAAGAAGACAAACCGAACGATAATTGGCAAAAGTTGTCGGTACAAGAATCGTCTGTTTTCTCATGAAAGATTTAAATCTATCCAAACTAATTAATCTCAGTATTGTTTGATTAATTGGATCTTTTATTAAGGAATATTATATAAAAAAAACGTTTAGAACAGACGGCCAGCTCCAAAACAAAGGACGACTCCGCTTAAAATGGGTCGAGTTTGAGAGTGCAGGCAAGGGCTCTTCAAATTAAACAGGTGAAACGCCGAGAGTGGTCTGTTTTTTTATCGATATCGATATTTTCTGTACACTGGATACCATCATTTCTATATCTCAATCTCTTACAAGTTTCTGAAGTTTCATGTCAAATTATATTCGATAAAAGAGTCGGTAAATTATTTTAAAAAAGTAAGGATTTACTCATCACTTATTTATCGAGCCTGTTTGTTAGGTATCTACCTCATGAAAAAGTCGGCGACTTTCCTGGGATCTTGCGAGAAGTTATAACTAAGTAGATGTAAGAACCGTTCTTTAGTTAGCTGGAGCATCATTGAACTCTCTTTTTACAAAAAAAAAAATAATAACGAAACATTTCCCGCCAAAAATGTTCCATCGACAATCAATATGGCGCGCAACCGTAGCCTCTTGACTTGGTAGCAACTTTTTTCTGCTTGCGTCGCCTAAAAAGGGGAAAAGGTCACGAGGTCACACGACGATCTTGCTAAGCCAACGTAGCCGAAAATCGGCAATTTTCGCGTACATTGTTGTTCTATTGTTACAATTTTGAGTGCTTAAGGCATTTCATAATTACTGTCCGTAAAATTTGTGATGTCAAATTCATCGTACAGTCAATAGTAGGTCAGGTAATACAAAACTGACAAATTTCCAGTTTATATTAAACCTTTTACGTAGAGAGTAGAGGACAAAATTCATTGCAGATATACGACATATTTTAGTAACCTGACGTGCAGCCGTGTGTACAATTTGTTCAGTATTCCTGCTATGGATGATACTAATTCTGTTGTGTTATTCGCTAAACTAGTGTTTCCTAACTTGTAATCGCAGCACAGCGAATGTGTGTCGCCGAAATTTCTACTCAATAGTAGCATCAATTCAAATATCATTGATTTATTTGCAACAAGCAGCGTATATTCCTAAAATTAAAAACCTAAAAATGGTACCATTCAAGTATATACCATAAAAAGGTACATAACATTCTCCATAGATAGTATTAATTCAGTAAGGTAAAAGTCTACCTATCTTTAAACATTTAAAAGTGAAAACTCAACCTATAAACAAGTGACATTTAAAGTTATTTAATTTAAAAAGTTAACTTTTCCGTAACGAGCGGTGTTACTACATGTTATATATTTTACTCGTCACCATTAACCTTTAGTTGCAAGATAACCTTTATCGACTCGTACCGTTGGCACGAAAATTATCGAATTCGTATGTGGCTCAAAGGTGTCAATATTCAGTAGCTACGAAGAAGCTAAAATGATTTGAAATTAAAAAAAAGAAAACTTAAAAAGTGAAAAATTATACTTATCTATAATAAGGTTAAAAATTATTAATGAAACTTCGTTCGATTAACTAAATTAATCTAAACAAAACAATTTAAAACAAAATTAACTTTATTCTATATCTATTAAAGTAAATACTCTTTGATACTAATTATAATATCATACAACTTTTGTGATCTAAATTAGGATTTAAACTAGATTCGTCATCAGACGCAATGCTGTCACAGCCTAAAATAAAAGCTGTATTACATTTTGAAGTAAGTTTTATTTCATTCAACATTTATGCCATGAGAACGCTGCTGCGCTTATTGTCGAACAGAAATTTCTTTTTCTTTTTTATTTTATTACTTAATCTTTTTTAGAAAAATATTTTTTTATACGCGCTAATAAAATTTTGCTTTGAATTTGTACTAGTTTATTTAGACAAGTAAATCGCGCGACAAGCTTTTATGATCATATAGGTTATAAGTTGGTAGTTAAAATTTAAAAAGAAAATTTTATTTTTTTCTTTTAAGAGCGTTTAAATAAAAGTTTTTATTCAAGTTTTTTAAATATTTTTTTTACTTTTTAGCTATCGCTGGCAGGTTCCTCAGTCTGTTCATCTCATTCAATACATAATTGTTGCAAGGCCGTTTGCCGGTTAATTTTGTTAATCTGTTTAAAGCATAATAACGCTTCAATAGTTGGATTTAGAATGATGTCACATTATTTTTCTAATTATTGGATACTCTGCCATATGAGATTTAGAATAACGTCACATTCATTATCAAGTTACTCTCAACAAGCCCTTTCATTTGATACCCATATTGTAAAACTGGATTATCCTGAATGGTCCGCCATATTGGATTTAGAATCACGTCATGCGTTGTCATCCAAACTAAACGTATATACAAAATTTCAGCTCAATCGGTTAAAGACATCTACTACGAACAGACATACTTACATACATCGCAAGTTAAATAAAGCTTTTAATAAATAAACTGCAGAATCTACAATTCGCAAAAAATAATTATGAAGTCTTCAAATTAGACTGTATTCTCATAACATCGTTTTTTATTAACCAATAAAAACTATAATTTAGAAAACAACACGATGCAGATTTAACTTATTAATACTGAAAAGATACGACTTAATAAAAAACAATATACTCGAAAATGACTTTCTAAGCAAAACGGTGCACCCGTTACGATATTTTATGTAGCATTTACGCTATATTGCTTTATTCGCTTACTTTAAAAAAACAGTTTTACAATCTTTGGAGTGCACTACGGGAATATGTATTTGAGTGGTTCTCAGATGGTAAAACTTACCATCTCCGGCCAGTCCGGGCTCGAGGAGGCATTAAAACTATATAATATGTCAATTAATGTTTTTTTTTTTCGAAACACTATGTAAAGTATACGTACATTGTATCAGTGCATTCAACATTGTCGAATAATCCACATTATTTTTTTAAATTCCATAATCCTAATCTCTGTGGCGTGTCCGTCGCAAAACTATAATTTTGTAAAGCGTTAAACTCGGTTTCCAAATCAAAAAAGGCTTTATTCCTATTTTAAGATTTTAAAACGCTCAAATAATTGAAGTAAGATGTAATCTTACTTTTATTTAAAACCCTTAGTTATGTACAATTACATAAATATTCTTTTAAGTACGAGTACTGTGGGAATTTCGTTTCACCATCCCCTGCATCTCCTAGACACACTCCATTGAGCCACCAGAGTAGAGGTGTGTTAGTGTCAGGGAACCACAAAACCACGGATTTCATCTAATTTCTATAGCAAGTTGCGCCAAAGAAATTAGATTTGATTCAAAGAACTTGAAGAATTACTAATGTTACTAACAT
Organism: Diatraea saccharalis; assembly: GCA_918026875.4. Classification (NCBI taxonomy): domain Eukaryota; kingdom Metazoa; phylum Arthropoda; class Insecta; order Lepidoptera; family Crambidae; genus Diatraea; species Diatraea saccharalis. Next base: position 26,671,150 of record OU893337.1, read on the forward strand.
AAAAGTCCATTAAGGTTAAATGATGCCATCAAATTCTAATGGTCATTTATGCAACTGGCTGAAAATAGATAGATATGAAGTGATAGAATTATTTTTTAATATCTAGAGTAGCTAAATCTTATTTTTAAGGAGCCTGATTTGTTATATACATAAATTCAAAGTTTACGTACACATTCTAATTTCGTTGGCAATTTTTCTGAGTTCTTTAGATACTTTTCTAAGTTCTTTGGTCACTTTTTTTATTTTTTTTGGGTGAAATATAACTCCTTTGGGCTATATCTAATTTATTTTAAATAGTCTAAACTTCTTTAACATTTGCTCTAGAAAGGTGCCTAATATAAATAATTATAGGGTATGAAATGGTGTATAATGTGAGATATTATTTTGTATTTTTAAAATATTAAAAATAAAATGCGCCATAACAATGATGTCTTTTAAGAATTTTCTTTTGCAGTTAAAATTGCAAAATGAACCTAGAGTAGCTTTGGTATTGTGTAAAAATACAGTATTTAGTAAACTAAACAATCAAATAAAATACCTCGTGTGTTCATAAGTTTTGAGACAAACTAAAAAAAAAAATGTTTCTGGCTGTTATTTTTTTACCGATTTTGAATTTGGAATGTTAACTTTTAGGTTATTTGTATTGCAAATTCATTTGTTTATATTTTCTCGTGATGGAGGGAACGAAACAATTACGTGTTACTGTCATTTCACTATTTAAAGCGGAAAAAGAACTGATGTTGATTTTCCGCGAGCTGAAAAGTTTTCCTATAAGCCATAACTTTAGGTATTTTTAGGTTTAAGACGTTTATTTCTCAAAAAGAATTACATATATTCACTTACATGAGAAATGCAAACATATCCATAATGTTCTGCTGGTAATAAAAGATAAAAATTGGCACGCACACAGTCGCATCATATCGAAAATCCCTTATAATAAATAATAATCACCTTATTGCAAAAAAAAATAAAAATAAAAAAGGGAAACAAGAACCACAGTAATTTAGCACCACACAATAAACCAATTAAACAATTGTATTACTCTTCAAAGGTTGATTCTATAAGTTAAGTTGATTCTATTACGTATCGCATACATTGAAAGCAAGTAGCAAGTTGAAAGATAGACATTGAATCCTATTACCGGAATTATTAACTAATTATATTAAATAAAGCAAACACATATACGAGGGTCAAACTGAAAGTTCTTAGAACTGGCCACTTATAAACAATAAAAAAATAATTCTAAAATTTGAAAATATAACTCTTTGCCAATATTACTGAGTATATATTTCATTCATTTGTTTTACGATTTGGCGGCAAATTGAAAATTGTCTGTGTCACGTCATCATGAATTTAACACGAGAAATTTTCGTGCAATGATTTTTTATGACTTTCGATGTCATTTAAGTCAACAAGAAAGTTATGATAGACTACAATTGGCCTTTCACGATGATGCCCCATCTCGTGCGACTGTTTACAACTGGTTTAATGAGTTTAAACGTGGTCGCACTAATCTCACTGATGATTTACGTGAGGGACGGCCTTCTACGGCGACGACTGAAGATAACATCTGTGTTGTGCGGCGTATGATAGAGACTGACAAAAGAGTGACCTATCAACAGATTCGGACAAGCTTAGGCATCGGTATGAGTCAAGTGCACAAAATCCTCCACGAACATTTAGCGGTCAGGAAGCTTTGCGCCCGGTGGATACCTCATAATTTGACTGAGGCTCAAAAACTCCATCGTGTGGATTGGTGTCGTAAAATGATTGAAAGATTTAACGGAGGTGACTCAAATGCTGTGTTCGACATACTAACAGGTGACGAAAGCTGGATTTACTGTTATGATCCTAAAACCAAAAGACAATCTGCTCAGTGGGTGTTTCCTTTCGAGGAGTTGCCAACTAAAGTGAAGAGAGATCGAAGTGCGGGAAAAAAAATGGTGGCCTCGTTCTTTGGAAGGATAGGTCATTTTGCAACAATTGTGTTAGAGGATCAAAAAACAGTTTCTGCAGAATGGTACACTACCAATTGTTTGCCACTTGTCTTGGAAAAAGTTCTAGAGAAACGACCTCGCAGTAGGATCCTCCTTCACCACGACAACGCCTCGTCGCACACCGCCAAGCGAACGATCGACTATTTGGCGACATCAAACGTTGAATTACTGGGTCACCCGCCGTATAGCCCCGACCTCGCGCCTTGTGATTTTTATTTATTTCCAAAAATTAAAGAAAAACTTAAAGGAAAGCGGTTTATGAATGCTGAAGAAGCGGTGGCTGCGTATCGCGATGCCATTGAAGAGACCCCTAAGGACGAGTGGGCAAAGTGCTTTTCCCAGTGGTTCCATCGCATGCAGCGGTGTATTGACGTGAATGGACAATATTTTGAAAAGATATAATAAATCTAATAACTGGCTAATGTAATCAGTTTTTGATTTTCTAAGAACTTTCAGTTTGACCCTCGTATATGGTGTGGTCGGCCACGCTCTGTGAGGACGCCTGCGAACATCAAAATCCATCCGAGAGCGACTTCACCGAAATCCATGTCGCACTCAGAAGTAACTCGCTTTGCAGACTAATATTTCGAGCGTTTCAGTGAATAGAATACTGAAATATGATCTTAAGGTAAAGGTTAGGCCTTAGCCGCAGAAAAGTTCACTTTTTAAATGATCGTCTTCGTAAGTTACGACGCCAACGTTCTCCATTGCTGCTGAGGAGAAATGATGATATGAAGATACTCTTCACTGACGAGAAACTATTTAATGTCGAAGAAAAGTTCAACCGACAAAACAATAAAGTGTACGCTAAAAGTAGCAAGGATGGAATGTCTCGCGCACTCATCATGCGGCTAGTGTTTCGTATGAAGGTGTCACTCCACTCCATTTCTGCCAACAAGGTGTAAAGGTGAATGCCAAGAATTATTTTAAAGCCCGTGGTGAAACCCTTGTCTGATAAGTAATTTCACTATAAGGATTGGGTTTTTCTGCATGACTCGGCGCCATCCCATAAGGCAAAAAGCGCCCAAGCTTGGTTAAGGGAGAATGTGCCGGCCTTCATCGCGGCGGACGAGTGGCCCTCCTCCAGCCCCGACCTCAACCCGCTGGATTATTCTTTATGGACTGAATAAGAGCTCAGGACCTGCCGTAAGTCCCACCCAATCTTGGAGTAACTGAAGCGAGCCCTTGTTCGAGAAGCAAAGCGAATTCCGCTAGAATACATTCGTGCCACCATTGATGACTGGTCATAACGTCTAATGGCCTGTATTATAAACAATGGCTGTAATTTCGAATAAAATATATATTTTATTGTTGATTATTATCTATTTAATGGTTACTGAAAATTTTAGAAATATAAGTCAATTATTTAAAAAGTTACGTAACTTTTATTTAGTCTCAAAACTTATGAATACACGAGATATTGCTCCCAAGTCCATAAGTGTTCCGCTTTTCCTTTAGAGGCACGAATACAAAACAAATCAATAAGGGTAGACACTGATTCCTTTGCTAAAAAAAAAAAGAAATCACAGCGTACCACGAAATTTGTCTCTTACTTACAGGCAGGCAAAGGCATAAAATGTTTACGAGATTCAGCCTTTACGATTCGATTTACGACGCCGAGACGTTCGACGCGACGTGAACGTAACGTAACCTATTTTCTGTTATAATGACTCTTTAATAAAACGGATTACGAGACGAACTGGAAGTGCTGTAAAGGTTTAATGTGTTCACAGAAAAACAAATAGGTCGCTTTGTTGATGGCGAATGGTCTATGTTATTGACAATCATATGGTGGAGTGGTTTGAATGACGTCATCAGTTGCGAAAGTGAAACCTGCACGTGTAGTACGACGAACTCGAGAGACTCATATGATGTTTGTCGAGCGTCACGAGTCTTTCGAGTTCGCCATGTAACACGGCTGGAATTTCTCAATTAGGACAAGAAATGGTGAGAATTTAAGAAGTATATTAGTGTTACAGAACGCTTAAATTTAAATGACGTAATTTTATCATTTTTTAATACAGCTTATTTGGACATAATTTCTTGATAAAGTAGAAGTCACTTCAAACTTTAAGAAAGTTACCTACAAATAATAGATTCTATTTAGTCCGTCAGTCAGATAATAGAAAAATATTATATACTTTTTTTTACTTCAATTTAACGACAAATAGCTTAGATAACAGGCATTAAAGTTGAGAAGTGGGGGCTCGCTACGTCACAGTTTTGTAGAAAACGTACCATAACGTGACATCATGCGAAATTTCAACTCCATGTATAGCCGTAATTTTATGATTACGAAAAAAATAAAAAAATACGTGTTTAATATTTTTCAACACTACCTGACGAACAAACAAATAAAAATTAGTCGATGTTATCGACGAAGAGGGAGACGAGGAATGGTGTGGACACTGGTGCGAATATAAACAACTTATCTTCGCAAAAACTATATTGTCCACAAAACAAATATACTCGTCAAAGCACGTGACAATCAATAAAGTCAGACCATATGTCAATACAAAACAAAAATTAAATAAAAATCAAATATATATAAAAAAACTATAAAAACAAAGGCAACGTATAAAAATAGGTCGGTTCAGCTGACGATCCTCAACAGTCGTCATCCCTATTTGTTCGTGGTTTCAGTACTTAAAAATAACAAACGATTAGACTTCAGTGTCTTAAAGCACCAACAGTTCCTCATCAATATTTGATAAATTGTTTAGAAAACATAGCATAACATAGCTGATGTCGGTCCTGGGATAATTATCCACTTAATTTAGAATACTGACGATCTAAAAGATGAAGATCTGTCATATATCTGGACAAAGAAGAAAAAGTATTTTCTTCTCCTGTTTTCCTGAGTCAGGACTACGTTGTGTATACCTGCTGTAAGTGTAAGTGTGTAACTTTATTGTGTCGTGGGAAGAGTATATTATGCACTATCCTTTTGCTTCGACATGCGGCAGGGGGGAACGTAATACTGTCCATCCACACAACTGCCCGAAGGCTAGCCTAAATGCATAGGCATATTTACTAAATCTCCTCCGATGCACTCTCACTTTCAGCAGGGACTGTCCCACACCAGGCTCCTGATCGGGCCAAAGCTCATCCTCATAGAAGACGAGACTCGAGTGCATCAGTGCCTCTTTCCAGACAGTCAAGTAACCTCTTAAGAGGAAATAATTTTGGCTATATCCTCCGCCCTACAATCTACTGCGGTCTCTGCGACGTTACCATCGCGGATAAGAAAGGTCAAGAGGTGACACCCGTGCCATCAGTCTCAAAGACCAACCATCCTGTCCCAGCAACACCCTTCTGGCATCTGAATCTCTCCTGCGATCCAGCGGCCTTAATAAGGACCTTTAATATCCTTCGTTACCATCGCGCAGGTGAGATGAGATAGGCAACGGATCAAACACACCTGGAAGTTGTAGGACTAGCGATCTTTGTAAGCAGCGCTAATGAGAATTTATTTTCTGTAGCAGGGTTGACACGCGCGCTACCAAGCAGTGCGCAGTCGCCGTGACGTCATACGATGCTGCGGTAGCGAAAAACATATGGGCGTCTGGGCAATACTTATAATATCTTTGTTATTTGTGCGTTTATGTTTATAGTTGTAATATTATTTTTTTTTTATATTAATCACTTTAAATGGTTCATATTTTCCGAACATATGTATAACAGAAACCTATGTTTTCACTTATAGGACACAACCCTATTCAATTTTTTCACAGACAACAGAAGTCAATTAAAGTTCAACAGAAATACAAATAAAAAATGTAAATATGTCTCTATGTGTTCAGCAAATGGTACATAGATACTTATTCTTTGATGGACGAGTGATTTGATGACGTCATTAGTTGCGAAAGTTAATGGTCCGTACTCAATATAATGTTACCAACTACATAACGTTGAGAATTGGCATGTTTTGATAACACAAACACTAACACTTCAGGGTACATAATGAATTTCTTCAGTTGATTATAAACTTATACGTCAACATGTTAAGGTTTAAAATTCAACAGTTCTTTATGTTTTGAATGTGAAGTGGGTGATATTACACTAAGTTCTTCAGAACCTAAGATGATTGAAGTAGATTAAACCATTTCTCATATCGTACCGATATATCGATATTTTTAAATAAAAATATCGATATCGATACGTATCGATACTTTATTGCATTTCCGACATCCCTATTAGAAACATTTAAGCTGCCTACAAACAAAGAACAGTCCCCTGACTGTTAATAGACAATACAAATCAAAAATATAAACATTATAATAAGTTAATCTACAAAATAGTTGCCTTCAGCAACGCCGATGTATTAATTTACGAGAAATACATAGACAACAACATCTGCAAAATATAGCGTACACGTGTTTAGAATTTCGCATTTTTTTAATGAATATTATGCCGTGTTCCAACAATAGTACATATTTATAGAACAAGTTGATAACCCCATGACTGTTGAGGTCCGATAAAAACGCCAAAATCAAATTAATAACCTCTTTTTATAAGTCAGTTATTGACGTACATACAGGTAAATTGATGGACTCCTTTTTTTGAAGTTGGTTTCTAAAAAGGACATCTATTTTTACTCCTTTTTACAAGTCTGTAAAATTTTGATGAAACTTGAAGTGTTCCCTAAGTTGAAAGCTAAGGAATTAAACAAAACAAATTATTGCAAGCAATTAAGAAACATACTACATACATACATCTATAAAATTTACCGCACGTGTTTTTAATTTAGCCCATACAGACCAACATTAAATACATACACCTCGAATTGAAAACCTCCTTTTTGAAATCGGTTAAAATAATAGATAAGAATATATCTGCGGTTATAATTTATGTAGGCTTATATTATAAAGAGGGAAGGTTTGATTTTCTTTTGCATTGACTGATTTTAAAAATTACCTATGGGTATCTACATCAAAGGATATATGGAGCGAAGTCGCGGTAAAACAGTTAGCAATAGATAAAATAATTTGACACTTTTACTCTAACATCTCTTCATTTAGTCATAGTTATGGAAATGCCTCAATTCTGCCCATAGCACATATGAGTTTATAATATGACGATAAATAATAAATTAAAAAAACCTCCACAATAAGTTTCCGTATCTTTGATTATTCAATTAACAAATTCTTTGGGAATTCGTAATTGTGGCAATACTAAAAATGGCTGGGATTGTCGATCCCCTCCCATTGGTCAATTACGAATTCATGCGTTTTGTTTATTCAAAGGGTTGGGCAGTTCCTTTTACTTTTTTAATGCGATTTTAACTGGCCAGGTAGGTAAATGTTTTAAAGGAATATAATGTTACGTTATAATTTCATGATTACACGTGTAACGTTTGCAAAACAAGGGTTTTGCCTCTGAACGCTGCGTTGGACGCGCCGTTGACAGAGCCCGTCTGATATGGGTCACTTTTTAATCTGTGGTCCAAGTAACGGAATATTTGCATAAGAGGAATATTTGTTACAATTAAATTTGACATGCCTTATTGAGCTACATCGCAATTTAAAACAAAAAAACGGTATAAGACTTCCCATTTCTTCACGTAAATAAACCTATTTGGATTTAAAATGCTATACTGATATATTTAAGTATAATATATAAAATCTATAGCATTGTAAATCCAAAACTGATCAAAAAGTGAGTATATACATAAACGAGTATTATATGGGTTCGATTCCCATCTCAGAGTGCCAGGAACAAAGTGGATATTTAAGCATTTTTCATTAAGAATTTAATTAAACGTTTTTTAAAGGGAAAGTTGATAAATGTTAATTTAATTCAACCGATGGCTTTTCGGTATCGGTGAAAATTTCAGAGTGTAATCTTTTTGCAAGTAATAATCTTTTTGCATAGACAATGAAAGAAAAAACTATAATATATTTTACGTATAAAATCCACTACGGATCAAACACTACAATTTGGTGTGAAACTATATATAATAACTATATTCGTAACTTTTTCTGTGCAATCTAAGCTCAATAGTACACGTGTTTCTTTTTTCAGTGCTTAAAAACGGCGTTAATAGGAAATAACGCTTAATTTATTAATATATTGGCGTTTACGGGCATTAAGAGCGGAAAACCGCTTTTCTCTCACACTTTGCACCAAACAAAAACATTAACGTCCGCACGTATCACCTACTGTTCCTGGGTTCTTTGATACAAAGTGAATATGAATAATCAGTTTTAAGCACTAAATTATGTCATGCTGTTAACTTTGGAACGCAGGTAAAATGTGTCTGAATAATAATATGCGTCAGATACAACATAAACAGTGTAACTATATGTGTAATACATAAACAAAAGATGTTAATTTTTAGGAAAAACGTGGTATGATTTTATATTAAACAGTTTTGTGGAGTTCGACAACGCATTGGTTAGCGCAGTCGGTCTGCGATTTACGTTACTAAATAACTTTTAGCATAGGTCTATCGTCGGATGGGTTACCAAAAGATGTTTCGGAAAGCAAGTTAAGAATTATGCAGCTGCACCTGCAGTCGTTAACACCAGCCAATCCTCATTGGGCCCATTTGATCCGGCTGAAGTTGATGTAAAAAAAATATTTGGTATTTTTTTTACTTACTTTACATAAAAAATCTATTTTGAATTTATTACAGAATACAAATGTAAATTCTTATTCCCGTATTAATTAAGTTAATGTCAGGTGAATTTAACATTTAATTCGCGCGCTCGAAACTAGGTTTTATCTAGCACCATAGACTAGTCACGGCCTCGGCACACGATTAATTCAGCCAGGCTAGGAGCCAACGCGTAATTACGGCAATTTGGCTAAATCGTTGCCGCAATTATTACGGTAAGGAAGAAAGCAGTGTACTCCTTGTGTGTGGGGTTGCCACACTAGATAATGGGGTAGATAAAAATGGCGCTACGGTAATACGGGTGGGGTACAGTTTTATGCACTTTTTTATTGTTTTAAATCAGTCTTGCGTATAGAAAATAAATATATTACGTCATGGATTTTAATTTAGACTGAATAAATGTTAAACATTTCTTCTTTATAATGTAAGTGCATCTTAATTTTCTCACATTATCACATGTATTGTGTGTTAAAAATAAAAATTAGTGCAAATCTTCGCAAATAAAAAGGCTGTGCAGTTTGGCGAACATAACAAGTGTACTTTCTGTAATTATGTTGTTTGTAATATAAATAAATAAAATAGTAAAAGTTTTTTGTGTGGTTTTGAAAGCACGCGATGAATGGAAATTACGAAAAAGAGTAGATTAATAATTTAAAAAAAATACTATTGCATATTATTTTCGGTCATGCTATACAGATTTGAAGATGGACTTCTCGTAATAAACTCATTAAACATTTTCTAGTCATAAATCAGAAATAGAGATTTTTTTAAAAAGCGTCAGTCAATATATTAAATAAGTCTTAACGCATATGCATCTATTGTTTACAAAAATAATCAAATTACACAAAGGATGGTCATTGGATTGGATTGTAGTCTTGTGATCCTTCGTTTCCGCATGTTAAGCCACCCATCAACAGAGGACTCCTGTGGTGGATTATGAACCGTACCGTTCCGTATCGTCAATGTGTTTCTATCCCTAGGGAAAAAAATGCGCATCAGCAGTCACGAAATAAATAGGTTGTTGGTGATCCGTGTCAAAAATAAATTAAACTGCAGTTAAATAATACCAACAAAACATTAGAAAAACAATAGTCTCATCACTAGTAATACCTAAATTCAATAGATATATAGATAGTTAAAACGTTTATTTCTCAGCAAAACACACAATTACATCACTTACTAAACATTGACACGATAAAAGAAACAAAGAAGAACAAGAAGCAGAAATATACCTGTGTGCAGAAGTTGAGAAAAGGGTCTAGGCTCGGTGCACTAAAATCACCTAATGCAGATAAAGCACCGGTTTTCAGCCATCACCCTAAATGACATGAGCGGGGACAAAATAAAAATCAATGTAAATAAATAATAAAAATAACATCACCAATATTAATTGTCCCATGTTAACCAACCCAGCAATGTCACCCTACTTGCGGTTAAAAGCTAGAGCACAGAAACTAACTATTCTGTTAATAATTGAGTGATCCCTGACAGTCGGATTGACGGTAACATTGGAATTCTAGTGTCGTTCTAGTGTCTCCATATAAACTAATGGAATTTATACCTATAATATCTATCTTATTTTGTAACAAAAGATTCTATTGAAGACTAATGATACATGATACACGTTGAGTGAGACGGATGAATGAGTGGAAAATCAAGAATGGACTAAGAACTTGTTTAGAAGGGGCGAATTACCGCCAATATAGATGGCAGCACAGGCACATATAGTAAAAAAAACCTATTTTCATTTGGAAATGAAGAGCTTCTTTCTTACATTCAAATATCATTTTTATATTGCATTAGCTTTCCGCCAGCGGCTTCGCTCGCGTGGTTTCTATGGAAGGATATCGATTCACATCATGACAAGAATGTTGACAAATTGAAAAGTAAACATAAACAATAATTACTATGGTAACATCTTAATTCCCTGTACAATCTTCCACTCCCATTTTCATCCATTTGTTGTTTTTCAGGACAATATATTCCTATGTACACCGCATATGATGAAGCTTCCCGTAGGTGAAAGTATTTTTTAAATCGGTATAGTAGGAGCCTATTCATCGCCAACAAACAAACATTCAAATTTTTCCTCTTTATAATATAAGTATAGATATGCGTATGGGTATACTGATGTGACCAAATTGTGCATTAACAGCTGCTAAGTATGTATTACATACAATGATAACGTTGTATTCTATAGATACATTATAGAAAAATTACAGACTATACTCTCAAGTAATTTTCTATGATATAAATATATAATAATACTAACTTTCTCTAAGCCTATTTTTTACGATAAAACTTAGCTTTCCCAAGGTCCACTCTATATGTGTACCAAATTTTATTAAAGATGGTTTAGTAGTTAAAACGCAACATACACAGAGACAGAGTTACGTATTTATAATATTAGTACGATTACTAAAGACAAAATATATCTATAAAAATAAATAAAATTGGAGTAATGTAATATTAAAATAACAGCTCTTTACTACATACATATGTAGTATACACGGTTTAAAAAAAATTTTTTTTTTTATTACGTCTGTCTGTTTTTTTCGTCTAATCTCTTAAATGGCTTGACCGATTTTGCGGGACTTCCATTGGCAGATAAATTATGCAATAAGGGGTAACTAAGGCTACTTTCCACACGGACGAGGTCGTGGGCACAGCTAGTCTATATTTATACATATATATCTCTAAATATATAACTCAAAAGGTGACTGACTGACATAGTGATCTATCAATGCATAGCCCAAACCACTGGACGGATCGGGCTGAAATAATTTTGATAAATTCCACCCCTAAGGGGATAAAATAGGGGATAAAACTCTATTTCAGGCTTTTACACGATATAATTAATAAATATTCGTTAGAAATGCTGCTCAAAGTGACTTTACGCGGACGAAGTCGCGGGCAAAAGCTAGTCAAATATAAAATTCTACTTTTCTGTATCATAGTGAGATTATAGTATAGGTACAGTCGAGTACAATAGTGCTACATTTCTCGGTACGCAATTAAAGTCTTCTCATGACCCGGTAATTTTGCACGGTTCAGATTTCTGGTATTGTATTGGCAGCTTCAATGTTATTACGATACTGGTATTATTTGAAGTCGCCACCGAAAAGTGTTCTCACGCTATGTAAATGAATACCTATTTTATAGAAGAAAGAAGGCTTTGAGTCTTGTTTTTTTTTATGTATTGAGATATAATTTAATCATCCGCTTGACTTCATATGGGTTTATAAACTTAAGAAATCCCCTATCCAATAGTGAAAACCGCGTCGAAATCAGCTGCATAGTTTAAGGCGAGTTAGGGTTGAGCTACATCTGGCATGATATCGCCTTTTCCTTCTCCGTGAGCAACATACTATTTTTCTCGCTCTTGCAAAAGCCGATTCTGATCTGAGACAGCAAAGGATGACATGGAGGAAAAATTTACTATGTATAACTTAACCCTCACATGCCTAACAGGCACAGGGTATAGCACGCGGAGTAAGATTTTAATACTCGTACTATGTAATGATAATCTTTCTTTTTATTCCTAAATTACAAACATGAAAAATAAGAATATTTCCACTTCCAATTTTCACCTCACCTACTCTAACGAAGTCAGTGCCTTTGTTGCAATTAAAGCTGTAATTTGTATTAAGATTTCTCTTAGGAGGTTTTTATTACGCTAATTATGTTGAATAAGATATTAATTTGCGAGGAATCCAATTTTATTTTCAGTAGCTTTATCATTACGGGGCGCGCGTTTTTTCTCTTCTAATAAGATTCCATCAAATTGATCTATTTTTTTAAACATATACGTTTAAAATCAGTGAATACAGTCAAGGAAAACATTGTAATAAAACTGTTTATTGCTTTATAAAATATTATTACCTTTCTTTGGAAATTAGTTTAGGAATAATCAAAAACTCTGTATCATTTAAAATTATCAATCAGCTAGAACGAATTTAACACCTGCATCAGATCAAATAAAACTTTATTCAGAAGTGCTAATGCCAAGGCGCAATCGTGGCAGGAACACGAAACTTTTAAAATAGGAAATTCGAATTGGGAACGTTCAGAAAGGAGATGCATCGCGTAATCAGATACCAGTGCGCTAATGCATTCGTAGTAGTATGGATTTGAAATAACGAAACGCATCGCTAATGGATGATAGTAGTCGATTTCGTTTTTGTTACCTCTACATCGTCGGCATGAAAAGTAAAAATGAACTAAGGCGTTAAATTTATTCAACCTTAGACGCGACACACAGCTAATAATAAAATTTCTTATTTGTGATTTTCATTTATTTAATAAGAGCTGTTCACATAGACTTAAGAAGAGTAGGTAGGTGACGAATCGAACTTCTTACTAAATAATACAATACCAGTACGGCGTCAGGAACAACACCTCGAAAAGTTGTATCACTGGTAAGATGCAAAGAATTAAATTTACACAAAACACTAATTGTAGTGTCAGCGATCAAGGAAGATAGTGTTATTTAGTTAACATGACATTCTTCGGAGACCAAGACACCCACTAGTAAGGAAAAAGAAGAGGATTCGGAAAAAAATATTTTACTACTCAAAATTATGGATAAAAGGTTGCAAAAGCTACCTTAAGTAATGATCATTAAAAGTTAATATCGAGTAAATATTTATACGCTATTACAAGTTAAACTAAGCTCAAAACTTATCCTGTTGGCTGTGAAAAAGCGAATGAACGTTCACAGGTCATTTGGCGCTTGTAAAATTCAAATTAGCGCTCCCAACTTTCAAAGCTGGTGACTTTAGAACGAGCCTGACGTTGTTTTTGAAGGCAATTATGATAAATCTTCATGAAACTACGTGCTTGATGTGTGAAAGGAACTCTTTTTTAGATTTAAAGTTTACAACTAAAAGGAAACTTGCGTTTTATAAGCATATTTGAATCTTGGTCCAAAATTGTTTTACACGAATGACAAGATTGATCTGTTAATGCACCTCGTTTTTCGACTTTTCGTGGAATACATCGCAGAAGTTACTGTACTCTTTGGATTGGATTTATTTTATTTTAATCGTTCGATTCAAAATTCGACAAAAGAAGTGCAAAATGTTTCGTATGAGATGACCAATTAAAAATTATATTTTTAAAATATTTCGAATTGATAATATTTTAAACCGTTTTTCATAAATTAAGCAAGTAATACATCTATTACTTGTCTCATCAGCAGAGGTCGGAATTAGGTAGAGTTATTTATGTACTTGCATCGAAATGTTGATATTAATGTGGACCTTCCAGGGATTTATTTATTTCTTCTTTCTTTATTTCTTTCTGTTATTGATGTAAGTTTGGCAACGTCGTGCGTGCAGTAGTTTAAATTGTGTAAAAGTAAATAACTTTTTATTTAAAAAACCACGGGATTTTTTCTGCTCTTTAAAATTAATCTCGGGATTTGAGGCATATCCACTTTATTCTTTCGCTGTATAAACTGAATACATGAATAACTCTATCTAATTCCGACCACTGCTCATCAGACAAAATAGTAGAAAACAATGTGAAATTACTTAGATTTAAGCAACAAATACATGACCGTATCATTGACTTACTCTTGTCCTTTTATTTGGATCGTCAGCAGAGGTCGGAATTAGGTAGAGTTATTTATGTACTTGCATCGAAATGTTGATATTAATGTGGACCTTCCAGGGATTTATTTATTTCTTCTTTCTTTATTTCTTTCTGTTATTGATGTAAGTTTGGCAACGTCGTGCGTGCAGTAGTTTAAATTGTGTAAAAGTAAATAACTTTTTATTTAAAAAACCACGGGATTTTTTCTGCTCTTTAAAATTAATCTCGGGATTTGAGGCATATCCACTTTATTCTTTCGCTGTATAAACTGAATACATGAATAACTCTATCTAATTCCGACCACTGCTCATCAGACAAAATAGTAGAAAACAATGTGAAATTACTTAGATTTAAGCAACAAATACATGACCGTATCATTGACTTACTCTTGTCCTTTTATTTGGATCGTCGGAACATGAATTCTTTTTTCATACTTTTGTATTGGCTTTCATCTAAGCATACACTGTTTTACTTACCTACACCGTTTTATTATAAAACGAAGACTAGTGTCCGACCGAAGCTTCGGCTTCGGCTTCGGCATCGGGCACCTTCGGCCAAAAAAACCATCTTCGGCGAAACCTTCGGCTTCGGCCCAAAACTAGGCCGAAGCCGAAGGTTTCACCGAAGGTCCGAGCTACCGTCGAGATTGAACGAACTGTTTCGAAAGACTGAGTGAGAGAGCGATGGACCGGTCGTGTTGGCTGATGCTGCGGGAAGTCAGGGCGCTTGTGCACTACAATGAATTTTCAGGTCCGGCGGGTCGACTTTTTCCGGTCCCGAATGACATGAAAAACTCGGATGAGTAGCTTGTGCACTTGTCCGTTTTTTTTCGGATCGGAGCGGCACATTTTAGGGTAGCTGTCTGTGAAGCTACACGTCACTTACAATAGGCACAATGAGATTTTTGAAACGTTGGTAATTGCTTGCTCTATTACTGTACGTGCGAAGACGTAGAAGACAGGAAAAATATTCCTGACAGTGCACAGGCTAGCATTACCTACATATGGCCTGACATATCAGGCCGGAAAAAATAGGACCACTGGACATGAAAATTCAGTGTAGTGCACAAGCGCCTTCACTGTCAAATCTGTATTTCTAAATCAACTTCTATATGAGACAGTCAATATAACCTTCAATATTGAAGTTTTGAAATAATTTTAATATTAATTGTAGCTTGTAGACAATATTGAACAAAATTAATTACTGAGAAATTATAAACCATCGGCTTCGGCTTCGGCTTTTGCCGAAGGTTGTGGCGATTGCCGATTAATCGGCTTCGGCTTCGGCTTCGGCCAAAAATAGACCTTCGGTCGGACACTAACGAAGACTAACTTTAGCACTAGGTTTAAACTGTTATCCGATCAAAATAAGTTACATGTCTCAATTTAAAGTATTCTCTTCAATCCTTGGAGATTTGCTTTAGGCGACCGATGTTTTAAACCAAATACTAACTTTAGCCTTCGTTTTATAACAAGACGGTCAATGATCATCATCTTTCTCACATTCTATCCTTTCTTTGGTCTTTCACTAAGTGCTTTATATGTAAGATAACAATATAATATTACGTAATAAAAAATAGTGAAACCATTAAAGTCACAAACACGTATTGCTAGCTAGCTAGATGTTTACGTTGTGCGGTTAAAACATAACTAGGTCGGCGGGACATCAAAGAGAATTTCGAACCGGGGAAAAAAGAACTTTTGATGTTCTTTCAAGTGGGTGTTAACATTTTGGGATTGTGGTCGCGTTTCTCTATTTGTTCATGACTACCTACTATATAAAATAATAGTTTTTATAGTCCATTTTCGGTTTTTGATGTTTTAATCAGATATGATATTTTAGGTTGCCGATGCCATTTTGATGTTGCAGCATGTAAAAAGACAGTTACAGATTCGAATTCCAGTAAAAATATTTATTTACGTTTTTGTGAGCGTGGCCGAATGACTTATAAGCCAATTTCAATGTGTTAACATCTCTTAAGTTAGGGGTTCGATTCCCATTCGGGTCCATATAGAAAGTGAACTTTCATTATATTCTCTCAGTTCTGATCGTGCCTTTATTGTTTCAGTTTGCCATAATCGAAGTACCTAAGCTTTTGAATTTGAGCTCAGAATCCAAATTAGGATCGTATATAACGTATGCGAAGTCGTCTTATAATTATTGATTAATTAAAAAAGTTGCTTTCTCATGTGAAATTATATTAATATTAATTTATGGAGCGAAACATGTAATGATGTAAGAGTGCAATGGTTAGCGCGTTTTATGTGGTTTTAGCTTATCTATACTATATAATATTAGAAAGCTGAAGAGTTTATTTGTTTGTTTGAACGCGCTATATATTACATCACGCTGCTACTATTAGGATCGGAGAAATAATGGTAAACGCGGACGAAGTCGCTGGCGACTACTAGTTTTAAAGAAATAACAACACTTTAATGTCATTTCAATAATTGACTAACACTTTATGACAATAAATTATAAAAATAAAAAAAAATAAAAATTGAATTTATTTTCCTCACAAATACAGGAACATGGTTACATGTTTATTGACTAAACACAATTTACAAAAAGAAGATTGCCTGTCGACTTTGTGAGGAACTGGTGTCTGTAAGGGGCGATAGCCTGAAATACAGATCACCAGGACCCACCCCTCGGGAATTATGACTATTTTCGCATTAAATGACGAAGTAACTATTGTGCTACAAGCTAATTTTACTACAAGGAAAATATTGGAAAAAAAAAAAAAAAAGAAAAAAATTATGAAAATAATTATCTTTTGAAAATAGTAACTTAACGTAGACAAGACTATGTGGTATATTATGTTTTAAAATAAATTGCCAGTAGGTAAATTTTATTTTGTGTAAATTAAGTTACGATTTAAGATTTAAGATAAGCGAATTAAGATTATATATAATAATCTGCGAATTACAAGAGCCGAAAGTATGTCATGGTGGAGTATCGTGTGACGTCACATTAATGATAATCGCAATGTAGTTGCGAATAATCCAGTACTCATGTTTGTTGAAATGTGACGTCACAGCTCAAAACATCACGTGACTGATTATTTTCGCGGGACTATTTATATAAATAAATAAAAATATGTTTTTCCTTTATTAAATAACACTTTTTTGAAGAAAATTAAATCTGTTAGTGGTCATATGAAAGTTTATAAAATAGATATTTAAAATGAAATTTATTACAGTGTCTCGATGACTCAATGATGATGACAAAATTCTTTTGTTATTATATTACGATATAGTGACAAGAACTGAGTCAAAAAGGCTGTAATTAATACGCCATTTACATCCTATATTTACGTCAACATTAGCAGAATTGAGCCTCTGGGAGGTTCAGACGCTTTCGTGAGAGTGTCCCCCATGCTTGGTTAAGCCGATAGCCTGCATCTACACGTTACTAACCAATAGTCCGTACTGGGCCTGCGTGATGATTATGGTTATGGCCCGCCCCATCCGTAGAAAATATCTGTGCCCCAGCAATGGAGATATTAATAGGCTAATGATGATAATATCAGCCGACATCAATTATATGTTAGAGACACATTTTTTTTGGATCATAATCTGATTATTGTTAATAAAATTATTATCAAAGTTACTTTAATCCCAATATATTGGACTGCAGGATTAAAAATAAGCCCAATTACATAATAAAAATATTTTTTTTTTATTTAATATCATCAGATAATGCCAACACATAAAAAATATACCAAATATCAGATTTTTTATATATTTATACCCACTAATAATACTTGTGCACATATTGATGTTAGTATTATTAGAAAAGGTTGTTACTTAAAACGTATTTTATATATTTATGAATAAATTTATCTATTTAGGTATTTGAGCAAAGTTCTTTTCAAAAATCTGATTTACTAATTTTAGAATGATACTAGCACCATCTAGCGAAAGCTAAACAAGAATTTTAAGGAAATTTGGATGTGTATTACCAAAAATAAAAATCAAGCCACAAAGATATTTCTATTCTACCAACAATGTAAATGCGAAAGTTTATAAGGATGGATGTTCGATATCCTTCACTCAAAAACTACTAAACAGATGTTCATAAAATTTTGTAAACGGATCATTCCGAAGTCTGAACAAATCTTTAGCTACTTTTTATCACACTAACTGGTTAATAGTAAACTGTGAGGCAAATCCACTCATTTAAAGATAGTCATCACACAGATCGTTAATAAATCATTTGCTATAGATATATTGTCGAACCCTGATTAACTATATATAACCTACCAAATGTATATATTAAATAAATGTAAAAATTTTTGACAACTTGAACATTCTGGTGAATAACTAGATATTTAAATAAAATACTATAATTTTTACATTTCCATTCAAATGTTAATTAAAATATGTTGGATCTTAATACTTTGTTATTTGCAACAATACTGACTTTTGCTTAATAATAAAATCTTTTAATCTTTTGCTTCAGCGGTTTCCTTACTTTTCAGTTATTTAACAACCACATGAACTGTTTTTTGAAGAAATAAAAGTTTTTCTGCTCTTATGAACAATTTTGATTACGCAGGTTACTATATGTTTGCTTTCAAGTGGCTCTATCATTAAGACATCTTGCAAACAATTAAAAAGCATTGATTGGTAAAATCGTGTGTCACACTGTTTTTTTGGATGTGCACTTCATTAAAATTAAGTTTTTTTAAGGTGCACATACACAGTTTTGGAGTGTTTAAATTTTATAAAGATTTCTATAAATAATCATGATCCTGAATAACTTGTCATGGCAGATTATAGTTACCAATATGTCAAATTACACTTAGCAATAATTAAATATAAGGAACAACATCATTCTTTATGAAATAGTCAGATTAAGACTTAACTTTTAATAAATTTATCTTTGCTATAACCTGTTGACTGTATTAATACTTACTCTTTTTTGCTTCAACAATTTAAAATAGATTTGAATGACTTATAATATAATAGTTAAGTGGAGCTAGTGTATTAAAATATGTCAAATAATATCACATGCTATGGCTGTTTAATTAAAAAAAAAAGGAATAATGCATAGAGAAACGAAAAGATCTTATACCAAAGATAAAAAGCACGCGATTCTATGTTGTTTGATCTAATAAAACATTAACAAAACACAATCTAAACTTATTTATCTTTTAAAGGGTATTGTTTTTATAAAGACATTTAACATTTACTATAGAAATTGAATGAGAGTCATTATTTAACGAGTAGGTTTTCCAAATACGTAATTTGAAAAAAAAAACTGCCATTACTTTCTTTTTGAATTTCGAATTTGGAAAATTTGGAAGATTTTCAGCCAGTTGCACAAAGGTCCATTAAAATTGATATTAGTTTAAAGCGACATTACCTATACAAATTTGACATTAATTACCTAGAGCTTAAAGGCGACATTAAAACTTAATGGATGATTGTGCAACTGGCCGTTTAAAATTTAATAGATTAAGCAAGTTAAAGATAGGACAATGCAGTTTATAGAAAATAAAATAAAATTTTAGACTCAAAAAGGCTTTGTTTACTAACCTTCCGGGAAACAAGAACACTTCACTGCACGAACAAATGAAATCATCACAATCACACTAATACTATGACCAAGGGGCCACACTGTTAACAAAACAATTGTATCAGCAGATAAACAAGAAATTCGATTGATATCGCAACATTCGAGCCGGCAAGACGGTATTGACCCGATCCTTTATGAAACCATGGGGAAAATATGCATTTTTTATCAACTTATATCGATTCTAGAGAAACACAGCTATAGCAACAACGACGGCCTGCGTATCCGTACGCCCAGAAAACAGGTTCTTTTATATAACAGTATCACTCGCGAGCACCTTTGTAATTTCATTAATAACACCTAAAAATCGATCCCACAACAAGGTTCACGACAATTCAAACAGAAGACTGCGGCGGCGTGTCAAATTCATTATTTTACTAACTAAAACAGAAATAAAATAGTGTACAATAGAAATATTACTTAATACACTCTTGCAAGGTTACGATCCGACGGTTAGATAAGTTTTACGGCGACGCATAGCGATTTTCCATGTCATATTGATAATACAATGGTTGCAAACAATATTACATCAGCGAGTCACATACACGACTCC
Organism: Diatraea saccharalis; assembly: GCA_918026875.4. Taxonomy (NCBI): domain Eukaryota; kingdom Metazoa; phylum Arthropoda; class Insecta; order Lepidoptera; family Crambidae; genus Diatraea; species Diatraea saccharalis. The sequence goes on from OU893337.1 coordinate 26,691,494, forward strand.
AACGATGCACGCTCGCGATGACACTAAACTCAACATAGATGTCGCGTTTCTCGCGGCCATTGTGGAAAATGGCGGTCAACACCATCCGTCAAAGCACTACAGACCATTATTATTCTTATTGCAATGAATCATAGTATAAAGTCGATTGCGTATAGTTATGCCTCACCACTATTCGATCGTATAAGACTGCCAATTTTAGAAGTCTCAAGTGTTTTCTGCTTTGATTTGATGAAATGTGAGTTTTGTCTGTTCGCCTTATAAGAGATATCTTTTTCGTCTCTTTTCTTGTATACAATTTTGGAACATTAATACATTTTATTCTACGCTTGCGCGAATATCTTCCAATGTCTATCAATTTGCCAAGTTATACTAAACCTTATGGTAATCCAAATAGCCCTTAACATAAAAACGTTATTGAGTTCACATGGGTGATTATTTTTTGTCGCTGGAAGACCAATTATAAAAAATGACAAAACTAAAATCACAGGACAGACTGTAGGTACATAACTGAAAGAATGCCTGTCTACCTGTCTTAGATTTTTGCGTCATTTAGTCTGTCCTGTGATAAACATTGGAAGTTAGGTATCCAACAAAAAAGAGGAATAACAAATTACTTAAATGAAACGAAGTATCGCAGTAACGTAGCTAAGATGGCCTATCCTGTTGCTAGAGTCATGGATGGTCATCATGGTTAGAGAGGCGTGCAAAATTAGAGGGTTCTTTTTTGCACGCCTCTCTAACTTTAGTTTAGTTCTGCTATCCCTACAGATCTTTCGTCAGAGTTGCACCGACTCTTAATCACGTTAAACTGTATTTTCTATTATTGTACACAACGATGATGACAGGAGTGCATAGGTATTTAGATTTTAAATTATTATTATGTGACAACAGAATGGCGTTTACGTGAACTCAAATTAAAAGTCAGGCCAAATGTAGGTAATGCTAGCCTGTGCACTGTCAGGAATTTTACTGTCCGGAATTTTACTTTTCTCTATTCCGGACCGGTTTTTCCAGGTCCGTGATGGCGGCAAGTAGTAAAAGAAAAAGAATTCTGCTCAAAGAAACTATACCACGCGTATAAAATAAAAGCTAGTAAGTATATATATAAAGCAGCCAACTGATCTTACAATGATTATAGTTAAATCATGACATTTAAAACTTACTAAAAATAGGATGGCCGAGTTAAATGCCACCGTAAATTTCAATTAAGCATCAAAGATTGGTCTATATCTGTAATCGCTAGAAGTTGTTTTTACAAAATTTCGAAGAAAATTTGCACAATTATAAATTTGAACAACATGTACGAGAATATTATCAGTAATTTTATTCGAATTACACAGATATTTTAAGCTATTCTATGTGAATAATGTTGTTCCTAAATTAGTAAGGCTATAAATTTTTACATCTGATAGTAGTAAAAAAAAAATGCTTTCGTCCTGCCTCAATTTATTATGATTTATGTAAGATGACCCTGTTAGGTCATTATTTAGGTGTCTTTCACTTATAAGGGGATGAACCCAATATTTTTCTGTCTTCTACGTCTTCGCACGTAGAAGTAATAAAGCAACCTATTACCGACGTTCCAAAAATCTCATCGTACCTAGCGTAAGTGACTTGTAGCTTCATAGAGAGCTGCCCTAAACTGCGCCGCTCCGATCCGGAAAAAAGCGGATAAGTGCACAAGCTACTCATCTGGGTCCATACGGTTCCGTCTGTCACCAGACTGTATCTCATGAACTGTGACAGTTAGACAGTTAAATTTTCACAGATGATGATCTGTTGCTGCAACAACAAAAATAATTATTTAAGGGGGCTCGCATACAATAAATGCATATTTTTACGATTTTTATAGACAATGGCCCCTTTTTGTTTTGTAACCATTAAAAAAATAATTTTGGTATACGTACGTATTTATTCAAAATCATGCAGCAAAAAATATTGTATGAAGATAATTGTAATGTTGGTTAAACATAGCTACCTTGGGAATCCCTCTTTGTTGTATGATTTCTCATGATACAGTTCAATGGTTGCCGAGTATTTTTTTTCTTATTCATAATAGCAACAAAAGAGTTTTATTCTTTAAAATCTGTTTCAAACATTGCTTTGAGCAATTATTCATTAAAGTGTAACAATATCTGTAGTTTATATTATGAACTAAAAGCACAAAGCATCCGAAAGTACGCCTCGGGCAGCGAATGTAGTGTAAAAATAAATTTTGTTTCTTTTTCATGGATCTCTACATTTGTTGTCATGTATCAACATTGAAGCTTTAATTAACTTAAAAATACATCCTGAGATAAGGTTTACTTATTTAATCTATGGTAAATTTCTCTTTATGTAAGATGTAGGTAGGTACCTCTAAACGGATAAAACCCCCGAAATAAAAAAAAATCTTAACTCAGACTCGGTTAAATGACAAAATATTATTAAAACTGGCTAGTTTTGATGGAAAACAAATGTTAAGATTTCAATAAAAATTCAAATACCTAAACTAATAATCAATTCAACTTCCTCGATGAGATGCATCTATGAATTTGTAAATTCATCATTGCATATCAATCTGCGTATGAATGACGCCTAGTGACACCTGTTTACTGTGGTTGTGAAAATTTGTTTGCGTTGGTTTTATATAGCTGAAATAGATGGCGCCACAAGTACATGGAACGAATAGCATTTCTTTTGTCATTACTTCCAATAAGAATCGATAGATGGCAGATTTTCGTCTAGAAATGTACCATTTTGCATCGTGATTTTCAAAGGTTACTTATGAGCTTTTTGGTGTTTAAGGTGGTATGTATTTTTATTCTATGTTGATATAATATGGAGTACCCTAGAAGATAAAAAAGTAGACAGTACATAGAGTTGTTGTCGATAAATTATCATCTATCCCAGCCTTTCCCAAAGTGGGCGATACGATAACACCCCCTTGGAGGCGCTTCAGGCTTAAATGAAGCGATAAGAGACCCAAAAAATTAATGGGGGCGCTGTGTAGAAGCTTAAGGAGCGTTAACAAAAGTTTTGTGTATTACCAGCAGGTAGAGTTAGAAGTCTCGTTTAGAATGTATATTTAACAAGTTACAATGTTTTCTAAGTAGGTTAAAAAAATGAGGACGTTAAAAAATATAAATAATCGTATAGCATCGGTCCAACTTAAGTAATCAAAAAGACTGAAAATTTTTTTGGAGTTTTTAATTATTTCTACGTAGGAAAGTTGTAATTCATGAGCTATACTTAAGTTTTGTTTTACCAAATATTATTAGACTCAAATATGAAAAAAGCTTCCCGTAGGTGAAATAGTTTTTTTAATCGCGCCTGTCGTTTCAGAGCTTATTCAATGAAAATAAACAAACTATCGAATCTTTCCATTTTATCATATTAATATGAGTATATAATAAAAAATTAAAAGAATAAAAATATTTAATAAAAATGAAACTTTACTTTAATCAAAGTTAATTTTTTACGTGTTAATATTTAAGTTTAGTACGTGTAGCTAGACAAACGCGACTTTTCTCCGGTCGAGAGTAAGATGGGCACCAGGCCCGGCCCGTCCATAAAGGCAAACTAGGCAACTGCTTAGGACGCTCGTATTTGGGAGGCGACATGGCAACATGGCATGGCACATTTGAATTTGAAAAATTGAGTTTTGTTTAAACATGAGTCTGTAATCTATGTCCGCGGTGTTCAAGTACAAAATTTTCAGACCAAGGAGCTTTTTTTGCTTTGGCAAAATTACATTCTTTCATCGGTGTACCTACATTAGTCATTTTTTTTTCAATTTGTCTAGGGCTCCAAGTTTCAGTGTTTTTCCTAGGCGCCAAATTCCATACGGTCCGGATGTCCTAAGCATTCCTTGGTAAGTACTGGAGAGTTATGTCGGTTAGGCTATACCGACAAAACTCTACAGTATTTATCAAGGAATGTACTGGACCGCGGGCAGTTGCAGTAGGAGAGCCCCGGTTTAGCCGGCTTCCTGCAGCACGCGTAGCATGACGAACTCAGTAGACAAAGCGTTTCTCGAGTTTGTCATGCTACGCGTGCAGGTCGATGAAATGTTAAGGTCAATTCTTTTGGGTAAAAAAAAAGAAATGGGCGCCAAATTTCATGGAGCACCAGCACCATGTGGGACGTGACATTTGGGCGTAGGCAAAACGTTTTTCATGCTACGCGTGGGATCTATTACATACCTTCAGTGTTTTGATTATATATACCCAAAGTTTATGGCGTTTTTTTTCCTTATCTTTTATTTAATATTGCCAATTTGCACTAACGTTCATTGGAGTGGTTCGATCTCCACAAAGGACAATGTTTCATTTCATTAGGGTCCGAATTAATAGTTGTGTTAAAAATATGAATTCGTTCAAATATTTAAAAAATATATTTCATTGTTTACTGTTGTTGAGAGTAGGATGCATGGCACTGCTACACTAGCCATTTGATTTTTAATGTGTAATATCCGGTAGATCTCTCTTCGGGTTCTCTTTTGCACATAGAAACACTGCCACAAATTGTAAGTAAATTTACTTAAGAAATAAAACGCTGTTGTTGTTAAACATTTTTATTTCGCTCCAAAACCACTGCAAAACTGATAGAGTAAAAACTGTTTCATTTAAATTTCGCCGCCCTGTAACTGTTTAATTTAATATTCGGGTGGCTGTGACCACAACCTTTTTTTTTGGAGAAGCGACCTACTCCTGCGAATATGTTATTGCCTAACCTTGGTATTCAATAGGGATGATGACTAATTTTTGTTTGGTAGATTGTTAAAAAATATTAAACACGTATTTTTTAATTTTTTTCGTAATCATAAAATTACGGCGTTACATTGAGTTGAAATTTCACATGACGTCACATTAGAGTACATTTTCTACTCAACTGTGACGTAGCGAGCCCCCACTCCGCAACTTTAATGCTTGTTATCTAAGCTATTTCTTGTTAAATTGAAGTAAAAAAAATACGTATATAATATTTTTCTATTATCTAACTGACGGACTAAATAGAATTGCATTTTTTTACCCAGTCATCATCCCTATTGTTAGTTTCAAAATTATATTGAGGCACTAAAAGTTTCTTCTGTCTGTGACAATGTATGAATAATATTCTTCAGAGTTATCTATGGTATAGTAAATGTGATAAGGTTCTAGGGCATTGTTGGTCTCTCCTGATTCTTCCTGAGAACGAGCTGGTGTAATACTCCTTTTTCTGTTGACTCTACACCACCAATAGAAAAATAACAAAGCTGCGACACAGATAATTATCGCTGAAAGAGCGCCGCTTATTACAGAAGCGATGTCTGAAAAAAAAACACAAAAGTCTAAGTAAATTATTTTTTTTATGGGATAGAGGGCATACGAGCTGATCACCTGATGGTGAGTGATTACCGCCGCCCATGGACACCTGCAACACCAGAGGAGCTACAAGTGCGCTGCCGACCTTTGAGGGACGAATATGCTCTACGCTTGAAAGTGTGAAGGTCGTATCGGTCCGGAAATACCGCTGGCGACAAACTGTTCCAGAGTTTGACTGTGCGAGGCAGGAAACTTCTAGAAAAACGCACAGTTGAGGACTTCCAACCATCTTTGATAGAAGAGCTTTGTGCCACACCTCATCGAAGGCTTTCGCTATGTCCAAACTTACTGCCAGGGCCTCCCCCTTTGTTTCAATTGCCTTAGCCCAGTTTTGAGTCAAGTAAACTAGAAGATCGCCAGCAGAGCGACCACTACGAAATCCGTATAGTTGGTCACTAAGCAACTGGCGATCCTCTAGGTACCGAAGGAGCTGGCGGTTGTTAATGGACGCCATTATCTTTGAAACCAAATAGGTTATAGCGATAGGCCTGTAGTTGGACGGGTTCGAGCGGTCACCTTTTTTGGGATCGGATGCACTAAAGCAGTCTTCCATGAGGTTGGGATTACGCCGGGGGACGAAGTTGCTCGCGTCCGCAGGAGTTTGCCCATTGTTACCCTGCACGTGTCCCCCGGGTGGCGCCAAACGAGCAACAGAGAGGAGCCCGTCAGGCGTCCCGGGCTTATTCCGGGTAGCGGCTGATGGGCAGGGAGGAGGTGGGTTCAACCCCTTCGGGTGGGTCGTCGTTGGCCCTTGTCAGGGCCGTCGTGAGGTGTGACTAGGGGGGCGGTAAGATCTTCTTGGTCACGATTCGGGGAGTTTCCCTCTTTGGAGGGAGTCTTGTTTGGTGAGGGCTCCGGGCCGGCGTTCTGTTGATAAGACGGGTAGCGGCGGCGCGGTTCGGGTTGGACGGGCGTCCCGTGGGTGACCCTGGCAGCGGTCGTGCCAACGAGGGCGGTGGGCCCGTCGTGTCGTGGTGCCATGAGCGGCGGGCGTCCTTTTCAGGACAACCACCGGCCAACCCGAACCTCTGCGGTGAACGGAGACGGGGGGGCTACCCTTTGTTGGGCGACTCTAGGAGGAAGGTAACCTCGATAAAAAATCCACCAATCCTGAACTAGCCGTGTGTCGGAGGATGAGTGGCAATAGGTAGTTTTGTCATTACACGGCCTCTGGAGATGGGGACCGGCCGACCGCCATCTTCACAACCCTAGGCTTACCCGGGCATGGAGCCACTGCCCGGGCGGACTTTGAGGAGCTACCACTCTCGTGGGAACAGTATGGAGAAATTTAATAAAAACTTTAAAACTTCGGTTGAAAGAGGGCCTAGCTCAGGCGTAAGCGAGTTAATGGAAGTGGTTGAGGAGAACATCGAAACGGACAACTTCGAGGATGATGATCTCGACAGAGCATTTTACGTCGAGGCGTACGAAGAGGTAGAGATGATGAGGAAAAAGTGCCAGACCATTGGCACTAAATCTCAGGAGTTTGCGGATGAATTTTTCCGAACGAGCAGGGAGAAATTCACGAGACTCTCAAAGGAGGGTACGTTGAAGTCGGCTTGCGAGGAGGGACTATCGTGTGGGAGGGTGCTGTGCGGCAGATTGGTGAAGCTGTCCAATTTTGTGGGAGATCAGGTGAAGGTCAACTTTGAGATGGCGGGCGATGTTTTCTCGAGGCTGCTGAAGAGTAAGCGACTGCTGGAGGGACAAATTGAGATTTTGAGAGGGGAGGCAGAGGATCTTAAAAACGAGATAAACGGGCTTAAAGATCCTAAATGCTCGAGTGCCGTCTGGGTCCAGACTGTGGACCATAGGTCTGACGCGGAGGTGCAAACTCAAATCGTTGTGGAGAACAGGAGTATCGGGACACAATGCTCTGACTCCTTGGCATTGGGTTTGCCTGAGGTAAGAGAGAGGGGATGTCAGACGGATCCTGCAGACGAGGATAGTTCAGAGGAGGGCTCCCCTATACCGAGCATTAACTCGGATCCGGAGACAGAAATGGAGGCTGAGGGATCATCGACTGCGGGAGACTCAGCAGATCCCGGGAGTCCCCGGGAGCTAACCTGGGCTCGTGTGGTCGGTCGGAAGAGGAGGAGAGGAAATAGGGAGAAGGAGAGAACGGGAATGGACAAGAAAGCGAGAACTGAGGATGTGAGAAAGGCCCCTGCAACTGTTGTGCAGAAGCCGTCACCTTCTCACAAGGAAGGGTGAGAAGGGAAAGGGGGTGTAAAGGAGAGGAACAGGGGTCGGTGAGACTCCCGCGCCAGTCACGGTGCTGAAAACACCACCCACCCACAAAAAGAGGGGGAGGCACATAGCGAGGGCTTCCAACACCTCTGCGGTGGTTATCACCATCACCCCTGAGGCGGAGTCCAAGGGGGTGACTTATCAAGAGGTGCTCACCAGGGCAAGAAGAGGGATTACCCTCTCGGATCTAGGCATCACGGGAATGGTCGACATGGGAGTGACGGCTACCGGCGCCAGAATCATGAAGGTGTCTGGGCCGGATGGCGGTAAACAGGCAAGTCTTCTTGCCTCGAAGTTGACGGAGCTGTTCGGCGACTCAATCGTGGTATCGACGCCGACTAAGAGTGTCGACGTTAGAGTGACCGAGCTTGACGACTCGGTCACTTCGGACGATCTTAGAGCGGAGGTGACGAGGCAGGGTAACTGGCCCCCTGAGCAAATAGTGGTGGGGCCGATCAGCAGAGGCAACGATGGGCTTAACATAGCCCTTCTGAAGTGCCCTGTGGCGGCGGCCGAGGCTCTCGCCAGGAGTGGACGGCTGTTCGTCGGGTGGACCTCCGCCCGGATTCGACGCATAGGTAGGGGTATGCGCTGTTTTAAGTGCATGGGGACGGGGCATGTACGGAGGGTGTGCCCCTCCAAGGAGGATCGCTCTGGAGTTTGCTTCAGATGCGGCCTAGAGGGGCACAAGGCGGCGTGTTGTCGCAAGGAGGCCCGCTGCGCCGTTTGCGCGGCGGCGTCTCTGCCGAGCGGACACGTGATGGGGAGCAAGAGGTGCTCCCCACCTTCCGTACGGGCACGGTCGGTTCCCGTGCCCCGTGGTACTCGTGCGGTACCGGCTGAGGACCTCCCTGAGGTGATGGATCTCTTGGGGGGGGGGGGGGGAGGGACAGCTGGAGAAGCTAGCAGCTGACTGGTTCCCTGGCAGGGTTACGTCTGCCGGGTGCGCCTGTGTCGCTGCTAGTGAGAGGAACATGGACAGTCGACCTGCATTTCGCAGGTAAGGGGATTTCCTTACCTGCGAAACGCAGGTCGGGATTGTTGGGATCATCCGGCGCAAAGCAGATACGTTTCCAGGGGTAGGATGCAAAAAAGGACCGCAACCCATCCCAGTCTGCCGACTTGTAATGCCACACACGGCGACTACGTGCAACACGTGGTCATTGCAAGCACGTGAGTGGCACTGTCCTCCTAATAAGGCAGTGGTCCGAGGAGCCAAGTGGAGCGTCAACGGATATGAAGTAGCCGTCGGGATGGGAGGTTAACAAAAGATCCAACCGTGAAGTTAATATTGAATTCTTCTTCAACATGATTGCACACGATACATCCAGGAAAACAAACAAATAAAAAACGGTATAACAATACAAAGTACATAAAACGCGGCCTTATTGCTAAACAACAATCTCTTCCAGGCAACTTACGGAGGAGAATTATAAAAGGAACGATAAAAAATTTGGTATTGGGTGCATAAATTTGAAGGATATGAAAAGATATATCTTTACACTAGTGGACGCCCGCGACTTCGTCCGCGTGGAAGTCGGTATCCCGTGGGAGTGAGAAGTTTTCCCAGTAAAAAGTACCCTATGTGTTATTCTGATGTATAACCTATATTGCTGTAAAGTTTTATCCAAATCCGTCCAGTAGTTTTTTCGTGAAAGAGTAACAAACATCCATACATCCATACTTACAAACTTTCGCCTTTATAATATTAATAGGATTTAATTAAGAAAACTTTATAAGTAAGTAGACAGCATTAACATAGAGAAAGAAAACAGCTTTCAACTCTATCGCCAAAAGTACTTAGTGAGTAAGTCTTCCTGCCATCCTCCGAGTGTGAATTCCATACACGTACAGCATGTACAGAAAAGGAATAGGAGAAAAATTCAGTAGTATATAACACGGAATATCAAGAATGATATTGAATGAAGATTGCAAGGTAAGGTAAACAGTGACGAAAAAGAGTAACAAGAGAGACATTGTTTGAAATAATGCGGGAGCTTGATAAAGTGGGTAGGAAATGTATAAAATATAGTAACTTCTTCTTTTTCGGAGTATGTATATAGTTTTCATCGAAAATGATGCCAAGGTTTTTGACAGTTTTTAAACAGGAAATGGCAATACCGTTGAATATTACTAACGGTAGTAACTCAGAATTGTGTCAAGAAATATTACGAAAATTACCAATGAGAATTACTTGAGTTTTAAAAGAGGGTCACAATGAGATCATATGGTACAAAATATTATATTTATCTATGCGCTTACCATCATCTACTATTACCAATGTAGTATTCAGCATATATATGGTTTGAATGGCACTCGTGAATTCACATTTTAAAACACTATTGTTATTTTTACTTGTTAATAATAGATTTGTGCTTATCATATTCGGTTTTACGTGCTCTGTCGCGCTCAAATTGGTGAGATCTGGAAACAAAAAATACTTTTCATATCTCTTACTTCTTCATTGTAGTGTACTGAAGCAGGGCTCAAATAGCATTTCTTAATCTAGGCTGGAAAAAAGTTCTTCAGCAGAAAAAGGTTCTGTAAAAGTAATTATACTACATGTGAATATTTCGAAGAATATGTCCAAAATTTGAATTTCTTGTGTCGTTTAGTTAAGTGTAAATGATTAAAAGGACGTGAAATAATATACAAACAGTAAGACTAGAGAAGTAAAATCACGACGTACTAACTTTAATTTAAATATTAATAACACTGATTGACAAAAATGACCTTAATGAAAGTTAAATTAATTTGAATGGGATATTTTGTATCTACAATTAACCTGTTAATAATCTGCATTTTTAAAAAGTTTCAGTCACCCTCAGTTTTCTTGCAACTGCAATACACTTTTTTTTAAGTAAATATGGTTGAAAATTGAATTTAATCAAGAAAAACAACTAACATTTGAGTTTTATTCAGGATTTTCGGGAATATTTAGCGTCAGGTACATCTTTTTTGAGTGTCCAACAGTAATCAGCCAACGTGTTCGGACTCCACTTGCCTTGGTACCGTTTTTTCATGTTGGATATATCCTGATGGAATCAAATGGAAGCCAAGAGTTCTGCCTGTCTTTTACTGAGATCCAAATCACATACAAGGTCATTGAGATCGTTTTGATTTACAAAATGAGGTGCCGTATTAGTATTCTAATTTAATTCAAAAGTCGGATCGGAATCAGAATTCTCAGATACATTTTCTTCATCAATCACATCATCCGTGTTTACTGGAGGCTGAGGAACAGGCAGATCATCACTGTGTGGGATAGGTCTTTGAGCAGATTGTAAATTCGGATAGTTCACGGTGTGTCTAGATTTGTGATTAATAAATACCTTTGATAGAAGTTTGGCAGAAATAACAATCTGATACATGGTCTTTCTGTTCAGACCATATCATTGGAACTGCAAACGGCATATGGCGAGATCCTTTAGCCCATGATGTTAATAAACTAACACATTGTGCACAACAAACACTAGGAGTCCAAGTTTTGTCCAAATTTCGCACCGGAAAGCCAAAATAATTAAAATAACAGTTTTTAACTAATGGTGTCAAATTACGACGTTGACTTTTAATAGTAAGTTGACCGCAAATGTAACAAAAGTTATCAGGATGGTTAACACACACTCTGGGCATCTTATTACGATGTACAGAAACGACAATCACAAAAATAAACCCGTTTTAATTTCAATAATTCAATATTAATTTATCGGAAACATACGTCGGTGAGCAAAATTAGCGTAATCAATTTAGTTTATGTTTAATGAAAACTGAGGGTGATTGAACAAAACTAAGTAAGAGGTTTATATGCGGGTAGGTAGTAGTGTTTAAAAAACCGACTCGATTTTGTTTAACAAAAATACTGTTTACCAGTGTAATAGAAAAGCAACATCAGATGTTGAAGTTGCTACAGTATTTGATTTTTTTTCTGGGTTTTTCATTTGATAACAATATTTGAAATTTATTGAGGAGTCTTAGTGTGTGTTTCTAGAATAAAGTCTAAAGTAAAATACATCAATAGGGGTGCCGTCAACTAAAAAAATACACAAAAAAATAAAAATATAATAAGCTAAAATCTAAAAAAAATATTTTATTTTTCAAAATTTCTCACGAATACACCAACTTCTATCATGGCATCGCTATGACGTCACACTCCTCTAAATCTATTATCGTTCTATGTATGCATAAAGTTTACTCGTAACTGTACTCGTAACGTAAGTTCTGATATGGAAGAGGGGCGTGACGTCACGCGCTGTTTGCGGTCACATGACAAGGAGCATTTATTTTTCATAATACTCGGTGGAACAGAACGACCGACATTCCCGAGGTTCCTGGAGAGTACTATTTGTTTTAATATGATATAAAAAAAAATAAAAGTCTAGGTCAAATAGTTTCGGAGATATTAAATTACAAAGTATTTGAAAAAAAATGAATGTTTTCAACCCTGAGTCAGCTGTTTTTGGGACGTACTAAGGAAAAGTTTTTAATCGGTCATTGACTTCTTCATTTCTAAAAACGAAATAAACTAGTTTGTAATTTATAAGACTGCTTTCATGCAAATTCTACCAGAAATTCAATAAACAAGGCAGTCAAAATGCTTAAATCGATTTACAGACTAACAGCTGGTTTCTGATTTGAAAGAAGTAGAAAATTTCTACTGCTTATTTTCAATAACCTAAGTTTTTTTAATTTCACAAGTCAAATAGTCCTAGTTTTATCGAACTGCTATCAACTAATCAAATTTTAAATTCTCAATTAAGAAACCGAGTGTAAAATTTCCTAAATTATTGTAGAGAGATCAGTCTAACATTATCAGTCTAACATTAACGTACGGGTAATACTCCTTTAACAACGGGATCGTTAATTAAACTCGATAAACTTACAAATCTTCCAGCGATTCATCATTAACACAAATTAACTTTGTTTTAAAAACATTGAGAAATTTGATATTAAAGTAGCATTTAAAAAGAACATTAAAAAATGCGTGATATCAAAAGACGAATAAAAAAAAGTGAACCGAGTTCGTCCCTCGATATCAAAGCCCCACCCACCCGCCAGCCGCCATGCGGCTTCATTATTCTGTCGGTATTTTCTGGCCGATCAGTCGCCGCCGATCTTTTGCGTTGGAGTGTTGTTGCGCATCGCCGCCGACACACCGCTGCGAAGCGTCTTTTATGTCAATTTTTGTTTTGTTCAAGTGCATTTTTAATTGAATTTTTGTTAATAAGATACTAGAGTGTTCATCTTGAGTGTTAAGTTTAGTTTAGTGAAGATTGTGTTTAGTTTTGTGTGAAATGTGATGTGTTTTGCGCGTGCATGTAGCGGCATTGAAAAGAGCGTGCTTAGCTCAGTCTTCAGAGAGGAAGTGGACATTTTCAGCATCGACTATCATTAATGTATTTCGCGGTTCGTTGTAATCTGCAAAATTTAAAATTTTTACACCTCATCTATTTTGAAATATTTGTCAAATAAAATAAACGTTTGCATGTAACCTAACTTGAAACTTTCGGCTGTGTCGGTCATTTTGTTCCTCCCAGTATATCATAGTATATTAAACACTACTAGAAAACGTAGTAAAAAACTGGTTTTATTTTTGTTTACTGTGTACACCCGTATTAGATTACTAGTAGTTCTATTTCAAATCAGATCCGACATATGCGTGCAGTTACTGACAGAAGTGGAAAAGATACCCATGTCAACATACCTCTTAACGTCAGTTGCTTAAGGTCAGGAAGAAAAGTGTACCTACAACTAAATTGGAAAATATTATTATGATCATTTAACATGAAGATAGGGAGAATAATATTCTGGGAATTACTTTCCACTGATATAAGTATTACTACACACAATTGGATTATGTCACGATAAATTCTAAAGGAAAACAAAATAAGCTTTATCTTCCTGCATAATAATGACAGAGCCCTGCGAAATCAACTTAATAAAAATATTATAATTAAAACTGGACTGTTCCTACTGAATTCTCCTCATATTCTACAGATTTATGGCTAATTGAATGTGAATTGTTTGTTCTTTAGTTAGCCATTTACGTGAAACAGAGATCGATTGTTAAGTAATATTTTCGGGATAAAATAAAGTAAAGTAAAGTTCTTTGGACTTCTTACTGAAGTCCAAAGAACTTTACAAGTCTGGCATCCTCTGGTGCATGCATCATAGTAAAATCCATATGAATAATGATACCAAAAGAGATCGAATTTGGCCACTAAACCCCATAGTTATACCCTATATAGTTTTACAGGAAAATCTTAACATTTGCTCAACCTTGGGCTTTTTCTGTATCGTTAATGGTGTGTGTAATTAGTTTTTTGGTTACAAATAATAGATATCTTTTAAAGACAGAAACGCATAAAGAATTTCATGTTAAAGTAAACTATTATGTTCTTTTTTCCTATTCTATGGACGTTTAAAAAGTACAATTATATGATTGATTTACCATTATTGTCGATAATTAAGCGAAGGCTGGTGTTCGTTGGTAGCATGTCATAATTGTACTCAGAGCGTCTGCAAGAAATTGTCAGATTGTCGCCATCTTTGTAATAATAGACCCCATTTCCAATTTGTGTTGAATTACGGTTACCATTGCTGATAGTTACTGAGAGAATATCTGCAACAAATTTTTGAATATACTTACAAACAAGTAACTTCATACAAATTCAAACTGATATTAATATCATTCACATTTCACATTCACACTTATGAATATCGAAAAACTACACTGTCATTTATTTAGATGGCGCAGTAGTTAGCGTGGTCGTTCTGCGATACGGTTGTTAAGTAACTTTCGCAATGACCGGTCATAGGATGGGTGATCAAAAATCTATTATCTCAAACTTCGGATAGTGCGTTTAGCCGTTGGTCCCGGCTGTATCTGCAGTCGTATATTTCTAAGTACCCGCACTGGGCTCGCATGATGGGCCATAGCTTATTCTCCCTGTTCGAATCGGTTCGATTCCATCCATAGAGAAGGCCTGACCCCAAGCAATGGAGACATTAATAGGACGTGATGTTATCGGTTCGCAAATCTAGGGCAAGAGATGTATCAATTTACCTTTTACTGAGAAGAACCGACTACAAAATCAGCAAAGGATGATTTTTCTTCCTATCTGTTTTATTTTATACAAGGAAGATCAATTAAAAAAATAATACTTCATTAGATAATGTACTTTCAAATACAATAATAAAAAAATCTATTTCAAAACATCAAAATGGCGGAAACACCTTACGTCCAAGCACTCATAGTACTAGTTTTTCATTTACAATAACAAAATCCATAATTAATTTATTAACTATTGTAGCCTATGTCACCCGTGTATGATGTAGAATTTTTCAAATCGGGTCCAGTAATTTCGAACCCTATTCAATGACTTTAAATCAAATTTATTCACTAAAAGACATATCAAAGTAGTTATATAAGTCGGTATACCTCCATAATATCGCTAATATATCGTTTCCTATGCTAGAGTCGTAGAGAGAAAGCACGACGCGATGCAATTCGATATCGATGAGCGATGTCGCACGAATCGCGCGCTTTTATAAAATGTACGGAATCGCAAATGTTTACTCATGAGATTGCACAATCTGTCGATATCGGTCATAAGTCTCCTCGACATCGAAATGCATATACGTACTCTCTACGTCTGCAATATCGCTCGATCTGCTTTAGCTTTTCTGTTCATTAAAATCGTGGAGTGATATTAGTTGTGTAATCTCACATGTATGGGGTACTAATATTACTAAAGAATCAGAATATAGCCCATCTCAGAGTTTTCATTAAGAAGATATAGAACGGACGATAATTTTGTCTATTTCAAATCTGCGAAACCGCTGTAACCAAACGGTGAGAGCTGCCAAACGCCGTTATTTCCATGATAACATCATTCAGTCGTCTTCAGCTGATGCTTGGAAATTCCTTAGATCTTTTGGTTTAATTAAGTCCAGAAGTAATTCTCTCCCTTATTTCTATTCTCGCAATGATATTAATTAACATTTTTAGTCAACTTTTCTTCTCCCCTAGCGGATATCTCAAAAGCAGTTAATCTTATTCCTTCTCTGTGCAATCAACACACTAATTCTTAGCATATAACGGATTCTGAGATTCGCAAAATTATTATGTCCATAAAATCGAGGGAGATCGGTTGTGATGGTGTAAGCAGGCACATGATTATTTCAAACTTAGATAGCGTTCTTCCTATTATCACGTATATAATAAATGACTGTCTGTCCACTGGAGTTTTTCTGATAGCATAGTGCAAGGCATATGTTGTTCCACTGCCCAAGGTGAATAATCCAACTACACTTGTTCACCTGAGGCCAATTTCTATCTTGGCATTTTTGTCAAAAATTTTGGAAGCCACCGTACATCTTGAACTATCTGCTTATATCGCTAGTAACCGAATCCTGGATCAATATCAATCAGGTTTTAGACGTGGTCATAGTACTATTACGGCTTTGTTAAAAGTCACCGAGGACTTGCGTGATGGCATGGAGATGTCACGTTTAACAGTGTTAGTTCTCATTGATTTCTCCAACGCTTTTAATGCTGTTGATCATGATATTCTCCTGGCATTACTTTCACATTTGCGAGTCTCATCTCCTGAACTAGATTGGTTATTGTCTTATCTTCGGGAACGTAGGCAGGCGGAACATTCTAAATATGGATTGTCTGATTGGTGCAAATTATCTGCAGGCGTTCCTCAGGGTAGTATTTTGTATCCTCTACGCTTTTCGATTTTCATTAATTCAATTTCCTTTATTCTTGACAGCCCTCATCGTTTGTATGCAGATGATCTGCAAATTTACGCACAAGCGGAGACAAATAACTTGGAAGCCATATGCTCGGTAAATGAAGATCTGCAAAAGATCTCTGACTGATCTAACACATTTGGAATTCGGGTCAACCCTTTTAGTGCCAGGGTATCATAGTGGGTAGTTTGCGATTTTTAGCAAGAGTTGATATGAGCTCTGTCACTCCCCTTAATTTTAATGGCAATTTAATAAAGTTTGCCCCTCACGTTGTCGATCTGGGTATTTGCTTTGACAGCTCACTGAACTGGAGGACGCAGATTGATTCTGTCTGTAGTAACGTAATTGGTATACTTAGGTTTTTCTATTAATTCAAAAATTTCCTTCCCATCTCCATTAAAATCCTCCTAGCCCTCGCTCCTTGCATTCGCTTTATTTTTTGCATTCGTAAATATGGTCATTTCTCTGCCTTGAAGGAAAAAGTTGAAATGACTAACAATTCTCCAGCGTCAAATATAAATTTGAGTATCTAGGTGCTTCTCACAGACGTAATCTTTCAAACTCAGACAGCAAACAAACTCTCATTTTTCCTTCTCACCGGACAGTTTTCATTTCTAATTCATTTTCGCTTCAAGCTATACGACTCTGGAATGTACTGCCTTCCAACATACAAGCTGCTCCAAATAAACTTGCCTTCAGACGTCTACTGCGCGAACATCTATTGAATTCTTCTGTGGTTTGTGGTTAAATTGTTTATAATTAAATTTTTAAATTCATTGTTTCACCGCCTTTTTTAAGCTCTCTGCTTCAACTCTCCGGTTTACTGGCAAAGAATGGCCACATGGCATAAAGTCCGCCATTTGTGCATTTTAATTAATATTTTTCAGTATCTCATTGTGAATGCAAAATTGATCCTAATATAATAATATCCAGTTTGACATAAAATATGGCAATATCCCTCCTATAAGTATAAGTGAAACGGATGGTATAGTGGCGGTGGTGGAATCTGCGATTGCGGAGCTTAAGCAGCGATAGCAAAGGCCGGTAACATGGGTGGTCAAATTTTATTGGCGGAACGATGTAGGACGACCATACGGGCCCGTTAGGAATATTGGGTAGATTTGTTTCAGCTAATATCTATTTATTTAATTTTGTATTAAGAATATTAAAGAAGGTACATTTGTTATTTTCGTCAAATTGCACAGCAGCTTGTTAGCGAAAATTACCACGGCGAATGTCTGTGCATACATTTTGTTTGTGCGTAGTCAATAATGATGCCATTATAATGAGCCCACCTTGTTATGTTTTCAAAGACACTCTGTATACAGGTCAGAATTTGCACGATATTTCTTGATGCATACAATAGACAGATGTCATCAGCATACAGATATTCATGACACTTTTCAATCACATTACAAACACTGTTAAACATGCATTAGGTAGCCAACTGGTCCAAAAACTGACTCAGTCGGTCCACCTAAAGTGACACTGGCTTCCTCGACCATAGTCCCGTTGTTGAGGTGTGTATAGTTCCCGCCCCGCCCCGCACTACTCTGCGCTATCCCGCAACACCTGTTCCGCTCCACCGTGATCAGCAAAATAAACAAAAAAATTGATCAACCATCCCATACCTGGTCGTTGCGAACATCGCTTATTCTTCGCAATCGCAGACCAAACGCGCTAACCACTCGTGCACGAGAAATTGTAAACACGCACACTTAAATTATTAAATAAAAATATATTTGATTTAGTAAAAGTTGTTTCAAAAGGATCTCCAATAAATCGGTCGAATTGCGAGTGCGAAATTAAATCGGCGATCGATTCCGTATCGGTCGAATTTTATCGAGTCTAACGATACAGGAATAATTGTGTATATTAAGTATTACCTATTTGATTTGACGAAATCCTATTAATATTATAAAGGCGAAAGTTTGTAAGTATGGATGTATGGATGTTTGTTACTCTTTCACGAAAAAACTACTGGACGGATTTGGATAAAACTTTACAGCAATATAGGTTATACATCAGAATAACACATAGGGTACTTTTTACTGGGAAAACTTCTCACTCCCACGGGATACCGACTTCCACGCGGACGAAGTCGCGGGCGTCCACTAGTCCTCAATAAAGTAAAATTGCAACAAAAAATATGCATTAAGTATGCGTGATGTTTGTTACCACAAAACTCAAAATATCACAAAACAGCATGAAATAAAAACTTTAAAAAAATATTTTTTTAAGAAACACTGAAGTCTGGTGGTTAATATGTAATTAACTACAGAAAACCTCAACCCGACTTCAATGTTCCTAAAAAAATGTAACCGCTTTAAGAAAATATTATTTTCCCTTTTTTTAATTTGAAGTGGGTTCCATTTTTTTCTTTTTGAGGTATGAAACCATAATAGTAAAAATCAGCCCACAAGCTGATTTTAAACTGTGTCATTAAATTTATATTTTGTCAGAAAGCTTGATTATAATAGTGGTCACTTACATTCAATAGCTACATAAATCAAACAGTTTCTTTGTACTAGGTTCCAATGGTTTTTTGGAGTCCAACTCTCTTTATTGATAAAAAATATACATGTCCAAAGCCCTTCATATCTGTCAGATGCTAAAAACATCCTGAAATAACATTATTTTATCATAATCACATTTGTACTAAATAACAATTTTATTATGTAACATAAACTGCCCGTTGCACAAACGTCGATCAAAATTGTCATTAGTTTAAATTATCACGAATATTCGTATACTCCGAATGTCATCACGAATTTACATAACAAATTCTTAATTAACATTAAAAATAACTTTTTGAACAAAATATCGTCAATGGTTAAACTTCACTGCTTACATCTTTTAGTTAAAAAATAACATTACGTTTATTACTTTGTTAAATTACTCGTATTCACCGACACCATTTTATAATAAAACTGACAGCGTGATTGACATAGCAATGGATAGGTATTAATTTGTATATTATCAACACTGTGTATTTAACCTCATCGCAGTGCTATACTGCTAAAAATACAGCGTCGAGCAGCCTGTTAATAATACAGATTCAGTCAAATAATTAAGTTTTATTCGACGATGCATTCCGCACTGTATTTTAATAACAGAATAACAAAGCTGGTGAAACTGAATAAAATGCGACAATTTCTCTAAATGAAAATGTTTTGAATCCCTGAAAGTAAACTTTATATCGTTACCCTGGCCTTACAAAAAAGTGCATTGCGGTTTTATGAAATAAAAAAAATATATATTATGGTACTGACATGAGAAACTTTATTTTTGTCTAGATTATCCTGAAGACGCAGTGAGTCGCCGTTCTGTAGTTCACACCTGAAACGCGAATACATAATTTTTATGTCTCAATTATGCTGTCATTATTTTTTTTTAATTTACCTTGTTATTCTGTTTTATGTATTAAGAGCACTTGTAAATGGCAATATTTTATGCTATCGGTTTGCAAATGTACAGCGGTAGCTCTTGCATTGAGAAAAACTGTCAGGAGTCTTAGCAAATGCTGCTTTATTCTCCCTGTTTTATTCATAGAGATATTTGTGACTGCTTTATAAATGGAAATGGACTGAATCGTCATGAGCATAACCATAATTTATTTGGGGGTGAGGCCAAAGTGCAATTTAAAGATAATCTTACTTATTAATAACTGGATGGACTGGAATTGGATTTCAAACCATCAATTTTTTATAAGACAAAAAAATTGCAGGTGTTGTGAAAGCGGAAAACAATATATTCAATGAACATGTAATATACTTTTTAAAGTCTAAAGAAATGCGATATCAATAACACAATACAGAATTGAAAATAAGTTTAGTAAACTCGGTAACTTACCAACAATCATTTATATAAGCATTATTTATGAAATCAATGAATATTATTGTATTTTCGAGTATTAAATGGAAATGAACTGAAGTGTCATGAGTATTGCCATCATTTATTTTGGGGTGAGGCCAAAGTGCAACTTAATAGTAACCTTACTTTATTAATAATACTGACAAACATAAAAAAAATAATGACATAAAAAATACATTAAAATTATAATAGTTTAATGTATTTTTTTATGTACATAAAAAGAATATTCTCATTATTTGATGTCGTACCTACCTATTCGCAACTTTAAACAACTATTCACTGGTAATATGATAACTAGTACCTTTTAGAAAAGCTTTCGAACCCCTGAAGTGTCATATTGACAAAGACATTTGTTCGTTTACATTTTTGACCTCGAATTGGATTTCAAACTATAATTATTCCAAACTTTATCAATTTTTTATAAGACAAAAAAATAAATTGCCGGCGTGGTGAACGCGGAAAAAACATATTCGATGAACATGTAATACTTCTTTACTTTTTTAAGTCGTTTAAAAAGGAATGCGATTTGATTAACACAATACTGAATTTAAAATAAGTAAAACACGGTAACTTACCAACAATTGAATATATTAGTTCTACTTATGAAATCGATGTATATTTTTGTATTTTCTTTTATATCTAACTTATTACTGCATTGGAACATCTGATGAGACTTCTCTTTGCCATTAGACACGGTTGTGACATTTAAACTTATATCTGTAAAAAAATATAATTATATTTGATCAATTTTGCGTTAACAATGTTATCTTGGAAAATATTCTTGAATGAAAAATGGTTAGAAAATTCCACCTGCCCCCCAGATACACTCGAGTCTCTCTCAAGTCTACTCGAGTCCCATCCTAGAGTGACTGGTGCTGATGGATTTTTTAAGCATTTTTCATTAAGAATCAAAATATAATTTTATCAATAAATTAATTGTAAAATTATGGTAAAAATTTGTATTGCTCGTAGAAGTTAAAGTTTTGTATGTGCATTTTCGAGAGTTACATAAATAGTATAAATGAAAAAGGCGAAAGTTTGGGGGCTGGGTTTGGTGCATGCTGCCTGAGCATGAGCCTTCTTGCTGGATTCCAAGCGCTTCCCTCAAAAGTGAGGGTGCATCGGAGATGGTTTAGTGGTGTGAGTGTGATGTATCACTAAAATGCATTAAATAAAATCTTTAAAAAAAGGACCGACTTCAAATTTAAAAGCAGTTAACTTTTGAAATACTTACCTTAAAAGCAGTTAACTTTTTTAAGAAAATTGAAGTCATTCTGTAGTAAATTTTTAATTAACTACAGAAAACCTCAGCCCGACTTCAATGTTCCTTAAAAAAATTAACTGCTTTAAAGATAAGTATTACTTTTTCACTTTTTAAATTTAAAGTGGGTTTCCTTTTTTTTTCTTTTTGAGGTATGAAACCATAATAGTAAAAATCAGACCACAAGCTGATTTTAAGCTGTTTGATTAAATTTCTATTTTGTCAGAAAACTTAATTATAATAATGATCACTTACATTCAATAACTATATTAATCAAACAGTTTTTTTGTATGTACCAATCGTCATTCAACCGAATGCTTTTTGAAGTCCGAGTGTCTTTATTGGTATCAAATGTACATCTCCAAAGCCCTTCATATTTGTCAGATGCTAAAAACGCCTGAAATAAGATTTTTTTTAAATTATTTTATCATAATCACCTTTGTACTGAATAACAATTTGATTATGTAACATAAACTGCCCGTTGCACAAACGTCGATCAAAATTGTCATTAGTTTAAATTATCACGAATATTCAGTTTAAATTATTAAAAAATTAGGAGGTATTAAAAAAAGCATTAGTTCCAGAAGCTCTACTGCCGTGACAACGCTGTATTCGGCTATGCGTTCGGCGCTGTACTTTAATAACAGAATAGCAAAGCTGGTGAATCGACTCCATCTAACACAGATACCGATAATTATATTAGTATAATAGTAAGCTGAATAAAATGCGATAATTTCTCTAAACGAAAATGTTTTGAACCCCTGAAAGTTAACTTTATATCGTTACCCTGACCTCACATTAAAGTGCATTGCGGTTTTATGAAATAAAAAAAAATATAATATGGTACTGACATGAGAAATTTTGAGTCTGTCTGCATTACAATGAAGATTCAGTGTTTCGCCATTCGGTAGTTCACACCTGAAACGTTAAGCGAATACATAATTTTTATGTCTCAATAATGCTGATATTAATTCTTTTAGTTCACCTTGTTATTCATTTTTAACTACGACAAGCACTTGTAAATTCCAAAAATTATGCTATCGGTTCGTACATGCTAAAATAAAGCGGTAGCTCTTGTATTGAGAAAAGCTGTCAGGAGTCTTAGCCAATGCTGCTTTATTCTCCCTGTTTTATTCATAGCGATATTTGTGACTGCTTTATAAATGGAAATGGACAGAATCGTCATGAGCATAACCATCATTTATTTAGGGGTGGGGCCAACGTGCAATTTAAAGATAATCTTACTTTATTAATAACTGTACTAGAATTGGATTTCAAACCATCAAATTTTTATAAGACAAAAAAATTGCAGGTGTGGTGAACGCGGAAAACAATATATTCAATGAACTTGTAATATCTTTACTTTTTAAAGTCGTTTGTAAAGAAATGCGATTTCAATAACACAATACAGAATTGAAAATAAGTTTAGTAAACTCGGTAACTTACCAACAATCATTTATATAAACTTTATAGGGTAAACCGTATAGCTATTGCCCACTTAAGGACTTCAAACACTTTGGCTTCAAACAATAAAAAAAGTATTATAACTTTCAACCATTTATTATTTTTTTCTTATATCTAAATAAAATCTCCATCAAAGTGTTAACGGTTTTTAGTCAAAACTTACATGGCTTAGAAAATAATTAAACAAATTTAAAATTATCTAAAAATGTACAGTTATTGCCCATTGCTTACACTAATTGCCCACATCACAACACAGTAATTGCCCAGTACCTTAAAATGATAAATTGGACTTTGAACTTTAATAAAACAATCAAAACAAAACGTTTAACTTAAATCTACTACAAAATCTTAAAATAAATTGCGTTTGGCTTTATTAACCATATCAAACATTTCTTTCGCTGATGTTGATGAGTCAGAATCGTCACAATTAGAATCATCTACTTCAAATCAACGATGACACAAAAATAAATGTAAATCAGAGTAGTCTGGTATATGTTCCTTATGTTTTGGTAGGATGCAACGCACATGAAAGATTTTTGGACAGGCACTGCATGTCAATTCATTTTTTATCACGTTGAAATGACAAACTCCACAAGTAGGCTTTGGCAGAATGTTACTACAAGAAGGTTGTATTAAAAGTTTACTTAGAATAGTTATCTTTTTATTTGCTGAAATTTCTTTACTTTTTATGCCTATTTCTTTTTCTATCTTCTTTGGTGTCGGTTCGAGTTGTTGCTCAAAAGGTTCAATCAGTTGTTGCTCAAAAGGTCCAATCAGTTGTTGGCTATTATCCTCTAAACTCGTATCTATTTCCTTAGATTTAACAGTCTCACTAACTTTTTTTTTAGACTTTTTGATTGCATTTTCAGTCTTTTTCTTTTCTTTGATCAACTTTTTCTCTTCTTTTACTTTCAATAGATTTTCTTTTTCTTTTTGCTTCATATGTAATGCTGCTTTTTGTCAATATAATTGCGTGTGTGTGGCAAAAATATATTGACAAAAAAAAATATTGACAATATTATTGCGCGTGTGCAAGCCATTAAGCTAATAAATGTGATGGTAACATTGCTTACTTAATCAAAAAATTACCGATAATGTATGAAATCAATGAATATTATTGTATTTTCTTTTACAACTAAATTATTACCGCATTGGAACATCGGATAAGACCTCTCTTCGTCATTATACACGGTGGTGACATTTAAACTTATATCTGTGAAAAAATATAATTATATTTGATCAAATTTGCGTTCACAATGCCATCTTGGAAAATATTCTTGAACGAAAAATGGTTAGAAAATTCCACCAGCCCCTCAGGTACTCTCGAGTCTCTCTCAAGTCTACTCGAGTCCCATCCTTGAGTGCCTGATGCTGATGGATTTTTTAAGCATTTTTCATTAACAATAAAAAATATAATTTCGTCTTTAAATCAATAAATTAATTGTAAAAGGTTAGTGAAAATTTGTGTTCCTCGTAGATGTTAAAGTTTTGTATGAGCAAATTCGAGAGTGACATAAATGATATAAAGGAAAAAGGCGAAAGTTTGGGGGCTGGGTTTGGTGCATGCTGCCTAAGCATGAGCCTTCTTGCTGGATTCCAGGCGCTTCCCCCAAAAGTGAGGGTGCATCGGAGGTTGTTTAGTGATGTGCCCCCTGCCGGCTGTCAAGCGGCATGTATAGTGCATAATGCATTATCCATCCCCGACGATACAAAAAATGAACGACGATACTGTGTCTAGCCGTTACAAGACTTTAATTTCATTTCTTTAATAACTAAAGTAAAACAAAAACACGTTCAATTTCTATGTACAACATCATAGAAATTGAACGTGTTTTTGTTTTACTTTTATTAATAACACAAACGTTGATTTCCAAAGACGTCATATCAAAAAATTACTTACATTTAAAAATACTTCTTATTCTTAATGCTTAAAATAAAAAATCCACTTTGTCCCTGGCACTCACCCATGACCTTTTGCAATCTGGGCGACTACTCTAACTACTGAACTACCCAGGAGCTAACAGGACTCTCGGAGGACTCGCGACTCGTACGCCACCCGGAACGGTCGAAAACCACGTGCGCTCACAACAAAAAAAAATTAAAAAGTGGGAAATTCAGCACCTACATCTGTCAAAGAATAACTCTGTCAACCCAAACAAATAACTTAGAGGAATTCCCTTTTTATTACTTTAGAATTTCTCACAACTGAGTTGCCATGATTAAACTCGAGTTGTCACCTGTCATATTTATTTTGAAAATGGGAGAAATTATCAAATGTTGATTTCGAATGACATTTTCTGGTAAAGATTCGAGGGCCCCCTGAGCTTGAGGGCCCCGGGGCACTGCCCCGCCTAGCCCCTTGGTAGCTACGCCACTGACCATATATGTAGAAATAGACATTGAATATATAGGATAAGAGAAATGTAAAGTAAATAGGATAATTATGTAATAATAGAATAAATAATATAGCATAATAAGACAAAATGTAATAAACAAAATTGAAATAGAACCATATAAGAAATAAGTTGTGTGGACAGAAATAAATAAACAAGTTGTACTTTTATTTAAAGAGAAACAAATAAAATAAAGTAGAATAGGAAAACTTGATATAGATGCGGCAAACCCAGTTGCTCGAGGTATGAATGAGAATGGTATAAAAGAAAGAAAAAGTATGCGGCATGGAAGAAGGATAGATGATAGAACTAGAATGGAAGAGAATTTAGAATTAAATAGGCCTGCTAATAAGTGGGGGGCAGAGTAGGGTTCGGCCAGAAATGTTGGCTGGGTTTTTTTTTTAAATAGGACTGTCGAATTTTTCAAGTACTTGTTACTTTTTCGCTACTACAGAGCATATTTTCATTAATGTCCAGGCAGTCGACCCAAACCCAATCGCAGAGTGCCAGGGACTAAGTGGATTTTTAATATTTTTAGTATACCTTTGTGAATGCAAAATTGATCAAATATAAAATAAATAGGTCCCAGTTAAAACACAAATATTCTCAAATGACATTAGAACATCGTTAGTAATCACTTTTTTAAATATTTGACACATAATATAATAATTTTATTTAAAACACCGACCTTTCAACGCATTATTTAAAAATACTACTAAAAAGGCGATGAAATGCTAAGATCACCTTGCATTTCTACAAATTATAAAAAAAAAATAAAACAATTAAGTTCACTTCACAGAAAGTCGTTTGGCACAATAAATTCATTATTTTAAATATCAGGTATTTTTTAGATATAAATTTAACATGTAGTTATTTAGACACATATTTTAATATAGTAGAAAAGTAGAAATTTTCTTCTTCTTCTTCTTCTTTTTTAATTCATGGCCTATTTGCATTTACACAATTTGGCCAATGTCACGTTTGTCTTTACGCGTATAGAAACAATAATAAAATATGTAAAATTTTGAATTTAAATAAAACAAAAAATATAGCTCTGAGCGCGTCTATCTGATTACATCGTAAAAGATAATACAAATAGAATGTATATAGAAAACAAAGATATTTATAAATTAAGACTAGACAAAGAATTTAGATAAAATTTTGAATGGGCTGGGATTCTCCATACTCAAGATACATTTTATATTTGTTGGACGTGGAAAGAAATTTCATAGTCAGAACCATCTTTAATGACATAGGTACACGGTCGAAACAAATCTATGCGAAATTAAATTATGCCATTTTTGATGGTGGTGTGTTGTGACATTGTTAATTCGGATATACAAAAATGCAGCCAATCAATTATTATGATTAATAATTTTGGTATCGTATGAGTATTCGACAAAATATGACTATACCATAATTCCGTTGTTACCCAAAACGGTACTATGATCAATTAAAAAAGAAAGAAATTCCGTACCACAATCCATAAAAACTTAAATAAACACGTTGTATGAGTAGCTCGGTGGCGTAGTGGATAAGCGCCGCGGCCCACGATCGTTGTCGTTAAGCAACTTTCGCAAGGGTCGGTCACGGGATGGGTAACCAAAAAATTACTATCTCGAGCTACTCCGCGCTTCGGAAGGCACGTTAAGCCGTTGGTCCCGGCTGCATTTGCAGTCGTTAATACCCTCCAATCCGCATTGAGCCAGCGTGGAGGGTCATGGTCCGTTCTCCTTAACCATCCATAAGGAAGGCCTGAGCCCCTGCAGTGGGGACGTAAAAGAGCTGATGATGATGATGATCGTTGTATGAGAGCCTCTTATATATTTTTTTCTGTTTTTACTTTTTTTTCTGTTTTTTTGCGGTCGTCTATTGAAGGTCCCAGTCTCTAAAAACCTTCGGTACTCTCGTCTCACTGACTCAATCCTGCCTCATCTTGAGCACACTCAGAGGGTGAAGTATCACAGAGTAAAAACAATTAAACTCAAGCTAAATGGTAAAGCAGTTTAAATAAACAATTACTGAATAAACAATAATTTGATTATTTTTAAACACACAACGGTGTCACTATGATTACGTACCTCATTAATGATGAAAAATTATGGTGTTTGAATAAATGTGTCAATATCATAAATAACATTTAATTTCCCGAAGTGTATGGTACGAGTATATGAAAGTAAAGTTTGTTAAACATACCTTCATATTACATTAAAGGATGTGCCATTGTACATAATAAACAGATTTTTAATTAATCGGTTTGTATTGTAGCATAAACATGAATTAATAAATGAACGATTTCTTCAGAAAACAATCGATTTGTTATATGAATCGATATTGTCCTTTAAGTCGTAAACATTGTTAAAAATGAGACTTTCAATAAGAACAGAGGTGTAGACAACTTTTTTTAAATTTGTGTAATAGATATACGTGAAATATATCTAAAAATTATTTTAAGCATCAATCACTTAATAAGTTCAAAATATAAAAATAAATTTAGCTTTCAAAATTTCCCGCGGAAACACGGCCCTCTGAAACTAATATCGTTCTTTTATGTTTCATCCATTAATGATATCTTTACCACCATCAATCCTCATAGGGTCCTTCACGGGGGCCCAATTTACAATTCTGAGTGTTTTGAGTTTATCCATTAATGACCAGTCCTAAATGGGACCTTCACACGGTCCCGGTGAGGAATGCTGGGTGTATTGGCTCAATTCTGAAGTAGTTAACGCGTTTGATCTGCGATTGCGATGTTTGCAAAGGCCAATACTGGGATGGATGATCATTGGTACACCCTACGTGTACGAAAAGAGAAAAGAACATACCCACCACGAAAACGATGCCAAATAATCGTCGTCGTAATCAGCGTAATCGTCATTCATTATAATTCCTTTGTCGTTATCAAAGTACATGAAAAAGTAGTAAAATGAAACGAAATGTCGCCATAGCATCGCTAACATGTCGTATCATATGGCTAATCAGGGGAGAGAGTGTGTGAGAGGTGTTTACAACTCTGAAAGGGTTGTGGGTAAACAATGTTGGACGATTCAAAGGTACATAATAAATATTCTGTGAATGATTTAAAATAATATAAAAGATAAGAACATAGGCCTCGTGGATACTTTGGTAGTGATTACTAGATTCTAAACTTGAGTGTGGCCCACATATTGATAAATTGTCGAGTAGACTTAGCTCTGCAGCATATGCCATAATGAAGATACGTAGGTTAACTGACATAGATACTGCCAGATTAGTATACTTCAGTTACTTTCATAGTGTAATGTCGTACTTCTTTAGGAATCTTTAGAAACAGAGCTTATTAGATCAATTTATTTGGATTAAAGACTCTTTAAGGGAAAAATATAAAGAAATAGACATGATGGCTGTTGCTTCTCAACATATACAAGAGAACTTAATGTAATTTCTTAAAAATATTGGTGTGTTTTCTATAAAAAGTGACGTGCACAATTTTAATACAAGAAATTAAAATAAATTAACGATGCCTGTTACTAGACCGCAAAATGATAATAATTCATTTAGTGGTCTTTGTGTGTGCTTCTACTATGAAGTTATTAAATTATCATTATAAGTCGTAGGTTTTTTTCTTTGTATAGATATGGTAACGACATGGTTTAGTGAATATCGCTATTCCCATTAGGGCTGGTGAGTTTCTTGCTCGTTCACCACATCAGTCAAAAGACGAGAAAGAAAGATCGAATGGTAGTGAAAAATGTTGCAGGATTCAAAAGAACTTTTATGAAATCTATTTGAATAAAGATTATTTTGATTTTCACATTTAAATAAAACATTTTATTAAATCATTTTATGAAAGTCGAATAATTTATTAAATTAATTATGAAATCACTTACTTGCAAAAACAAATGCACTTAAACCGATATATAGAAATATGTCAGACACAATCCCATTGGCCATGGTTGGAATTCTAACTGTATTGTTATGAGGATAATTATATAAAATTACGTTTGTTTACGTGAGCGTCGTTATCGAACGAATATTTATATCATAATTTTTTTATTTGATGATAATAATAACATATTTATTGACATATAAATATACAACGATTTAATTTGAAGTCTCTGACCTCTGTGCTAGGTATAATCTGACACGTTATTCGTGTAATAGTTGGGTGGTCTAGTAAAAAAATTTGATAAATGTTCCAAACGTTTTTGTCATTATAATAATTAGCTTAACAATAACTGAAATGATACCAAATTAAACGTTATTATTCAATATTTTGCTAATCGTTAAATTAAGACGACGGAGGTTAAAATTTTACAAAATTACTCCTAAATTCACTCAATTTGCTGCAAAACACAAGTCCACTCATCACATAGATATTTGTTTTAGAAATGTATATGTTACCTTATAATAAAATAAAAACCGTATTTTCTTCTATATTTAATTCTAATATTTTCTTCGAGGAGGGGGTTTGATTAGTTAGTTAAGGGGTTCACTGTCATCTGGAATCTTTTACAGTCGTTCGTGGGACTAAATGTTTGAGAAGCCCTGGTCTCATCATATGAGAATGCAAGTATTTTACTAATAATCCTGTATAAAATTTTAAGGAAAAACTGTTTGACCCGAACGTCCTAGTATATAAATAAAACATGAAAGAGGAAAACAATATTTGTGAATTTTGATATTTATGATTTCTACATCCAAGCTACTATAATACGAGGGTCAAACTGAAAGTTCTTAGAACTGGCCACTTATAAACAATATAATAAAAAAATAATTCTAAAATTTGAAAATATAACTCTTTGCCAATATTACTGAGTATATATTTCATTCATTTGTCATTTGTTTTACGATTTGGCGGCAAATTGAAAATTGTCTGTGTCACGTCATCATGAATTTAACACGAGAAAATTTTCGTGCAATGATTTTTTATGACTTTCGATGTCATTTAAGTCAACAAGAAAGTTATGATAGACTACGATTGGCCTTTCACGATGAAGCCCCATCTCGTGCGACTGTTTACAACTGGTTTAATGAGTTTAAACGTGGTCGCACTAATCTCACTGATGATTTACGTGAGGGACGGCCTTCTACGGCGACGACTGAAGATAACATCTGTGTTGTGCGGCGTATGATAGAGACTGACAAAAGAGTGACCTATCAACAGATTCGGACAAGCTTAGGCATCGGTATGAGTCAAGTGCACAAAATCCTCCACGAACATTTAGCGGTCAGGAAGCTTTGCGCCCGGTGGATACCTCATAATTTGACTGAGGCTCAAAAACTCCATCGTGTGGATTGGTGTCGTAAAATGATTGAAAGATTTAACGGAGGTGACTCAAATGCTGTGTTCGACATACTAACAGGTGACGAAAGCTGGATTTACTGTTATGATCCTAAAACCAAAAGACAATCTGCTCAGTGGGTGTTTCCTTTCGAGGAGTTGCCAACTAAAGTGAAGAGAGATCGAAGTGCGGGAAAAAAAATGGTGGCCTCGTTCTTTGGAAGGATAGGTCATTTTGCAACAATTGTGTTAGAGGATCAAAAAACAGTTTCTGCAGAATGGTACACTACCAATTGTTTGCCACTTGTCTTGGAAAAAGTTCGAGAGAAACGACCTCGCAGTAGGATCCTCCTTCACCACGACAACGCCTCGTCGCACACCGCCAAGCGAACGATCGACTATTTGGCGACATCAAACGTTGAATTACTGGGTCACCCGCCGTATAGCCCCGACCTCGCGCCTTGTGATTTTTATTTATTTCCAAAAATTAAAGAAAAACTTAAAGGAAAGCGGTTTATGAATGCTGAAGAAGCGGTGGCTGCGTATCGCGATGCCATTGAAGAGACCCCTAAGGACGAGTGGGCAAAGTGCTTTTCCCAGTGGTTCCATCGCATGCAGCGGTGTATTGACGTGAATGGACAATATTTTGAAAAGATATAATAAAACTAATAACTGGCTAATGTAATCAGTTTTTGATTTTCTAAAAACTTTCAGTTTGACCCTCGTATATCCTAAAATTTAGTCATTTTATAAAATGGTACAACATCAAAATAGCCAGCATTTCTTATAAAAGTGCGTTGGCACTATATAATCAGAGATCTTTATAGGTGCCCCTACGATACTGTCATCTGCGGATGTTGCAGCCAAAGTGGTCACTAGGTATACCTCGTGTTGGGTATTAAATGAAATGAAACGCATTTGGATGCAACACGAGTACGCAGAATCCTTATTTTGAAAAAGAAAAATGTATATATAGAAAATATAATAGTTCTTTACCTACTTATAGTCTAAGGGCGCTTGTGCACTACACTGAATTTTCAGGTCCGGCAGTCCGATTTCTTCCGGTCCGGAATGACATGAAAAACCCGGATGAATGGCTTGTGCACTTGTCCGTTTTTTTCCTGATCGGAGCGGCGCAGTTTAGGGCAGCTCTCTTTGAAGCTACACGTCATTTACGCTAGGTACGATGAGATTTTTGAAAAGTCGGTAACTGCTTGCTTTGTAACTCTACATGCGAAGACGTAGTAAACAGAACAAATATTGGGTTCATCCCCTTATAAGTAAAGGTACCTAAATAATGACCTGACAGGATAATTTTACATAAAACAATAAATTGAGGCAAGACGAAAGCATTTTTTTTTTACTATTGTTGGATGACTACTATCAGACCTAAAAAATACTAATTTAGGGAACAGCATTATTCACTAACAATAGCTATATATATCTGTGACAT
The DNA here is from genome assembly GCA_918026875.4 of Diatraea saccharalis. Taxonomy (NCBI): domain Eukaryota; kingdom Metazoa; phylum Arthropoda; class Insecta; order Lepidoptera; family Crambidae; genus Diatraea; species Diatraea saccharalis. The sequence goes on from OU893337.1 coordinate 26,723,553, forward strand.
TAGAATAAAATTACTTATGATGTTCTAGTACTTGATGTTTAAATTTATAATCGTGCTATTTTTTTTCGAAGTTTTGTAAAAACAACTTCAAGCGATTACAAGATAGACCAATTATTGGCGCCATTTCGTAAACAAATCGAAATTAGTGCCGTGTAAGCGGAGAATTAATATGCTAAATGAACTTTGCGATGGCATTTAAATCAGCCATCCTATTGTAAGTTTTAAATGTCATGATTTAACTATAATCATTGTAAGATCAGTTGACTGTATTATATATATAGGTATAATTTTATACGCGTGGTATAGTTTCTTTAAGCATAATTCTTTTTCTTTTAGAATACTGCTGTTATCAAATATTTATTTATACTTTTCAAATGCCTAAAAGCAAATTTTGATATAAAAAAAATCCATGCAAACTTTCATCCCCTATTTCCACCTCTTTTTCGCAATTAATATGTCCTTTCTCAAGGTTAAATCTATTTCTATATTATTTTCTGTTAAGATGGGCTCAGTTGTTTAGGCGTCTAAGAGTAACAACACATATTTGTCTTACCTTAACCATACGATTATCCAATTAGAACTAAATTGAGTTTGTCAAAGCATATGCAGTGATATTTACCAACTATATTAAATCATCATATAAAATATCGCATTTTATAATCTACAATAACAATAAATATCGATTATCAGTATATCGAAAATTAACAATATCGCTGAAATAAATATCGATTTTGCATAAATCGATTATTTTTTCCCACGCCTACTCCGCAAGCTCATGAATTTTCCGGATCGATGACACAGCAGTGCACAAGCGTAAACACGTTTTCCATTGCCGCCACCACGGATCAGAAAATACCGGTCCGGAATAGAGAACAGTAAAATCCCGGATTGTAAAATTCCTGACAGTGCACAGGCGCGCATTATCTACATATGGCCTGACATATCGGACAGGAAAAAATCGGACCGCCGTACCTGAAAATTCAGTGTAGTGCACAAGCGCCCTTACACTCGTAGGTAAATATATTATAGAGAGAGTTAAACTTGAAGTTAATATAAATTATTTAAGAAAATGTCATAACTTAAGCAGATATTTTTACCAGTTAAACAAGAATTCGGATGAAGTAAAAAAAGTTATTAGCTAATAATAATAGTACCCTAACTATAACCAGTTCTTACTTCATTCAAATTCTTGTTTATTCAGTAAAGGTATTCTCAAGTAATTACTTCTCTCGACTCCTAGATAGCATGCTAACTTGGGGCAAGTTTGATTTTTCTTTGATTTGATTTTTCTAAATTGCTGCGTTAAATATACGGGGCAAGCTTGTGACAATGTCACTGCAATATTGTTATGTTAAATATCAAGTTTGCGACAATATTGTTATGACAAATATACTAATTTGAAACATACCCATCGTCTTCATAGGTGCCCGAATAGTTCTAAGTCTGCAAACTAGATGACGCTGTTCATTTAATGCATTTATTTATTATAAATTGGCCATGTTATGACATGTATGTCACATTTGGCATGTCAGAATTTCACAATACTATAAATTGTTACAGCTTACATAATATAATTATATATGCAATTTGTATCATTATAAAATAATTCGTCATTCTCAAAATTAAGTTGCAAATAATTATATAAATTAATAATTTGATTAATTAACTACATTTTCATTACAAATTAAAATTACAATCTTTCCAGGTCTTAGTCAAAAAATCATTTACTTTATAAAATGGATTAGATTCAAAAAATAATTTTATCACAATTTTAAATTTATTTAATGGTAACTCGGTAATATTTATAGGCAGCTTGTTGTACATATAAATTTTTAAGTTGAATCCTTGTGTTTGGACCTTTTTTAGTTTAGTCGCCTACATATGTAATTTCTCCTTGTTCCGCGTGTTATACCGGTGATAGTCCTTTTTCTTAGATAGTTTGTCTTTATCAGTTTATATTGATAGATTGTATAAGTAATATGCCGTTTAATGTGATCTTATAACCGCCCCCCGGGGCGGTCGCTCCGATGAAGGTTCGTTGTCCTTTCTGGGCACATAACCAACTGTCCAAGGCGGTGTTTAGTCAGTAGGAGTCTGACATAACCTCACAGCTGGCTGTGGGGTATCCAATAAAGGATTCACCGCCTCCTTCCCCCGCTGGGAAGGTGGTTCCGAACCCCTAAGGTTGAGAACCGAAAAAAAAGTGATCTTAATTTTAATAATATATTCATAAGATTTCAATACAACGTTTAGATCGGTTATTCTTTTGACAGTAATACAAAATGCCGTCAATGTAGCAGATTATATTTTAAAGCAGCCAGTATGCAACCTCCAATATGCACCCTTAATCTGACACATTAAATGCACTCTTAAATATAACAAGATTCAAAGTTTGTCACACTGAAACTAGAAAGTTTGATTTAAACTTGCTGCAAGTTGCTGCAGTTGTCATGGCAAACTTGAAGCAAGTCTTCCTTTTTGACGTATCAAACTTGGTGCAAGTCAGAAACAATTTTAAATTGCTATCTGGGCTGTTACGAGTACGAGTGTAAGATTATATAGGTAATCAAATCTCATAATATACAAAAAACCTATTGGAAATCTATGGTTTTTGAAGAATATTTACGGCTTATTCATAAACTATTCTCATCAGGCGCAATCGTCGATGACAAATCCCGACAGCGAACCCGACAAATGTAACAGTTTTTGTGTTAACAACCCCCTGAATCATATATATATATATATATATGTGAATTTAAACTATGTGAATATTCTCGTATTAATAGTTAATAATTTTTGTCATGTTATCTTTATTCTGAAATAAGTTTACGGAAAGACGTGGGTAACCATAATATTGATCGGATAATTATCAGCCCTTTTACATTCCCACTGCAGGGATTATGGATTTTTAAGGAGGATGAGTCATGACCCTTTACGCTGGCCCAATGCGGACTGGAGGAAATTAACGGCTGCAAATGCAGCCGAGTCCAATAGCTTAACGTGCCTCCCAAAGTTTTACTCAAAAAATGCGCGAAAGAAAGACTCACCATCTCAGTGTTGGCACTTGGATTTTTAAAAAGACGTAGACCACATAAGATAATTACGGAGAACTGGTAAAAATTCCGTAAAAAAAAAAACAGTCCTAGTCAGATGAAGAGGGTGGGTAAAAGTTAATACAGTACTTGGTTTTTAAAATGAATGGCGTGACTTGTGGCGAGGTGAGTGTGCGTTATTTATTTATTTTCTTTTTATTCAATTCTTCATTCAAAAAAAAAGTACATTGACGGACTTAATGCCAGCCTTAGCTTGCTGTGGGGAAACCGATGGTGGTGAGTAGCACAAAGAAAACTAAAAAATTAAGAATTATTGCCAAATAAGTAGATATATAGAAATAATAGAATAGAATAATCTTATTGTACATCCTTTTGTAATGTTATTTGTGGTGGAAATAAAATAAATATTATTATTATTATTATTATTATTATATAAAAACTTATAATACACGTATATAGTTCTATAACAAATACATAGGTATGCGTACATAACCTACATATACTTTATCATCATCATCATCATCATTACGAGCACTTTTACGTCCCCACTGCAGGGGCTCAGGCCTTCCTTATGGATGGTTAAGGAGGATGGGCCATGACCCTCCACGCTGGCCCAATTCGGATTGGGAATTGCGGATATTAACGACTGCAAATGCAGCCGGGACCAATGGCTTAACGTGCCTTCCGAAGCACGGAGTAGCTCGAAATAATAATTTTTGGTCACCCATCCCGTGACCGACCCATGCGAAAGTTGCTTAACGACTACGATCGCGGGCCGCGGCGCTTATCCACTACGCCACCGAGCTACTCTACATATACTTTATACATACATATAATAAATATACGATAAAACTAATAAATCGACGAATCCAGTACTTTCAAAAAGTAGTCACGCAACCTTTTCTTAAAAAATAATTTACTGGTGGACATTCAGATTTCTAAGGGGAGCTCATTCCATAGAAGCCTTAGCAAAGAACGAAGAATGAATGAATGTCAGATCTGTGAGATGGACAGTTCAGTAAACGATTGGATTTGGAATGAAGAGTTTTAATATGGGAATTGCATAGATTGGAAGTGAGATAAGAAGGAGCATTAGGACAGTCCAATAATGAAAACAAGGTGGTCAGAGCTCGCCTATTCCTTCGCTGTCTTATTGGCATCCAGTTTAGAAGAACTCGTTTTACAGTTCCTAATGTTGAAAACGAATCGAATACAGTTGTTTTGAAATCGGTCAAGCTTGTTGAGGAGATCTGCATTCAGGTCGAGATAGCACACATCACCATAGTGAATGAAAGAAAAAAAGTAGAATGTAACGAAAAGCGTTAGTATGTAACGGAACGTTAACTTATTTATGAAATTGCCTTTTTTCATGAAATAAATGAGGTCGCACGGGACCAGTGGAACCGAACGATTGTCAAAAGCTGGTTGGAGTCGTGCGAGCTACTCCGTCATTGTGTTCAGTTTTTCACAATATACATCTGCAGTAATGCTCGTCCCGTTTGGTAAGAAGCTGTGATGAATTAGATCCGTGTTAGACCAGCAAACAGTAACCATCACTTTTTAGGGGTAAGTTTTCGTATAGGGCAGTTTTTGGTTGCTGAACCAGGGTTCAACCAACTTTCTGAACGCTTACGATTGTCGAACGGTATTCTTTTTTCGTCACAAGTAACAATGCGGTCCAGAATTCCTTCATTTGTATGCCTGTTGAGCAATGCAAGGCACGTCTCGACGCGTACTTCGCGCTGGCTTTCATTGAGTTCGTGGGGTACCCATTTGTTAAGCTTGTTTACCTTGTCGATTTGACGCAAATGGACCAATATTGTTTTGATGCTAACGTCGAAAGCTGCTACTAATTCAGCCGCAGATTGAGTTTCCACAATCGCCTTGTCGACCATAGTTTTCGGACGACCAAGGGTTTTTTTTTCAGGTCAATATTTCCAGAACGGAAGCGGCGGACCGGGGAACGGCGGAGGGAAGAACCAATAATGAGTGGTGAGTTCGTTTGTAGTGTTCGCTCCGCAAACGTCGTTGATGTTCCCTGATGTGCCGGTTTGCTGCCACGACGGTACTCACCACTCATACACCATAATTACTCGAACTTTTAACTTCGAAAAATCTTCGAATGCGTTGAAAACAAAACACTAACTATTAAACAAATGAATATTATAGAAAAAATAATTTGTCATTAGAATTATCAACCAAAAAACCTACGGCAGAACGTTAATTTCCGCCCGTTTCTCAATAAAATCGAACATAACTTCATTTCTTTAAAAGTACGATAATTGTTTGAAAAATATATAACTAAAGACGGACGTAAGAAGATTAATAACGACTTAAAACACATGTCAAGAATGCACAGACAACATTAAAATTTGGATTAAGAGGCTGAGGACACCGAATGATTTTTAGAAATCGACACGCCCCCTTACATAATTACAGGTGTCTACGCTAGTGTGGGTTAGCTCATTGCACGTTCCTCAGAAGAATAACAAATGCCTATCGGTTCAGCGCCAGCAGATAAACTTTGTACTAATAACAATGACGTTTTATAACCATCAAGTGCTTTGAGTTAGCTCTCTAAAGTGCTAACACAATAGGTGGCGCTGAATTTTTTTACAAGCAAGGAATAATTTCTTTTTACTCCAGATTTTTATGGGGCTTAGAAAAGACAAGTATGTTTTTTCTTTTTGGGTCGACAAAATAAGATGCTATTATTTTGTCTGTTTCATGTTTCAGAATTTTATTCTAATTCATTGATTTTTGAAAAAAGGTCAAATGCTTTGCATTGAACAATGAAAAGATTTAAAATTAAAAGAAATATGAAATAACTTTATAAAATCACTTATGATACCACACATCACATCACATTTCTTCACTCGATTTTAAACCTTAATGTATTGTAGGTAGAGCTAAAAATAATTAAAAAAAGAATTAAAAAATAATAAAAAATAATTTAAAAATAATTTGATAGACTGCAGTAACCTGACTTGCTGCTGATTGTACCTGATAATGTCGGCCAATCAGAATAAACCAAATATCACGTCATGGCACCTAATCCCCGCCGAGTATGACTGAGACGGACTTTCATACCATTTATATTTTCATACATTTTAATTGTACGTATTTTTGGTAGGTCGGCTTTACGGAAACGAATATTCACCATATGCAATATTGATTGGAAGTCATTGTAGTTAGTACACATATCCATATCGAACTTGCCGGAGGAGGTGAATGACAGCAATTTTAGAATCGTTTTTATGAGAATATAGGGTACATGCGCCTATTTCTACCATCGTCTTGCTGTCGAACATTTCATGGTCATTTAAAAATAATTAATGCGTTAAGAATTGGACTCTACCTGATCTTTGGACTGGGGTTAATAAAACATATCCTGTTTTCATAACTTGAAGAAGAGTTATTTTTTCCTCTAGCCATGATCCTTTTATGGAGGTGGAGAGATATTTTGTAATACTCACTCATCATCAGAGTACAGGACTGGTGACCGGTTAGGATAAAACCATTAAAACACAATCATTTTATTAATCCCATTCATATAGATGATCAAAGTTGCCGTCAGACATTTTTTATTTGATACTTCAAAGGGAACTGATTCAAAAACAATATCTTAAAAGTCTATGCATATTTTAAATAGTACATTAAAGATATAGAGCTTGTAGGGAAGGCAAAGTCATCCAAAAACACTCTTTTTATGAATTCCAATACAATTATAATACTACAATTATTAAACGAAAATTCACTAAAGTTTTTATAGAATAAGTTATCATTGGCTTAGATTGTTTTTGTCATGGAAAATGTATTTTTTTATAAAAGAAAATTGTCTTCGATTTATAAAAAAATATATCACTTGCACTAAAAATATGACTTATAGGTGTATCACAAGAACTGTAGCTATATTTAAAAATATAGAAAAAAAACTGTTGCATCGAATCCTTATTAAGTCCTTTATTATCTAAGCAGAGATAATTTTACTTTCGAGTTTATGAGTAAACATATAAGTATGTAGTAAAATTTCTATAGCAGACAGGGAACTAAACGCGATTAAATACTTTACATCCGCTGTATATCTATATACAACATGTAACATAATTAACGCACATTCTGAAAGTAGTTTGTTTATTCTTCGTTATATCGTACTAACACAGTTAATACGTCGAAGTGCTTAAGGATTGCCGTCAGACATTTTTTATAGCTCGGTGGCGTAATGGATAAGCGCCGCGGCCCGCAATCGTAGTCGTTAAGCAACTTTCGCAAGGGTCGGTCACGGGATGAGTGTGACCAAAAAAATTATTATCTCAAACTACTCCGTGCTTCGGAAGGCACGTTAAGCCGTTGGTCCCGGCGTCATGGCCCATCCTCCTTAACCATCCATAAGGAAGGCCTGAGCCCCTGCAGTGGGGACGTAAAGGGGCTGGTGATATGATGTGGTACTTAAGGATTATGGGATATGTGATAGTAAGACTATGCTAGTTGATATTTATAATTAGTAAGAATCATAATTATTGCCTTAACTTAAAAAATACTGAATCTCGAAACAGAGTAATATTTCATGTCAAGAATTTGTTTTGGTAGATAAGTGGTATCAATGTTGTATTGCGCTGTAAGTACATACATTTGAAGTTACAGGCTTAGCCGTAATTTTCACGTCATTGAGTTGCTTTGTAAGATGTCCACACCGTTACCCAGCAATAAGTATAACTGTGTCATAAACTATGTTTTAATACATAAAAGTGACATTCCTATTTTCGTTCTATGATTATAAATCCATTTTCTAATTGGGGTGTATAAGGATATGTGTTATTTCTGTTACACGTTTTATACTTATAACAAATCTGCAAAAAAGTAATGTCTGTACATTGAATATATTTACAAAAAATAAAGAAATTGAGGGTGGTTAATAAACAGTAATAGAATACGAATTACAAAAAATACGAAATTTAAAAAATATTGTCTGTTTATCTGTATGTACACGTTTATTTTCGGGACTACTGAGTATATTTGTATGAAACTTATTTTGTTAATACCTGGGCAATATATGGGGTATAATTAATTTTGGAAACTTAAACATTTGATGCACCACCACAACAGACCAGCGACACCATAAAAACTATATTGCGCCTGATCAATATATTCTGCTAATGTTCAAAAGTCAAAGATCCGGAACATATAATGTGGTCCTCAAAGATACTAGTTATACTATAACTTCGGATAAAAATGACTTCTTAATAATACATAGTTTTTTATTTATTAACTTTTTTTACACAAATACACATTGGCTTACTTAATGCCATGGCCATTTTCTACCAGTAAACCTGAGGATGATGTGGACACAATTAGACGGGACGGGGTGCACAATAGAGGTGGAAGAGGTTTTGTAGGAATAGGCTATTATGTAACTATACTTACATATACAGACATAAAACGAGATTAACGAAACGATAAAACGATATGTTTGGAGATTTCAGCAAAGAAGATAACGTAGTTAAAGCACGCATACTTCTTCGCTTCCGGACGGACGTCCATTTTGAATTTTAACGATATAGGGACACATGATTGAATTTTCTAAGAATAAAAACCGATATAGTCTTCGGTCTCCAGAATCCAGTGAAGCCAGTGAAAAGCTGACCATCATCATATATTGCCCAAAATCTTTAGATGTACCAGAAAATGAGATAGAAACAATTTCTGAAGTACGCAAAGTTAGAAAAACAGCGCAATAAACCATTGAATTCTGATAGACTTTGATATGCTGTTGAGAGAATAAAAGCTGCTGGTGTTGAACTGAAAATTACCTGTTTTTCTAATGACCATCTTTGCCTTGTTGTCTCAAGGGTTAACAACCCTCTGGGCTTTATATTTTGGCACCCGAATAAAAAAAACAACTATAAAGTTTATTAATTCCATCTTAAATATTATTAATCATATATACCGTTGGCACCCTCAACAGGCTGTAGAATTTCGGTACAAAAATAATTCTACCTTTATATGTTAATTAAGTTATAATCTACTCAGTCCAGAACATACAATTTATGCTTACAAAAACTTCATGAGTCCACACGAACGAAGATGTGGGCATCAGCTCTTGGCAAATAATATAAAGGTGTAATGAATCTTTACAAATATTTTGGCCAAACATAACCTCAGTAAAAAGTTATACGACCAAATGAAACAATAACAAAAACTTACTATAACCCAACCTTTCATCGTATTCGAGGTTGTTCAAGATGTTTATTGAGCAACACATTATTTGGATAGTTGCCTCTATAGAATAAAATTTATGAATTTCGTTGGGATCACCAGTTTAAAGCTGCTTTCTTTATGGAAATGATACCTACCATGGTGCTTATATAGAATCAATTCAATCTGCAGATGTAGCGATAGTGATGAAGCAAGATTATGAGTGATGAAAGGCTTAAAATTCAATGTGAAGAACACATAAGATATTAAACCAATGTACTACTTTGACAATAGAACTGTTCACACTGACATTAAGTGGTCGTCCTCTTATAATTTTAAATAAGAGTGAAGTTATACTTCACAGAATTGTCACTGTGATCAAATCTATTTTGTGATTATTCTTTACCAAAGGAGGCAATTTGTCTATATAAATTAAAAAAGAAGCGACCAAGCATTGAGCACTGTGGAACACCCATGATAGGTGTCGATCTATCGATTCAGGGAATTTCTTGTCACCGATATGAACCTCCTGCTAAGCCACTCGACTAAGAGAAACCAAAATCTAACTAGTTATCTCTAAATTCATAATATTCATAAGATTCGTTATATATTTCAGGAACAACAAAATTGACAGCTTTAAATACATCACAGAAAACACCTATATGACATATCCTGTTGTGTGAATTCTCCCAGGCATCAACAATTTGATCTTAGATTCCAATATTCATGCCGATACTGGACTAATGCATCCGTGTGAGGTGAACCGTAGCTGGTTTTATCATATAGGCCAGTTACACTAACCTGCCCTTTTCAGAATAGGATTGCCCAGACCCAGAGACCTGATTAGATATTCTAGAGAATCACCCGTTTCTCTAAATGTCGAGCTTGTCCTCAACTCCGTGCTTAGAGTTGAACTGAATTTTAAAATTTACGGTAAATCGTTTACCATACTCACGTCACAATAATCAATGCTGATTACCGAATTATTCACATCTTATTCTTTAATGCCAACCTCAGTCAGGAATAAAATTTAGTAACATTTTGGAGCGATTTTCAATTATTACGATAACCATATGCCAAAGGTTTGCGTCCGTGATGCCGTAAGTAGATTTTAAAAAAATTAAGTTCTATAATTAAAAAGCCTTCTGTTGATAACAATTAATGACTAAAATGACTTGACAAATTTTATTTCAATCAATTTACCAGTATCTTAAGAAAGTCAAAGAACGACATCTTACGAAATAGCAGTGCGATCGTATCAGTCACGTTCGAAAACTTGTCATGGTTTTTATAATAGGGTGTTATACTCTGATTGCAAAAGTACTTGCTTGGTACTTGTAAGTGTTTATAAACGACAGCAAAAATATTCCAAAAAATCTAAAACGTTTTCTTACCTTAAAATTAAATCACAATTCGATTTTTTTACACCCATAAAAACACCGTCTGCCATATTCATGACGTCATTCGGTTATGTAAAGATTGAAATATCAATAATAATAATAAAATAACAGTAATGTATAAACAGATTAAAATGTTTTTAACAATCGACCAATTTAACAAATGTAATGTAGGGAACTATGTGTTTAATATGTTTCAATTTTATGTTCATATAAATTTGCATAACTGTTTGATCCTGTATAAAAAAATAAATAAGATGTTATTCAAACGAGAACGGTGTTATCTAACGATCTCGACAAAATAATAATAATAAATAAGTTAAGAACAGTGTTATATCTGTTATTTTTTACAACTACTGACAGATGTCAGATTCAGAAAATATTCAAACGAAGTGTCGTCGCGTAATGGTGGGTTATGTTTTTAAGTCACTCGATGAACAGATAATAAAACTGGACCTTTAATTTTGATATGTTAAGATAAGTATGCAATTTTATTACTCAAAATCAGCCTAGGTATGATTATTTCAAAGCAAATTTCAATGATTCTGCATATTCGTGCTTTACGTTTCACTATTGAAACTACCAAATACACTATCGAAATTACCAAGTATGCTTAAAATTGTATTATTTTGGTTGCAAATACAACTATAGTCTATTGAGTATCGTTTAAAATTGTGCACTAATCCGGAACACTGTACCTTTACCTTACAGAAAAATCTTCGGTTTTCATTATCAATAATTGTATGGCTACGCCTGTTGCGTACTGCAATAGTTTGCAAACCAGTAAAGGATATCTAGATGTATTTTTGTATCAAATTACCGCGAAATTTATCCAGTCGTTTTTCCATGAAAATGTCAAAAATAATATCTATACAATTATTAAATTATTAATTTATATTTTAGTATAAATACATTAATAATGTTTTATATTATATTTATCATAATAAAAAATATTGGGTAAAATAATTAAGATAAAAAAAAAACATGTAGCTTGGTTTTGATCTGCGGCACAATGAGTACCTAGCGACCAGCGAATAGGATATTGCGCCACACCAAACACTAATAAAGATTGTGAAAAACCTGTTCATTATTATTTACTACATAATTTTCAAATTCATTCAATAGTAACTAATTCCCTTTTTTATATCTGTTTTATAAAGTAATACCTATAATTGAACTATTTTCTTTACACGATATTATTGATTAGGAATTATTTTTTACTAGAGTTACGGTCTATGGGATGGTGTTTGCATGAAAATGTCAAACTTTTGCAAACACATACTTTTATGGAAATATTTACCTATTGTCAAATTTTATATTATATATTTTTAAAGCAATTAAATTTATTAAATATACTAGATAAATTAAATAATACTGAACAAAATATAATAATAATAACAAAATAATACTTAGTTACTGAATAAAATAATATTCAAAATGGTTTTAACGAATTATCAATGAATAACTTATACCTATGAAAAAATAAGAGAGGAAAATATATTAGGAAAAAGAAGAAAAACTAAAAAAAGAAATGTTTCTCTGATGGGATTGGAACACGAAAATGTGTTTTATTTGAACTATTTCATAAATATCGGAATTTTTGTATGAAAATGTCAGTCTGGCTTTCGTCTACGTCATACTAAAGAAAAATTTATTTTCGCATTTTATACTGTTTAATAATAAAATAAAATAAATAAAAGTTGCTTTTTAAAATTATTGCAGAAAAAAATTAAAAATAAGAATAAAATAATAAAAAACAACTTAAAAAAATGCGAGGTCTAGTGGGATTAGAACTTATAACTTCGAGACACTCGGGTCCCTTCCCTAGTACATTACACCAAAGATATTGTTAAAACAAGCGCGAAATTAAAATACTTATTTAAAATGTTTTTTTTTTTACAATTTTAGCGATCTCGGTACGTCAGAATGCTGCACAAAGCAACATAGGTCCATCTAGCAACACGCCTCAGCGTGAACTAAGTTAGTGTGCGTTATTCTATAGCCTTCCCTGTCAATTGCAGTAGGAGTGACAGAAATGTCAATACTTTAAAGTTGCTTGAAAAAAATGACCATATGTGCCATATCACAAAATAAATTATATTAATTATTATAATAACATTATCAAAAATTGGGAATAACCAACTTTTATATCAACCTTTGATACATATTTGTACTCAATATCATTACTCTAATGTATCACATAATTGAGAAACGTGCCTTTCGCAATATTTTTAGATGCTACTTTGGAATTATTTTCTATCGAGTGAAGTTAATACAATCATGTTTCGGTTTCAACCACAAGATCAGAAATACGATCAAGTATAACCACAAATTTTTGGATTACCATAGGTTTCCCGTGAATTAGTACAATCCTAGATCAATTTTATCGATTTGGCACTATTCAGCCTCTTAAACCCTTAGATTCCTTAAATTGTTTTGGATGGTTAGTATTAAAGCAAAATCTACAATACGATAACATCACAGATTGTATTGTATTTTGAAAAATAAAGGAGTACCTATTAATTGACGACGTCAAACAAATTAGGTATTTGAAAAAATTACCTAATTTGTTTGAAATTACTTAATATTAATAGTTAGTGCAGAGAGTATACCTAATGTGCAAAAAAATAATAAAAGTTAATAAAGAGATTAATTGTTATACTGAATTTTATTTATAGCTTTACATAAATAAGGATTTTTTACTGCTTGTAGTAGGTTATTCGATTTCAAGCCCTAGTAATCCTATGCGCCATCTATAATTTGTTTCTATGGAGGTTGTATTACACTAGTATTATCGTACGTTCAGTTCCACACATTTACTTTGTAAATGCTTTTTTATTTAATTTTATAGCTTTAATATGTAAGTTCATTAATAACGACGAATGAATGATAGAAAATTACGATTATGAATTTGGCAGTAGTGTTTGTAACACTTAGTTGTTAGGTATGCAACAGAAAAGAGAAATAACAAATTAGTTAAATGAAACGAAGTATCTAGAGGCATGGATGGTCATGGTTAAAGAAGCGTGGAAAAATGGAGGGTCATAGTTCTGCCATCCCTACAGATCTTTCGTTAGATTTGCACCGACTCTTAATCACGTCAAACTGTATTTTATATCATTGTACATAACTATGATGATGACAGGAGTACATAGGTATTTAGATTTTAGATTATTATTATGTGACAACAGAATGGCCTTAACGTAAACTCAAATTAAAAGTACATTTTTAGGTTTCCCTGCTCAAAGATTAAAACGGGACTGTCGGGCCTGAAAATTCAGTGTATTGCACAAACGCTCTTAGACTTCGCTGTCCTTCCGTCCGTCCGTCACCAGACTGTATCTCATGAACTGTGACAGTTACTTTAGATATATGTAGACAGTTAGTTAAATAACAATAAAAATAAATATTTAAGGGGGCTCACATACAATAAATGCATTTTTTTACGGTTTTTATAAATAATGGTACAAGCACTTGGCACGTTTTTAGTTTTGTAACCATTAAATCAAAAAAATTTTGGTATAGGCATTTATTCAAAATCATGCAGCAAAAACAATCGTATGAAGATAATTATGATGCTGGTTTTGACATAACTACTCGTACCTTGCGAATCCCTCTTTGCTGTATGATTTCTCATGATACAGTTCAATGGTTGCCGAGTATTTTTTTCTTATTCATAATAACAACAAAAGAGTTTTATTCTTTAAAACTGTTTCAAATATAGCTTTGAGCAATTAATCATTAAAGGGTAACAATATCTGTAGCTTATATTATGAATTAAAAGCACAAAGCATCCTAAAGTACGCCTCGGGCAGCGAATGTAGTGTAAAAATAAATTTTGTTCCTTTTCAAGGATCTCTACATTTGTTGACATGTATCAACTTTAAAACTTTAAAATACATCCTGAGTGAAGGTTTGCTTATTTTATCTATGGCCTGGGCAAGTTTCTTTTTATTTATGATGTGAGTACGTACCCCAAATGACAAAACCCCGGAAATGTTAAAAAAATACTTAAATTAGACTCGATTAAATGACTAAATATTATTAAAACTTTTGATGGAAAACAAATCTTACGATTTGAATAAAAATACAACTACCTACATTAAACTTCAATTCAATTTCCTCGATGAAATGCATCTATGAAATTATAAATTCATAAAAATAAATTTATAAATTCATGAGTGCATATCAGTCAGCGAATGAATGACGCATAGTGACATCTGTTAACTGTGGTTGTGAAAATTTGTTTGCGGTGGTTTTATATAGCTGAAATAGATGGCACCACAAGAACGTGCAACGAATAGCATTTCTTATGTCATTACTTCCAATAGGAATCGATAGATGGCAAATTTCCTAAAAAAGAAAGTACCCTTTTTATAACGTGTATTTCAAATTACTTATGTGGAATGTTTTTGTATTGAATAAAATGTTGATAAAATATGGATTGTACCCTAGAGTATAAAAAAGCAGTCAGTACATGGAGCTGTTGTCGATATATTATCATTTGTCCCAGCCTTCTCCAAAGCTGGAATAACGCCCCCTTGTGGGCGCTTCAGTGTGGACCCAAAAATATTAATGGGGTTTCTGTGTAGAAACTTAAGAAGCGTCTCGTTTAGAATGTATATTTAATCTTCGCTAATGTAGCTTACAATATTGAATTTAATTTAAAGTAACAATCTTTTCTACTTAGTTTCAGAAAATGGGGGCGTTAAAAATATTAATTGTCGAATAGCATCGGTCCAAATTAGGAAATCAAAAAGACTGAAAACTTTTTTGGAGTTTTAAAATTATTTCTACGTAGGAATACTTAAGTTTTCTTTTCCCAAATATTATTATACTCAAGTATGAAAAAGTTTCCCGTTGGTGAAATATATTTTTTTAATCGCTCTAGTGGTTTCAGAGCCTATGCAATGAAAATAAACAAATAATCGAATCTTTCCTTTTATGATATTAATATATAATAAAAAAAAATATAAGTATAAAAATATTTAATAAAAATGAAATTTTACATTAATAAAAGTTAATTTTAACTCTACGAAGCGATAAAAATATTTAATAAAAATGAAATTTTACATTAATCAAAGTTAATTTTAACTCTACGAAGCGCAAAAAATGTGGCGTGGAGCTGAGAGACCCTTTCAAGTACGTGTAGCTAGACAGACGCGACTTTTCTCCGGTCGAGAGTGAGATGGGCGCCAGGCGACCGCCTAACTCATGGACGTAGCCGCAGTCGTAGCTGTAACCTACGCTTATGAATCTGTTTATATTCTTTTAAAATTAATTGTTTTATTTAAATTTATATATTTTATCAAACATTTTGGTTTACTTTTCTTTTCGAAATAGCATTGTTTGTATCAATTCGACATTTTATAAATTTCGTTTAACTTTAATAATTCAGCAAACAAAAACAACTAAAAGCATTGATTAAATATGTAAATAATAAAAAAATGATAACTTTAAACCAATATCAACAGATTCATGTGTAAAACATATAAAGCTAAGGTTATAGCTACGACTACGGCTACGTCCATGAGTTAGGCGGTCGCACCCCAGGCCGGCCCGTCCATATAGGCAAACTAGGCAACTGCTTAGGACGTTCGTATTTGGGAGGCGGCATGGCATGGCATTTGAACATTACAAATGCAGTACTTACTTAAAAAAATTGAGTTTTGTTTTAACATCAAGTATGAAATTTTCAGACCAAGAAGTTTCTTTTGCTTTGGCAAAATTACATTCTTACATTGGTGTACCTTCATTAGTAATTTTTTTTATATTTGTCTATGGCGCCAAGTTCCAGTATTTTTCTTAAGGCGCCAAGTTCGATACGGTTCGGATGTCCTGATCATTCCTCGGTAAATACAGGAGGGTTTTGTCAGATAGGCCAATTACACTGCACAGTTGCAGTTGGAGAGCCGCGGTTTATTCGGCTTCCTTCAAGTCGCGGAAATATTAAGGTCAGTTTTTGAAAAAAAAAAAAGAAATGGTCGCCAAATTTCATGGAGCCGGCGCTGGCGCACCGCACCCGCACCCGCAAGTGACATTTGAGCGGAGGCAAAACATTTCTCATGCAACGCGTGGGATCAATTACCTACCTCCATTGCATTGACTGAGACTCTTTTTCTTTAATTTAATATCGTCAATTTACACTAACGTTCATTAAGGTTTAATGACGACTTTAAGCTTAAATTAATGTTCTAAAGAAAATGATATCGGTAATGTTGCTTTAAACGAATGACGATTTTAATTCGTGCAACGGGCAGTACTTAAAGTTTCAAATTGAATATTGATCATTGTCAATAACATGATTTTGCACTACTATAATATGGATATAGCAACCTATTTTAATCTATCATTTAAAATAAGTATGAGAAAATGATGTTAAATAGTCAATTAAGCAACAGCAAAGTCATGTTTTATGTCAATAGAAAAATTAGAGATTTAAGTAATTTTATCTGTGGGGGTCCGACGTTGAATTTGTTTTGTAATATCCCGTATTGTACAAAGTAGTTTGGAAATCTCTGCACGTGTAGCATGACGACCTCGAGAACGTTTTGTCTACATCGAAATGTCACTTTTCTTGGGTGCGTATACCATACGATATCTCACTCTCGAGAAAAGTGATGTTTGGTGCGCGTGCTGGTTTGGCGTCTCATACTATCAATCAAGGGCAGATGGACACGGTATCCATGCCCACAACCGTAATAGAGTTGTGACGTCACATTTCAAGATTTATTTCCCGACTCGTTCTTGACACGTTTTCAGGTGGCTGTGACCACAACCTTTTTTGTGGTTAGGTTCGCTCCTTCGAATATGTTATTGCCTAATCTTGGGTATTCAATTGTTAGTTTTAAAATTATGTTGAGGCACCAAAGTTTCTTCTGTCTGTGACAATGTAGGAATAATATTCTTCAGAGTTATCTATGGTATAGTAAATGTGATAAGGTTCTAGGACATTGTTTGTCTCTCCTGATTCATCCTGAGATCGAGCTGGTGTAGTACTCCTTCTTCTGTTGACTCTACACCACCAATAGAAAAATAACAAAGCTGCGACACAGATAATTGTCGCTGAAAGAGCGCCGATTATAATAGAAGCGATGTCTGAAAAAAAAAACACAAAAATCTAAGTAAATTGTTAATATTGAATTCGTCTTCATCATGATTGCACACGATACAGACAGGATAAGAAATAACATGAAAACACGGTTTAACAATACAAAGTACATAAAAGGTAGCCTTTTTGCTAAACAACAATCTCTTCCGGAGAATTATAAAAGGAAAGATAAAAAATTTGGTATTGGGTGCATAAATTAGAAGGATATGATAAGATATATCTTTACATTTAAATAAGAAAACTTTATAAGTAAGCAACAAGCATTAACATAGAGAAAGAAAATTGCTTTCGACTCGATCGCCAAAAGTACTTAGTGAGCAAGTATTCCTGCCATCCTCCGAGTGTGAATTCCATAAATGTACAGCATGTACAGAAAAGGAATATGAGAAGGGTTCGGTAGTGTGATAACACAGAATATCTAGAATGAGATTGGATGTGGATTGCAAGGTAAGGTAGACAGTGACGAGGAAGAGCAACAAGAGAGAAATTGTTCGAAATAATGCGGGAAAGTGTGTAGGAAATGTATAAAATATAGTAACTTCTTCTTTGTCGGAGTATGTAGATATGAGCCGGCGAATAGGGAGCCAGGATAGCTTGCACTGAAAAATCGACACCTGGTCATATTTACGAAGATTAAAAATGAATCGGATACAAATATTCTGCAGACGGTCCAATTAATTGAGAAGTTCCTCCGATAGATACTGACATCAGCGTAGTCTATAACGGATAAGGTTAGCGAATACGCTAAAAACCTAAGCACTAATAGGCAAAAAGTTGCGTAGTTGTCGAGTAAGTTAATTGTACGTGGCAAATACCTTTTTTTCTAACGGCCTTCACTTGGAGCTTCTTAGAATAGTTTTCATCGAAAATGAACCCAAGGTTTCTGGCAGTTTTTAAATAGGAAATTACAATACCGTTGAATATAAATATAACGAAAATTACAAATTAGAATTACTTGAGTTTTAAAAAAGGGTCACAATGAGATCATATGGTACAACATATTATATTTACCTATGCGCTTACCATCATCTACTACTACCAATGTAGTATTCAGAATAGATATGGTTTGAATGGCACTCGTGAATTCACATACTAAAGCACTATTGTTATTTTTACTCGTTAATAATAGATTCGTTCTTATCATATTCGGTGTTACATGTTCTGTTGTGCTCAAATCGGTGAGATCTGGAAACAAAAAATACTTTTCATATCTCTTACTCCTTCATTATAGCGTACTAAAGCAGGGCTCAAATGGCATTTCTTGTTCTAGGCTGGAAAAAGTTCGTCTACTTCTTCGACAGAAAAAGATTCTATAAAAGTAAAAAAATCAAATTTCGGACATATTCTTCGAAATATACTACATGTGAATATTTCGAAGAATATGTCATAAATTTGAAATTCTTGTGTCGTTTACACCAACTTCTGTCGTGGCATCGCTATGACGTCACGCTCCTCTAAATCTATTATCGTTCTATGTATGCATAAGGTTTAACTCTCTAAGTTCTGATATGGAAGAGGGGCGTGACGTCATGTGCTATTTGCCGTCGCATGACAACGAGCATATTTTTTTTTCATAATATATCATAGTATATTAAACACTACTAGAAAACTTAGTAAAAATAAATGGTTTGATTTTTGTTTACTGTGTACCCCCACACATATTTTACTGTGTATATTTTCTAGTATATTTCTAGTATTAGATTGCTAGCAGTTCTATTTTAAATCAGATCCGACATATGCGTGCACTTACTGACAGAAGTGGAAAAGATTTCCATTTCAATATCTGTTAACGTCAGTTGCTTGAGGTCAGGAAGAAAAGTGAACTTACAAATTGTAAAGGAAAACAAAATAAGCTTTATCTTCCTGCATGATAATGACAGACCCCAACACTGCGAAATCAACTAAATAAAAATATTGTAATTAAGATTGGACTGTTCCTACTGAATTTTCCGCGTATTCTATAGATTTATGGCTAACTGAATGTGAATTGTTTTGTTCTTTAGCTAGCCATTTACGCGAAAAAGAGATCGATTGTGAAGTAATATTTACGGGATAAAAGTAAAGTAAAGTTCTTTGGATTTCTTACTGAAGTCCAAAGAACTTTACAAGTCTGGTATCCTGGTGCATGCATCATAGTAAAAGTTCCATATGAATAGTGACACCAAAAGAGATCGAATTTTGCCATTAAACCATATAGTTATACCTTATAGTTTTACGGGGATATCTTAACATTTACTGAACCTTTGGCTTTTACTGTCACATTAATGCTGTGTGTAATTAGTTTTTTGGTCACAATTAATAGATATCTTTTTAAGACAGAAACACAAAGAATTTCTTGTCAAAGTACATCGTTATGTTCTTTTTTCCTATTCTATGGACGTCTAAAAAGTACAATTATATGAATGATTTACCGTTATTGTCGATAATTAAGCGAAGGCTGGTGTTCGTCGGTAGCATGTTGTAATTGTACTCAGAGCGTCTGCAAGAAATTGTCAGATTGTCGCCATCTTTGTAATAATAGATCCCGTTTTCATTTTGTGTTGAATTACGGTTACCATTGCTGATAGTTACTGAGAGAATATCTGCAAAAAAGTTTTGAAATAAAATTACTGTTGTTAGTATATAAACCCTGTACGTGTTAATTTATATTTTCTATGCCTATATACTATATATAATCCGCTTTGGGACCTATACGTAGGCCCCGTTAGGAATACTGGAAGGATTGGTTTTATCCAGAAAGATTATATTATGTGCTTTACAACAAGCGCATTGGGGACCTACACGCGGGCCCAATTAGGAATGCTGGGTAGGTGTGTTTCAGCTATTAAGTTTATGTATGTATTAAGAACAGTAATATACGTCTGTAAAGAAGGAACATTTGTTATTTTCACCAAACTGCACAGCAGCTTGTTGGCGAAGATTAGCACTCATTATTTTGTACACGTATATACCTACCTACTACTACAAACGTCTGCGAAGATGGAAAACAACAATTTGGGACTTAAAATAACATTACATTTACTATCACATCACCAGCCCTTTTACGTCCCCACTGCAGGGGCTCAGGCCTTCCTTATGGATGGTTAAGGAGGATGGGCCATGACCATCCACGCTGGCCCAATGCGGATTGGAGGGTAATTGGAGTTCTCAGAGAACATTTACTATACTGTTGACTAATTATTTAGTAAGACAGCTTTTAATTTTCTTTTAATAATAGGTTTACATAACTTTTTATCTTATCTTAACAAACTTAATTTACGAGTATTACACAATTCCGGAACTATATACTTTGAACGTCTTTTACCATAGTAATTAATTATTAACGGTTTAACAAACTTATATTCCCTAGCCCTTTTTTGTATTTTATCTATTTTTAACGTTAATTTTAAATTTGTCACTATAATAATTTTCTATTGATATCATATATTTTACTTTATCTTCTACTGGTAATATTTTACAGAATGGGAAAAACATATCGTAATTTTTGTAACAGTTCCTTTTAATTCCTGTTGCTAACTAAATTATTAATATCCTTCAAATAAGTAGCGAATGTACGGCCATATACGTTATAATATATGAAGTGTATAACTTTTTTATTTATACCGTAATTAAATTAATAAAATTTACTCAATATGGATCTCAATCTTAGACAAACGTGATACACCAGCGATTTCCAATTAAAACGTCCATCTACTGCCCAGCCAACACAGCTGAATAAATTTTGCGTAAAAGCAATTCTTTTGACTTTAAGCTGGATAAAGTATTTGTATAACTTCTGTGTAAGCACTTATACAGATGATATTCAAGCAATTTGGGTACAAAATATCTGGCTTCAATTTGGATAACATTTGATTAATAGCTACATAGCAGCTGAATAAATGTTCAACACACTGAATATCTTCTGTATAAATTCTGTTTTTTCTTTAGTCCAGAAATAATACATCTCTTATGTAGTTGTTAATTTGTGAGTTCAGACATTCAAATGGTATTCACAATTCCGATCTCAGTGGTAGTTGTACAAAGAAATTATGCAAGTAAAAAAGTATAAATGTATTTTTCATTGTGACGAGATTATTTTGTGTTATTTACTTCAAAATATTGTGTTGTAGTGTTATAGAAAAGTTGTATATTTTTTTCAGAAACATGTTCAAAATCGTTTCGACTTGTAAAAAAGACCGAGTTGAATTATCAACAGTGCCCGCTTCTAGGGAAAACAAAGGAATATTTTACTGGCCAAAAAAAAGGCGAGCTGCTTTGCAAGAACCCGAGGAAAGCTGAGGAAGAATAATTATTTCAAATGTTGAACAGAACTGATACGGATGATACGGAATTAGAACAACATAATTTTTTATTTATTGAAAATACTAATAATATTTTTTATTAAATTCTGATTAAAAAAGTTTTATCACAAACACTGCAGTCTGCAGCTAATTCGGACGTAGTTTGCGATGGGTCTTTCCACAATAGCCTTCAATTCTTCTTATTAACTTTGGTCTCTGGCCGTCCATGGGGCTTGTTCTGCAGGTCGAAATTTCCAGAACGAAAACGTTGGAACCAATAACGCACTGTGTTTTCTTTTGCGACACAACCGCCATACATATCACTAGCCCTTCGAGATGATTCCGCTGTACTACTATACCACGGTGGAACTCGTACTCGTAAATAACACGATATTTCAAGTTTTCCATTTTTATACTGGGTGACATAAATAGGACAAACAGAAAAAAAAATCAAATGAATGCCTCCTAACGAAACACAAATACATGTGTAAATGGCTCTATAAATTTGAATTTGGAATTCCCAACCAAGGAGGAGAAATTTGTGATTAAAGTGTCCAGTACGAGAAAACGCCAATTTCATATGTAATATTAAGAATTATGGTAATATTTTACATAAATATATTATTTTTATTAAATATATACTGTTATAGTACATTACGATATTAGTGCGTTATGATGGTTATGGAGGCTCAATTCCGCCTCGCATGTTATAACTAGGCTTACCATACGTCCCGGTTTGACCGGGATTGTCCCGGTTTGAGATCCCTGTCCCGGCGTCCCGGCCGGTCTGCATTGGCGTCCCGGTCAAACTTGAACAACACCGATACCCCGGCCGATCGTTCCCTCGCGCCATTCACCCATTTTCACAAGCAGCATATTGAGAGGCCAAATTTAAAAAAAATTGTCTAATTTGCTATGTGTCTACCCGGTTCTTCAGAGCCAGTGGAAAGAATTTTTTTACAGATGAAAAAAATGTGGTCTGACGATCGGGGGAGGATGGAAGAATGCGTTGTGGAAGCCTTGCTTACGTGCAAACTCAACTTGAACATGTCATGCAGTGAATTTTATGACAAAATTAAGCACGACAAAACGATTCTGAAGAAAGTGCACTCTAGTGAAAAATATAAAGCAAGCGTGGGTGAATAATAAAACTGGGTAAAATTTTCAGTGTTATTTGTATTAATTGTACTTTGTCTCTTTATCTTTTTTAATAAAAAATATATTCACATTTATTAATATGTTTTCAATCCATAATAATTTTGATTGTATTTCAAATATGAAAAACACAAATTAAGCGAAAAGCAAAATGAAAATGAGCCTCTTTCTCTTCTGCGTCCCGGTTTGGCTCTTCGTAATTATGGTAAGCCTAGTTATAACCAATACGCACGTATATCGTACGACTTTTTTAACACATTTGCGAGGAAACAGAAAAAAATCATTTTATATTATGTTCATTTTTAATTATTTAAACAGTTAGTGAAATTACAATTATTAAAATGATACGTAGTTGTAGTTGGTTTTTTAATTATATTATTATTATTATTATTATTATTACTATTCATAGTGTCATTGTTTTGTCTTAGGGTTGGAGAAATTTTGGAGATGACGAAACTTCTTGAAAGGCGGCAGAAGAGCATTAGTTGTAAATAAAAAAATATTATCAGTAGAAGTAGAGGGGCGCGGCTCAGGGCAAAACTTCTTCGTTTGTGGCTCCAAATTTATTGCCTGAGTTATTTTGGCACTTATATTTGCTCTGTTTTGGATGGAATCTTCTACATAAGATTCTGCTACTGCGTTAAAACGCCACCCGCCATGCCGCTTTAAAGTCAATATATCAGCTCCCGAATCAGCAAGTAATGTAGCTGACGTTCTTCTGAAACTGTGCCCTGTATACCAATCAGCATCTGGCAATCCTAAACACTTGGCGACTTCCTTTGGCATGGCACCGAATTTATTTATGCCAATAGGTTGCGCAGTACATTTACCTTTTTGGTAATTTTGAAAGAAATTATTATTTTTTGCCTTAGTCGTACGCAGAGCTTCATATTTTTTGACCACGTCATAAAATGGGCCGTCGATAATAAAAAATAAAAAATCGGGGTATTTTGTTTTTAGTGTTTGGGATTTTAACTAAAAGCATTTTGTCTTTCAATGTCATTTGTGGTAATATTGTGAAGCTCTTGCCGTCTACATGCACCATAAATACCAAATATTAACGCAACCTGAAAAGAAATAAAAATGTGTTAGATAAGGTATAGGTACTTAGCTTAGTAGGTAGATCAATACATAAAATAAGGAGGCAAACTGACCTTTGTAGCCAGGTACTGGCTATCTGAAGCATCTCTTAGAAACTTTTAGACGTCATTTGATGACAGTACCTTAGATTTTTTCTTTATAAACCATCAGAGCGTCTCTTTAAAAATGCAATGAGATTTGAATATAAATTAATATCGACACCATTTTTCATCTTGAGGGTACTTTTCAGCATAGAATATGTTGTCCACAACGAGCTAGGCTTATATATACTAGCTAGTTCATTAAAATACGCCAATAAATAAATTTTCATACGTAGTTATGTATCTGTCTCTGGATATTGACGGCAGCAAGCTGTCGCATGCGGTTCGCGCTTCTGTTAGTATATCCAATGGAGTTGAAGTAATATATTGCTCTTCTTCATTATTGAAAGTTGTCATTTTTAGATATGCACAATACAAGTACAAAGAAAGAAAATTTGAGAAAAATGGCGCGAGGATTATTTTCTGGCGTAGCTGCGTGAAAATGTTGGCAAAGACGAGCATGCAGCCAAGTTTTTCAATTAACTGTTATACGAATAAACTGTTTTTTTATTATTTTAAATAAACTCAATCTGTGAATGATAAACTCAATCTATGACACACTGTTGGTTTGCCGCCATTTTAACAGCGCGCTAGCGCTGCCTACTGACTGGCGCCGCGCGGCGATTAGTTCGAAATTTTAATAGCAACAGCGCGCGAAATGGCAAATAATACTGTTATGGAATTTCTATAACTTAACTATTTGCTTTGGTAACACACGCGTTTTTTATGACCCGCTTTAGACATTTAAAACCGGTGGAATTACATCAGCTTTACGAGCAAAGGTGTTAAAAAATATGATTACTTACTTCTCTTAGAGTGTTGGTGACCCGCTACGCAAACCTTTTTGGCATGTTTATTTTCTAAATTCTCAGTTTTTAAATAAATGTCATTCATACTTTTATGACTTACGAAACAAATGTAAAACTTCAGTGTGAGAATAATAATATACGGCTGTGACGGTGTTTTCGTGGTTTCCTTTAAAATAACCTGGTAGCCAGATCTTTATCTTTTTCATAGAGGTTACTACAACACGGTATGTTTTTACCTTTTGACAAGTCGTCATTTATCCTTTTATACTCGTAGCACGAAATAGTAAAGTTTTTTCCGATATTACGATATTATGGAATTTAGATGACTAGTGTTGCCCAAATGCAAGAACAAGACGAGACTTGGCCAGTCTTGGTCTTGGTCTTGCGCCAATACACCCGGTCTTGGTCTTGCGCTCCCAGTCTTGGTCTTGGTCTTGCAAGTATTGCAATTACCTATTAGACTATTGCTATTTATTAAAGTTTACTTTAGATCTTAGGAATTAACATAGCCATAGTAAAGAACAATCAGATTAATAAATGTCTGAAGATTTGATAAAAAATTCGATAACTGCCACATAATCCGCATAGGTCCAGTTTTTCATATTCTTTGATACAGTTTTTTGTGTCTCATAGAATTCCTAAGCGTACATATACACCGAACTGTTATTCCTAACTACTCCGTGAAATAGCGCTAAGTCCTAGCTGCAAGACGCAAGAGTCTTGCGGGATTAGTCTTGTTCTTGCTCAAGTCTTGCATGGTCAGTCTTGGTCTTGGTCTTGCTAAAAATACGCGGTCTGCAAGACCAAGACTGAATTTGGGCAACACTAGATAACTCAGTATCGGAATTGTAATACGGGAATTTTCGTTCCGAGATTCCGATATTACGATTCTTCAGAAAACAATCCATTTGTTATATTAATCGATATTGTCCTTTAAGTCGTAAACATTGTTAAAAATGAGACTTTCAATAAGAACAGAGGTGTAGACAACTTTTTTTAAATTTGTGTAATAGATATACGTGAAATATATCTAAAAATTATTTTAAGCATCAATCACTTAATAAGTTCAAAATATAAAAATAAATTTAGCTTTCAAAATTTCCCGCGGAAACACGGCCCTCTGAAACTAATATCGTTCTTTTATGTTTCATCCATTAATGATATCTTTACCACCATCAATCCTCATAGGGTCCTTCACGGGGGCCCAATTTACAATTCTGAGTGTTTTGAGTTTATCCATTAATGACCAGTCCTAAATGGGACCTTCACACGGTCCCGGTGAGGAATGCTGGGTGTATTGGCTCAATTCTGAAGTAGTTAACGCGTTTGATCTGCGATTGCGATGTTTGCAAAGGCCAATACTGGGATGGATGATCATTGGTACACCCTACGTGTACGAAAAGAGAAAAGAACATACCCACCACGAAAACGATGCCAAATAATCGTCGTCGTAATCAGCGTAATCGTCATTCATTATAATTCCTTTGTCGTTATCAAAGTACATGAAAAAGTAGTAAAATGAAACGAAATGTCGCCATAGCATCGCTAACATGTCGTATCATATGGCTAATCAGGGGAGAGAGTGTGTGAGAGGTGTTTACAACTCTGAAAGGGTTGTGGGTAAACAATGTTGGACGATTCAAAGGTACATAATAAATATTCTGTGAATGATTTAAAATAATATAAAAGATAAGAACATAGGCCTCGTGGATACTTTGGTAGTGATTACTAGATTCTAAACTTGAGTGTGGCCCACATATTGATAAATTGTCGAGTAGACTTAGCTCTGCAGCATATGCCATAATGAAGATACGTAGGTTAACTGACATAGATACTGCCAGATTAGTATACTTCAGTTACTTTCATAGTGTAATGTCGTACTTCTTTAGGAATCTTTAGAAACAGAGCTTATTAGATCAATTTATTTGGATTAAAGACTCTTTAAGGGAAAAATATAAAGAAATAGACATGATGGCTGTTGCTTCTCAACATATACAAGAGAACTTAATGTAATTTCTTAAAAATATTGGTGTGTTTTCTATAAAAAGTGACGTGCACAATTTTAATACAAGAAATTAAAATAAATTAACGATGCCTGTTACTAGACCGCAAAATGATAATAATTCATTTAGTGGTCTTTGTGTGTGCTTCTACTATGAAGTTATTAAATTATCATTATAAGTCGTAGGTTTTTTTCTTTGTATAGATATGGTAACGACATGGTTTAGTGAATATCGCTATTCCCATTAGGGCTGGTGAGTTTCTTGCTCGTTCACCACATCAGTCAAAAGACGAGAAAGAAAGATCGAATGGTAGTGAAAAATGTTGCAGGATTCAAAAGAACTTTTATGAAATCTATTTGAATAAAGATTATTTTGATTTTCACATTTAAATAAAACATTTTATTAAATCATTTTATGAAAGTCGAATAATTTATTAAATTAATTATGAAATCACTTACTTGCAAAAACAAATGCACTTAAACCGATATATAGAAATATGTCAGACACAATCCCATTGGCCATGGTTGGAATTCTAACTGTATTGTTATGAGGATAATTATATAAAATTACGTTTGTTTACGTGAGCGTCGTTATCGAACGAATATTTATATCATAATTTTTTTATTTGATGATAATAATAACATATTTATTGACATATAAATATACAACGATTTAATTTGAAGTCTCTGACCTCTGTGCTAGGTATAATCTGACACGTTATTCGTGTAATAGTTGGGTGGTCTAGTAAAAAAATTTGATAAATGTTCCAAACGTTTTTGTCATTATAATAATTAGCTTAACAATAACTGAAATGATACCAAATTAAACGTTATTATTCAATATTTTGCTAATCGTTAAATTAAGACGACGGAGGTTAAAATTTTACAAAATTACTCCTAAATTCACTCAATTTGCTGCAAAACACAAGTCCACTCATCACATAGATATTTGTTTTAGAAATGTATATGTTACCTTATAATAAAATAAAAACCGTATTTTCTTCTATATTTAATTCTAATATTTTCTTCGAGGAGGGGGTTTGATTAGTTAGTTAAGGGGTTCACTGTCATCTGGAATCTTTTACAGTCGTTCGTGGGACTAAATGTTTGAGAAGCCCTGGTCTCATCATATGAGAATGCAAGTATTTTACTAATAATCCTGTATAAAATTTTAAGGAAAAACTGTTTGACCCGAACGTCCTAGTATATAAATAAAACATGAAAGAGGAAAACAATATTTGTGAATTTTGATATTTATGATTTCTACATCCAAGCTACTATAATACGAGGGTCAAACTGAAAGTTCTTAGAACTGGCCACTTATAAACAATATAATAAAAAAATAATTCTAAAATTTGAAAATATAACTCTTTGCCAATATTACTGAGTATATATTTCATTCATTTGTCATTTGTTTTACGATTTGGCGGCAAATTGAAAATTGTCTGTGTCACGTCATCATGAATTTAACACGAGAAAATTTTCGTGCAATGATTTTTTATGACTTTCGATGTCATTTAAGTCAACAAGAAAGTTATGATAGACTACGATTGGCCTTTCACGATGAAGCCCCATCTCGTGCGACTGTTTACAACTGGTTTAATGAGTTTAAACGTGGTCGCACTAATCTCACTGATGATTTACGTGAGGGACGGCCTTCTACGGCGACGACTGAAGATAACATCTGTGTTGTGCGGCGTATGATAGAGACTGACAAAAGAGTGACCTATCAACAGATTCGGACAAGCTTAGGCATCGGTATGAGTCAAGTGCACAAAATCCTCCACGAACATTTAGCGGTCAGGAAGCTTTGCGCCCGGTGGATACCTCATAATTTGACTGAGGCTCAAAAACTCCATCGTGTGGATTGGTGTCGTAAAATGATTGAAAGATTTAACGGAGGTGACTCAAATGCTGTGTTCGACATACTAACAGGTGACGAAAGCTGGATTTACTGTTATGATCCTAAAACCAAAAGACAATCTGCTCAGTGGGTGTTTCCTTTCGAGGAGTTGCCAACTAAAGTGAAGAGAGATCGAAGTGCGGGAAAAAAAATGGTGGCCTCGTTCTTTGGAAGGATAGGTCATTTTGCAACAATTGTGTTAGAGGATCAAAAAACAGTTTCTGCAGAATGGTACACTACCAATTGTTTGCCACTTGTCTTGGAAAAAGTTCGAGAGAAACGACCTCGCAGTAGGATCCTCCTTCACCACGACAACGCCTCGTCGCACACCGCCAAGCGAACGATCGACTATTTGGCGACATCAAACGTTGAATTACTGGGTCACCCGCCGTATAGCCCCGACCTCGCGCCTTGTGATTTTTATTTATTTCCAAAAATTAAAGAAAAACTTAAAGGAAAGCGGTTTATGAATGCTGAAGAAGCGGTGGCTGCGTATCGCGATGCCATTGAAGAGACCCCTAAGGACGAGTGGGCAAAGTGCTTTTCCCAGTGGTTCCATCGCATGCAGCGGTGTATTGACGTGAATGGACAATATTTTGAAAAGATATAATAAAACTAATAACTGGCTAATGTAATCAGTTTTTGATTTTCTAAAAACTTTCAGTTTGACCCTCGTATATCCTAAAATTTAGTCATTTTATAAAATGGTACAACATCAAAATAGCCAGCATTTCTTATAAAAGTGCGTTGGCACTATATAATCAGAGATCTTTATAGGTGCCCCTACGATACTGTCATCTGCGGATGTTGCAGCCAAAGTGGTCACTAGGTATACCTCGTGTTGGGTATTAAATGAAATGAAACGCATTTGGATGCAACACGAGTACGCAGAATCCTTATTTTGAAAAAGAAAAATGTATATATAGAAAATATAATAGTTCTTTACCTACTTATAGTCTAAGGGCGCTTGTGCACTACACTGAATTTTCAGGTCCGGCAGTCCGATTTCTTCCGGTCCGGAATGACATGAAAAACCCGGATGAATGGCTTGTGCACTTGTCCGTTTTTTTCCTGATCGGAGCGGCGCAGTTTAGGGCAGCTCTCTTTGAAGCTACACGTCATTTACGCTAGGTACGATGAGATTTTTGAAAAGTCGGTAACTGCTTGCTTTGTAACTCTACATGCGAAGACGTAGTAAACAGAACAAATATTGGGTTCATCCCCTTATAAGTAAAGGTACCTAAATAATGACCTGACAGGATAATTTTACATAAAACAATAAATTGAGGCAAGACGAAAGCATTTTTTTTTTACTATTGTTGGATGACTACTATCAGACCTAAAAAATACTAATTTAGGGAACAGCATTATTCACTAACAATAGCTATATATATCTGTGACATTAGAATAAAATTACTTATGATGTTCTAGTACTTGATGTTTAAATTTATAATCGTGCTATTTTTTTTCGAAGTTTTGTAAAAACAACTTCAAGCGATTACAAGATAGACCAATTATTGGCGCCATTTCGTAAACAAATCGAAATTAGTGCCGTGTAAGCGGAGAATTAATATGCTAAATGAACTTTGCGATGGCATTTAAATCAGCCATCCTATTGTAAGTTTTAAATGTCATGATTTAACTATAATCATTGTAAGATCAGTTGACTGTATTATATATATAGGTATAATTTTATACGCGTGGTATAGTTTCTTTAAGCATAATTCTTTTTCTTTTAGAATACTGCTGTTATCAAATATTTATTTATACTTTTCAAATGCCTAAAAGCAAATTTTGATATAAAAAAAATCCATGCAAACTTTCATCCCCTATTTCCACCTCTTTTTCGCAATTAATATGTCCTTTCTCAAGGTTAAATCTATTTCTATATTATTTTCTGTTAAGATGGGCTCAGTTGTTTAGGCGTCTAAGAGTAACAACACATATTTGTCTTACCTTAACCATACGATTATCCAATTAGAACTAAATTGAGTTTGTCAAAGCATATGCAGTGATATTTACCAACTATATTAAATCATCATATAAAATATCGCATTTTATAATCTACAATAACAATAAATATCGATTATCAGTATATCGAAAATTAACAATATCGCTGAAATAAATATCGATTTTGCATAAATCGATTATTTTTTCCCACGCCTACTCCGCAAGCTCATGAATTTTCCGGATCGATGACACAGCAGTGCACAAGCGTAAACACGTTTTCCATTGCCGCCACCACGGATCAGAAAATACCGGTCCGGAATAGAGAACAGTAAAATCCCGGATTGTAAAATTCCTGACAGTGCACAGGCGCGCATTATCTACATATGGCCTGACATATCGGACAGGAAAAAATCGGACCGCCGTACCTGAAAATTCAGTGTAGTGCACAAGCGCCCTTACACTCGTAGGTAAATATATTATAGAGAGAGTTAAACTTGAAGTTAATATAAATTATTTAAGAAAATGTCATAACTTAAGCAGATATTTTTACCAGTTAAACAAGAATTCGGATGAAGTAAAAAAAGTTATTAGCTAATAATAATAGTACCCTAACTATAACCAGTTCTTACTTCATTCAAATTCTTGTTTATTCAGTAAAGGTATTCTCAAGTAATTACTTCTCTCGACTCCTAGATAGCATGCTAACTTGGGGCAAGTTTGATTTTTCTTTGATTTGATTTTTCTAAATTGCTGCGTTAAATATACGGGGCAAGCTTGTGACAATGTCACTGCAATATTGTTATGTTAAATATCAAGTTTGCGACAATATTGTTATGACAAATATACTAATTTGAAACATACCCATCGTCTTCATAGGTGCCCGAATAGTTCTAAGTCTGCAAACTAGATGACGCTGTTCATTTAATGCATTTATTTATTATAAATTGGCCATGTTATGACATGTATGTCACATTTGGCATGTCAGAATTTCACAATACTATAAATTGTTACAGCTTACATAATATAATTATATATGCAATTTGTATCATTATAAAATAATTCGTCATTCTCAAAATTAAGTTGCAAATAATTATATAAATTAATAATTTGATTAATTAACTACATTTTCATTACAAATTAAAATTACAATCTTTCCAGGTCTTAGTCAAAAAATCATTTACTTTATAAAATGGATTAGATTCAAAAAATAATTTTATCACAATTTTAAATTTATTTAATGGTAACTCGGTAATATTTATAGGCAGCTTGTTGTACATATAAATTTTTAAGTTGAATCCTTGTGTTTGGACCTTTTTTAGTTTAGTCGCCTACATATGTAATTTCTCCTTGTTCCGCGTGTTATACCGGTGATAGTCCTTTTTCTTAGATAGTTTGTCTTTATCAGTTTATATTGATAGATTGTATAAGTAATATGCCGTTTAATGTGATCTTATAACCGCCCCCCGGGGCGGTCGCTCCGATGAAGGTTCGTTGTCCTTTCTGGGCACATAACCAACTGTCCAAGGCGGTGTTTAGTCAGTAGGAGTCTGACATAACCTCACAGCTGGCTGTGGGGTATCCAATAAAGGATTCACCGCCTCCTTCCCCCGCTGGGAAGGTGGTTCCGAACCCCTAAGGTTGAGAACCGAAAAAAAAGTGATCTTAATTTTAATAATATATTCATAAGATTTCAATACAACGTTTAGATCGGTTATTCTTTTGACAGTAATACAAAATGCCGTCAATGTAGCAGATTATATTTTAAAGCAGCCAGTATGCAACCTCCAATATGCACCCTTAATCTGACACATTAAATGCACTCTTAAATATAACAAGATTCAAAGTTTGTCACACTGAAACTAGAAAGTTTGATTTAAACTTGCTGCAAGTTGCTGCAGTTGTCATGGCAAACTTGAAGCAAGTCTTCCTTTTTGACGTATCAAACTTGGTGCAAGTCAGAAACAATTTTAAATTGCTATCTGGGCTGTTACGAGTACGAGTGTAAGATTATATAGGTAATCAAATCTCATAATATACAAAAAACCTATTGGAAATCTATGGTTTTTGAAGAATATTTACGGCTTATTCATAAACTATTCTCATCAGGCGCAATCGTCGATGACAAATCCCGACAGCGAACCCGACAAATGTAACAGTTTTTGTGTTAACAACCCCCTGAATCATATATATATATATATATATGTGAATTTAAACTATGTGAATATTCTCGTATTAATAGTTAATAATTTTTGTCATGTTATCTTTATTCTGAAATAAGTTTACGGAAAGACGTGGGTAACCATAATATTGATCGGATAATTATCAGCCCTTTTACATTCCCACTGCAGGGATTATGGATTTTTAAGGAGGATGAGTCATGACCCTTTACGCTGGCCCAATGCGGACTGGAGGAAATTAACGGCTGCAAATGCAGCCGAGTCCAATAGCTTAACGTGCCTCCCAAAGTTTTACTCAAAAAATGCGCGAAAGAAAGACTCACCATCTCAGTGTTGGCACTTGGATTTTT
The DNA here is from genome assembly GCA_918026875.4 of Diatraea saccharalis. NCBI lineage: Eukaryota > Metazoa > Arthropoda > Insecta > Lepidoptera > Crambidae > Diatraea > Diatraea saccharalis. Next base: position 26,757,116 of record OU893337.1, read on the forward strand.
AAAAAGACGTAGACCACATAAGATAATTACGGAGAACTGGTAAAAATTCCGTAAAAAAAAAAACAGTCCTAGTCAGATGAAGAGGGTGGGTAAAAGTTAATACAGTACTTGGTTTTTAAAATGAATGGCGTGACTTGTGGCGAGGTGAGTGTGCGTTATTTATTTATTTTCTTTTTATTCAATTCTTCATTCAAAAAAAAAGTACATTGACGGACTTAATGCCAGCCTTAGCTTGCTGTGGGGAAACCGATGGTGGTGAGTAGCACAAAGAAAACTAAAAAATTAAGAATTATTGCCAAATAAGTAGATATATAGAAATAATAGAATAGAATAATCTTATTGTACATCCTTTTGTAATGTTATTTGTGGTGGAAATAAAATAAATATTATTATTATTATTATTATTATTATATAAAAACTTATAATACACGTATATAGTTCTATAACAAATACATAGGTATGCGTACATAACCTACATATACTTTATCATCATCATCATCATCATTACGAGCACTTTTACGTCCCCACTGCAGGGGCTCAGGCCTTCCTTATGGATGGTTAAGGAGGATGGGCCATGACCCTCCACGCTGGCCCAATTCGGATTGGGAATTGCGGATATTAACGACTGCAAATGCAGCCGGGACCAATGGCTTAACGTGCCTTCCGAAGCACGGAGTAGCTCGAAATAATAATTTTTGGTCACCCATCCCGTGACCGACCCATGCGAAAGTTGCTTAACGACTACGATCGCGGGCCGCGGCGCTTATCCACTACGCCACCGAGCTACTCTACATATACTTTATACATACATATAATAAATATACGATAAAACTAATAAATCGACGAATCCAGTACTTTCAAAAAGTAGTCACGCAACCTTTTCTTAAAAAATAATTTACTGGTGGACATTCAGATTTCTAAGGGGAGCTCATTCCATAGAAGCCTTAGCAAAGAACGAAGAATGAATGAATGTCAGATCTGTGAGATGGACAGTTCAGTAAACGATTGGATTTGGAATGAAGAGTTTTAATATGGGAATTGCATAGATTGGAAGTGAGATAAGAAGGAGCATTAGGACAGTCCAATAATGAAAACAAGGTGGTCAGAGCTCGCCTATTCCTTCGCTGTCTTATTGGCATCCAGTTTAGAAGAACTCGTTTTACAGTTCCTAATGTTGAAAACGAATCGAATACAGTTGTTTTGAAATCGGTCAAGCTTGTTGAGGAGATCTGCATTCAGGTCGAGATAGCACACATCACCATAGTGAATGAAAGAAAAAAAGTAGAATGTAACGAAAAGCGTTAGTATGTAACGGAACGTTAACTTATTTATGAAATTGCCTTTTTTCATGAAATAAATGAGGTCGCACGGGACCAGTGGAACCGAACGATTGTCAAAAGCTGGTTGGAGTCGTGCGAGCTACTCCGTCATTGTGTTCAGTTTTTCACAATATACATCTGCAGTAATGCTCGTCCCGTTTGGTAAGAAGCTGTGATGAATTAGATCCGTGTTAGACCAGCAAACAGTAACCATCACTTTTTAGGGGTAAGTTTTCGTATAGGGCAGTTTTTGGTTGCTGAACCAGGGTTCAACCAACTTTCTGAACGCTTACGATTGTCGAACGGTATTCTTTTTTCGTCACAAGTAACAATGCGGTCCAGAATTCCTTCATTTGTATGCCTGTTGAGCAATGCAAGGCACGTCTCGACGCGTACTTCGCGCTGGCTTTCATTGAGTTCGTGGGGTACCCATTTGTTAAGCTTGTTTACCTTGTCGATTTGACGCAAATGGACCAATATTGTTTTGATGCTAACGTCGAAAGCTGCTACTAATTCAGCCGCAGATTGAGTTTCCACAATCGCCTTGTCGACCATAGTTTTCGGACGACCAAGGGTTTTTTTTTCAGGTCAATATTTCCAGAACGGAAGCGGCGGACCGGGGAACGGCGGAGGGAAGAACCAATAATGAGTGGTGAGTTCGTTTGTAGTGTTCGCTCCGCAAACGTCGTTGATGTTCCCTGATGTGCCGGTTTGCTGCCACGACGGTACTCACCACTCATACACCATAATTACTCGAACTTTTAACTTCGAAAAATCTTCGAATGCGTTGAAAACAAAACACTAACTATTAAACAAATGAATATTATAGAAAAAATAATTTGTCATTAGAATTATCAACCAAAAAACCTACGGCAGAACGTTAATTTCCGCCCGTTTCTCAATAAAATCGAACATAACTTCATTTCTTTAAAAGTACGATAATTGTTTGAAAAATATATAACTAAAGACGGACGTAAGAAGATTAATAACGACTTAAAACACATGTCAAGAATGCACAGACAACATTAAAATTTGGATAAAACCCTTAGATTCCTTAAATTGTTTTGGATGGTTAGTATTAAAGCAAAATCTACAATACGATAACATCACAGATTGTATTGTATTTTGAAAAATAAAGGAGTACCTATTAATTGACGACGTCAAACAAATTAGGTATTTGAAAAAATTACCTAATTTGTTTGAAATTACTTAATATTAATAGTTAGTGCAGAGAGTATACCTAATGTGCAAAAAAATAATAAAAGTTAATAAAGAGATTAATTGTTATACTGAATTTTATTTATAGCTTTACATAAATAAGGATTTTTTACTGCTTGTAGTAGGTTATTCGATTTCAAGCCCTAGTAATCCTATGCGCCATCTATAATTTGTTTCTATGGAGGTTGTATTACACTAGTATTATCGTACGTTCAGTTCCACACATTTACTTTGTAAATGCTTTTTTATTTAATTTTATAGCTTTAATATGTAAGTTCATTAATAACGACGAATGAATGATAGAAAATTACGATTATGAATTTGGCAGTAGTGTTTGTAACACTTAGTTGTTAGGTATGCAACAGAAAAGAGAAATAACAAATTAGTTAAATGAAACGAAGTATCTAGAGGCATGGATGGTCATGGTTAAAGAAGCGTGGAAAAATGGAGGGTCATAGTTCTGCCATCCCTACAGATCTTTCGTTAGATTTGCACCGACTCTTAATCACGTCAAACTGTATTTTATATCATTGTACATAACTATGATGATGACAGGAGTACATAGGTATTTAGATTTTAGATTATTATTATGTGACAACAGAATGGCCTTAACGTAAACTCAAATTAAAAGTACATTTTTAGGTTTCCCTGCTCAAAGATTAAAACGGGACTGTCGGGCCTGAAAATTCAGTGTATTGCACAAACGCTCTTAGACTTCGCTGTCCTTCCGTCCGTCCGTCACCAGACTGTATCTCATGAACTGTGACAGTTACTTTAGATATATGTAGACAGTTAGTTAAATAACAATAAAAATAAATATTTAAGGGGGCTCACATACAATAAATGCATTTTTTTACGGTTTTTATAAATAATGGTACAAGCACTTGGCACGTTTTTAGTTTTGTAACCATTAAATCAAAAAAATTTTGGTATAGGCATTTATTCAAAATCATGCAGCAAAAACAATCGTATGAAGATAATTATGATGCTGGTTTTGACATAACTACTCGTACCTTGCGAATCCCTCTTTGCTGTATGATTTCTCATGATACAGTTCAATGGTTGCCGAGTATTTTTTTCTTATTCATAATAACAACAAAAGAGTTTTATTCTTTAAAACTGTTTCAAATATAGCTTTGAGCAATTAATCATTAAAGGGTAACAATATCTGTAGCTTATATTATGAATTAAAAGCACAAAGCATCCTAAAGTACGCCTCGGGCAGCGAATGTAGTGTAAAAATAAATTTTGTTCCTTTTCAAGGATCTCTACATTTGTTGACATGTATCAACTTTAAAACTTTAAAATACATCCTGAGTGAAGGTTTGCTTATTTTATCTATGGCCTGGGCAAGTTTCTTTTTATTTATGATGTGAGTACGTACCCCAAATGACAAAACCCCGGAAATGTTAAAAAAATACTTAAATTAGACTCGATTAAATGACTAAATATTATTAAAACTTTTGATGGAAAACAAATCTTACGATTTGAATAAAAATACAACTACCTACATTAAACTTCAATTCAATTTCCTCGATGAAATGCATCTATGAAATTATAAATTCATAAAAATAAATTTATAAATTCATGAGTGCATATCAGTCAGCGAATGAATGACGCATAGTGACATCTGTTAACTGTGGTTGTGAAAATTTGTTTGCGGTGGTTTTATATAGCTGAAATAGATGGCACCACAAGAACGTGCAACGAATAGCATTTCTTATGTCATTACTTCCAATAGGAATCGATAGATGGCAAATTTCCTAAAAAAGAAAGTACCCTTTTTATAACGTGTATTTCAAATTACTTATGTGGAATGTTTTTGTATTGAATAAAATGTTGATAAAATATGGATTGTACCCTAGAGTATAAAAAAGCAGTCAGTACATGGAGCTGTTGTCGATATATTATCATTTGTCCCAGCCTTCTCCAAAGCTGGAATAACGCCCCCTTGTGGGCGCTTCAGTGTGGACCCAAAAATATTAATGGGGTTTCTGTGTAGAAACTTAAGAAGCGTCTCGTTTAGAATGTATATTTAATCTTCGCTAATGTAGCTTACAATATTGAATTTAATTTAAAGTAACAATCTTTTCTACTTAGTTTCAGAAAATGGGGGCGTTAAAAATATTAATTGTCGAATAGCATCGGTCCAAATTAGGAAATCAAAAAGACTGAAAACTTTTTTGGAGTTTTAAAATTATTTCTACGTAGGAATACTTAAGTTTTCTTTTCCCAAATATTATTATACTCAAGTATGAAAAAGTTTCCCGTTGGTGAAATATATTTTTTTAATCGCTCTAGTGGTTTCAGAGCCTATGCAATGAAAATAAACAAATAATCGAATCTTTCCTTTTATGATATTAATATATAATAAAAAAAAATATAAGTATAAAAATATTTAATAAAAATGAAATTTTACATTAATAAAAGTTAATTTTAACTCTACGAAGCGATAAAAATATTTAATAAAAATGAAATTTTACATTAATCAAAGTTAATTTTAACTCTACGAAGCGCAAAAAATGTGGCGTGGAGCTGAGAGACCCTTTCAAGTACGTGTAGCTAGACAGACGCGACTTTTCTCCGGTCGAGAGTGAGATGGGCGCCAGGCGACCGCCTAACTCATGGACGTAGCCGCAGTCGTAGCTGTAACCTACGCTTATGAATCTGTTTATATTCTTTTAAAATTAATTGTTTTATTTAAATTTATATATTTTATCAAACATTTTGGTTTACTTTTCTTTTCGAAATAGCATTGTTTGTATCAATTCGACATTTTATAAATTTCGTTTAACTTTAATAATTCAGCAAACAAAAACAACTAAAAGCATTGATTAAATATGTAAATAATAAAAAAATGATAACTTTAAACCAATATCAACAGATTCATGTGTAAAACATATAAAGCTAAGGTTATAGCTACGACTACGGCTACGTCCATGAGTTAGGCGGTCGCACCCCAGGCCGGCCCGTCCATATAGGCAAACTAGGCAACTGCTTAGGACGTTCGTATTTGGGAGGCGGCATGGCATGGCATTTGAACATTACAAATGCAGTACTTACTTAAAAAAATTGAGTTTTGTTTTAACATCAAGTATGAAATTTTCAGACCAAGAAGTTTCTTTTGCTTTGGCAAAATTACATTCTTACATTGGTGTACCTTCATTAGTAATTTTTTTTATATTTGTCTATGGCGCCAAGTTCCAGTATTTTTCTTAAGGCGCCAAGTTCGATACGGTTCGGATGTCCTGATCATTCCTCGGTAAATACAGGAGGGTTTTGTCAGATAGGCCAATTACACTGCACAGTTGCAGTTGGAGAGCCGCGGTTTATTCGGCTTCCTTCAAGTCGCGGAAATATTAAGGTCAGTTTTTGAAAAAAAAAAAAGAAATGGTCGCCAAATTTCATGGAGCCGGCGCTGGCGCACCGCACCCGCACCCGCAAGTGACATTTGAGCGGAGGCAAAACATTTCTCATGCAACGCGTGGGATCAATTACCTACCTCCATTGCATTGACTGAGACTCTTTTTCTTTAATTTAATATCGTCAATTTACACTAACGTTCATTAAGGTTTAATGACGACTTTAAGCTTAAATTAATGTTCTAAAGAAAATGATATCGGTAATGTTGCTTTAAACGAATGACGATTTTAATTCGTGCAACGGGCAGTACTTAAAGTTTCAAATTGAATATTGATCATTGTCAATAACATGATTTTGCACTACTATAATATGGATATAGCAACCTATTTTAATCTATCATTTAAAATAAGTATGAGAAAATGATGTTAAATAGTCAATTAAGCAACAGCAAAGTCATGTTTTATGTCAATAGAAAAATTAGAGATTTAAGTAATTTTATCTGTGGGGGTCCGACGTTGAATTTGTTTTGTAATATCCCGTATTGTACAAAGTAGTTTGGAAATCTCTGCACGTGTAGCATGACGACCTCGAGAACGTTTTGTCTACATCGAAATGTCACTTTTCTTGGGTGCGTATACCATACGATATCTCACTCTCGAGAAAAGTGATGTTTGGTGCGCGTGCTGGTTTGGCGTCTCATACTATCAATCAAGGGCAGATGGACACGGTATCCATGCCCACAACCGTAATAGAGTTGTGACGTCACATTTCAAGATTTATTTCCCGACTCGTTCTTGACACGTTTTCAGGTGGCTGTGACCACAACCTTTTTTGTGGTTAGGTTCGCTCCTTCGAATATGTTATTGCCTAATCTTGGGTATTCAATTGTTAGTTTTAAAATTATGTTGAGGCACCAAAGTTTCTTCTGTCTGTGACAATGTAGGAATAATATTCTTCAGAGTTATCTATGGTATAGTAAATGTGATAAGGTTCTAGGACATTGTTTGTCTCTCCTGATTCATCCTGAGATCGAGCTGGTGTAGTACTCCTTCTTCTGTTGACTCTACACCACCAATAGAAAAATAACAAAGCTGCGACACAGATAATTGTCGCTGAAAGAGCGCCGATTATAATAGAAGCGATGTCTGAAAAAAAAAACACAAAAATCTAAGTAAATTGTTAATATTGAATTCGTCTTCATCATGATTGCACACGATACAGACAGGATAAGAAATAACATGAAAACACGGTTTAACAATACAAAGTACATAAAAGGTAGCCTTTTTGCTAAACAACAATCTCTTCCGGAGAATTATAAAAGGAAAGATAAAAAATTTGGTATTGGGTGCATAAATTAGAAGGATATGATAAGATATATCTTTACATTTAAATAAGAAAACTTTATAAGTAAGCAACAAGCATTAACATAGAGAAAGAAAATTGCTTTCGACTCGATCGCCAAAAGTACTTAGTGAGCAAGTATTCCTGCCATCCTCCGAGTGTGAATTCCATAAATGTACAGCATGTACAGAAAAGGAATATGAGAAGGGTTCGGTAGTGTGATAACACAGAATATCTAGAATGAGATTGGATGTGGATTGCAAGGTAAGGTAGACAGTGACGAGGAAGAGCAACAAGAGAGAAATTGTTCGAAATAATGCGGGAAAGTGTGTAGGAAATGTATAAAATATAGTAACTTCTTCTTTGTCGGAGTATGTAGATATGAGCCGGCGAATAGGGAGCCAGGATAGCTTGCACTGAAAAATCGACACCTGGTCATATTTACGAAGATTAAAAATGAATCGGATACAAATATTCTGCAGACGGTCCAATTAATTGAGAAGTTCCTCCGATAGATACTGACATCAGCGTAGTCTATAACGGATAAGGTTAGCGAATACGCTAAAAACCTAAGCACTAATAGGCAAAAAGTTGCGTAGTTGTCGAGTAAGTTAATTGTACGTGGCAAATACCTTTTTTTCTAACGGCCTTCACTTGGAGCTTCTTAGAATAGTTTTCATCGAAAATGAACCCAAGGTTTCTGGCAGTTTTTAAATAGGAAATTACAATACCGTTGAATATAAATATAACGAAAATTACAAATTAGAATTACTTGAGTTTTAAAAAAGGGTCACAATGAGATCATATGGTACAACATATTATATTTACCTATGCGCTTACCATCATCTACTACTACCAATGTAGTATTCAGAATAGATATGGTTTGAATGGCACTCGTGAATTCACATACTAAAGCACTATTGTTATTTTTACTCGTTAATAATAGATTCGTTCTTATCATATTCGGTGTTACATGTTCTGTTGTGCTCAAATCGGTGAGATCTGGAAACAAAAAATACTTTTCATATCTCTTACTCCTTCATTATAGCGTACTAAAGCAGGGCTCAAATGGCATTTCTTGTTCTAGGCTGGAAAAAGTTCGTCTACTTCTTCGACAGAAAAAGATTCTATAAAAGTAAAAAAATCAAATTTCGGACATATTCTTCGAAATATACTACATGTGAATATTTCGAAGAATATGTCATAAATTTGAAATTCTTGTGTCGTTTACACCAACTTCTGTCGTGGCATCGCTATGACGTCACGCTCCTCTAAATCTATTATCGTTCTATGTATGCATAAGGTTTAACTCTCTAAGTTCTGATATGGAAGAGGGGCGTGACGTCATGTGCTATTTGCCGTCGCATGACAACGAGCATATTTTTTTTTCATAATATATCATAGTATATTAAACACTACTAGAAAACTTAGTAAAAATAAATGGTTTGATTTTTGTTTACTGTGTACCCCCACACATATTTTACTGTGTATATTTTCTAGTATATTTCTAGTATTAGATTGCTAGCAGTTCTATTTTAAATCAGATCCGACATATGCGTGCACTTACTGACAGAAGTGGAAAAGATTTCCATTTCAATATCTGTTAACGTCAGTTGCTTGAGGTCAGGAAGAAAAGTGAACTTACAAATTGTAAAGGAAAACAAAATAAGCTTTATCTTCCTGCATGATAATGACAGACCCCAACACTGCGAAATCAACTAAATAAAAATATTGTAATTAAGATTGGACTGTTCCTACTGAATTTTCCGCGTATTCTATAGATTTATGGCTAACTGAATGTGAATTGTTTTGTTCTTTAGCTAGCCATTTACGCGAAAAAGAGATCGATTGTGAAGTAATATTTACGGGATAAAAGTAAAGTAAAGTTCTTTGGATTTCTTACTGAAGTCCAAAGAACTTTACAAGTCTGGTATCCTGGTGCATGCATCATAGTAAAAGTTCCATATGAATAGTGACACCAAAAGAGATCGAATTTTGCCATTAAACCATATAGTTATACCTTATAGTTTTACGGGGATATCTTAACATTTACTGAACCTTTGGCTTTTACTGTCACATTAATGCTGTGTGTAATTAGTTTTTTGGTCACAATTAATAGATATCTTTTTAAGACAGAAACACAAAGAATTTCTTGTCAAAGTACATCGTTATGTTCTTTTTTCCTATTCTATGGACGTCTAAAAAGTACAATTATATGAATGATTTACCGTTATTGTCGATAATTAAGCGAAGGCTGGTGTTCGTCGGTAGCATGTTGTAATTGTACTCAGAGCGTCTGCAAGAAATTGTCAGATTGTCGCCATCTTTGTAATAATAGATCCCGTTTTCATTTTGTGTTGAATTACGGTTACCATTGCTGATAGTTACTGAGAGAATATCTGCAAAAAAGTTTTGAAATAAAATTACTGTTGTTAGTATATAAACCCTGTACGTGTTAATTTATATTTTCTATGCCTATATACTATATATAATCCGCTTTGGGACCTATACGTAGGCCCCGTTAGGAATACTGGAAGGATTGGTTTTATCCAGAAAGATTATATTATGTGCTTTACAACAAGCGCATTGGGGACCTACACGCGGGCCCAATTAGGAATGCTGGGTAGGTGTGTTTCAGCTATTAAGTTTATGTATGTATTAAGAACAGTAATATACGTCTGTAAAGAAGGAACATTTGTTATTTTCACCAAACTGCACAGCAGCTTGTTGGCGAAGATTAGCACTCATTATTTTGTACACGTATATACCTACCTACTACTACAAACGTCTGCGAAGATGGAAAACAACAATTTGGGACTTAAAATAACATTACATTTACTATCACATCACCAGCCCTTTTACGTCCCCACTGCAGGGGCTCAGGCCTTCCTTATGGATGGTTAAGGAGGATGGGCCATGACCATCCACGCTGGCCCAATGCGGATTGGAGGGTAATTGGAGTTCTCAGAGAACATTTACTATACTGTTGACTAATTATTTAGTAAGACAGCTTTTAATTTTCTTTTAATAATAGGTTTACATAACTTTTTATCTTATCTTAACAAACTTAATTTACGAGTATTACACAATTCCGGAACTATATACTTTGAACGTCTTTTACCATAGTAATTAATTATTAACGGTTTAACAAACTTATATTCCCTAGCCCTTTTTTGTATTTTATCTATTTTTAACGTTAATTTTAAATTTGTCACTATAATAATTTTCTATTGATATCATATATTTTACTTTATCTTCTACTGGTAATATTTTACAGAATGGGAAAAACATATCGTAATTTTTGTAACAGTTCCTTTTAATTCCTGTTGCTAACTAAATTATTAATATCCTTCAAATAAGTAGCGAATGTACGGCCATATACGTTATAATATATGAAGTGTATAACTTTTTTATTTATACCGTAATTAAATTAATAAAATTTACTCAATATGGATCTCAATCTTAGACAAACGTGATACACCAGCGATTTCCAATTAAAACGTCCATCTACTGCCCAGCCAACACAGCTGAATAAATTTTGCGTAAAAGCAATTCTTTTGACTTTAAGCTGGATAAAGTATTTGTATAACTTCTGTGTAAGCACTTATACAGATGATATTCAAGCAATTTGGGTACAAAATATCTGGCTTCAATTTGGATAACATTTGATTAATAGCTACATAGCAGCTGAATAAATGTTCAACACACTGAATATCTTCTGTATAAATTCTGTTTTTTCTTTAGTCCAGAAATAATACATCTCTTATGTAGTTGTTAATTTGTGAGTTCAGACATTCAAATGGTATTCACAATTCCGATCTCAGTGGTAGTTGTACAAAGAAATTATGCAAGTAAAAAAGTATAAATGTATTTTTCATTGTGACGAGATTATTTTGTGTTATTTACTTCAAAATATTGTGTTGTAGTGTTATAGAAAAGTTGTATATTTTTTTCAGAAACATGTTCAAAATCGTTTCGACTTGTAAAAAAGACCGAGTTGAATTATCAACAGTGCCCGCTTCTAGGGAAAACAAAGGAATATTTTACTGGCCAAAAAAAAGGCGAGCTGCTTTGCAAGAACCCGAGGAAAGCTGAGGAAGAATAATTATTTCAAATGTTGAACAGAACTGATACGGATGATACGGAATTAGAACAACATAATTTTTTATTTATTGAAAATACTAATAATATTTTTTATTAAATTCTGATTAAAAAAGTTTTATCACAAACACTGCAGTCTGCAGCTAATTCGGACGTAGTTTGCGATGGGTCTTTCCACAATAGCCTTCAATTCTTCTTATTAACTTTGGTCTCTGGCCGTCCATGGGGCTTGTTCTGCAGGTCGAAATTTCCAGAACGAAAACGTTGGAACCAATAACGCACTGTGTTTTCTTTTGCGACACAACCGCCATACATATCACTAGCCCTTCGAGATGATTCCGCTGTACTACTATACCACGGTGGAACTCGTACTCGTAAATAACACGATATTTCAAGTTTTCCATTTTTATACTGGGTGACATAAATAGGACAAACAGAAAAAAAAATCAAATGAATGCCTCCTAACGAAACACAAATACATGTGTAAATGGCTCTATAAATTTGAATTTGGAATTCCCAACCAAGGAGGAGAAATTTGTGATTAAAGTGTCCAGTACGAGAAAACGCCAATTTCATATGTAATATTAAGAATTATGGTAATATTTTACATAAATATATTATTTTTATTAAATATATACTGTTATAGTACATTACGATATTAGTGCGTTATGATGGTTATGGAGGCTCAATTCCGCCTCGCATGTTATAACTAGGCTTACCATACGTCCCGGTTTGACCGGGATTGTCCCGGTTTGAGATCCCTGTCCCGGCGTCCCGGCCGGTCTGCATTGGCGTCCCGGTCAAACTTGAACAACACCGATACCCCGGCCGATCGTTCCCTCGCGCCATTCACCCATTTTCACAAGCAGCATATTGAGAGGCCAAATTTAAAAAAAATTGTCTAATTTGCTATGTGTCTACCCGGTTCTTCAGAGCCAGTGGAAAGAATTTTTTTACAGATGAAAAAAATGTGGTCTGACGATCGGGGGAGGATGGAAGAATGCGTTGTGGAAGCCTTGCTTACGTGCAAACTCAACTTGAACATGTCATGCAGTGAATTTTATGACAAAATTAAGCACGACAAAACGATTCTGAAGAAAGTGCACTCTAGTGAAAAATATAAAGCAAGCGTGGGTGAATAATAAAACTGGGTAAAATTTTCAGTGTTATTTGTATTAATTGTACTTTGTCTCTTTATCTTTTTTAATAAAAAATATATTCACATTTATTAATATGTTTTCAATCCATAATAATTTTGATTGTATTTCAAATATGAAAAACACAAATTAAGCGAAAAGCAAAATGAAAATGAGCCTCTTTCTCTTCTGCGTCCCGGTTTGGCTCTTCGTAATTATGGTAAGCCTAGTTATAACCAATACGCACGTATATCGTACGACTTTTTTAACACATTTGCGAGGAAACAGAAAAAAATCATTTTATATTATGTTCATTTTTAATTATTTAAACAGTTAGTGAAATTACAATTATTAAAATGATACGTAGTTGTAGTTGGTTTTTTAATTATATTATTATTATTATTATTATTATTACTATTCATAGTGTCATTGTTTTGTCTTAGGGTTGGAGAAATTTTGGAGATGACGAAACTTCTTGAAAGGCGGCAGAAGAGCATTAGTTGTAAATAAAAAAATATTATCAGTAGAAGTAGAGGGGCGCGGCTCAGGGCAAAACTTCTTCGTTTGTGGCTCCAAATTTATTGCCTGAGTTATTTTGGCACTTATATTTGCTCTGTTTTGGATGGAATCTTCTACATAAGATTCTGCTACTGCGTTAAAACGCCACCCGCCATGCCGCTTTAAAGTCAATATATCAGCTCCCGAATCAGCAAGTAATGTAGCTGACGTTCTTCTGAAACTGTGCCCTGTATACCAATCAGCATCTGGCAATCCTAAACACTTGGCGACTTCCTTTGGCATGGCACCGAATTTATTTATGCCAATAGGTTGCGCAGTACATTTACCTTTTTGGTAATTTTGAAAGAAATTATTATTTTTTGCCTTAGTCGTACGCAGAGCTTCATATTTTTTGACCACGTCATAAAATGGGCCGTCGATAATAAAAAATAAAAAATCGGGGTATTTTGTTTTTAGTGTTTGGGATTTTAACTAAAAGCATTTTGTCTTTCAATGTCATTTGTGGTAATATTGTGAAGCTCTTGCCGTCTACATGCACCATAAATACCAAATATTAACGCAACCTGAAAAGAAATAAAAATGTGTTAGATAAGGTATAGGTACTTAGCTTAGTAGGTAGATCAATACATAAAATAAGGAGGCAAACTGACCTTTGTAGCCAGGTACTGGCTATCTGAAGCATCTCTTAGAAACTTTTAGACGTCATTTGATGACAGTACCTTAGATTTTTTCTTTATAAACCATCAGAGCGTCTCTTTAAAAATGCAATGAGATTTGAATATAAATTAATATCGACACCATTTTTCATCTTGAGGGTACTTTTCAGCATAGAATATGTTGTCCACAACGAGCTAGGCTTATATATACTAGCTAGTTCATTAAAATACGCCAATAAATAAATTTTCATACGTAGTTATGTATCTGTCTCTGGATATTGACGGCAGCAAGCTGTCGCATGCGGTTCGCGCTTCTGTTAGTATATCCAATGGAGTTGAAGTAATATATTGCTCTTCTTCATTATTGAAAGTTGTCATTTTTAGATATGCACAATACAAGTACAAAGAAAGAAAATTTGAGAAAAATGGCGCGAGGATTATTTTCTGGCGTAGCTGCGTGAAAATGTTGGCAAAGACGAGCATGCAGCCAAGTTTTTCAATTAACTGTTATACGAATAAACTGTTTTTTTATTATTTTAAATAAACTCAATCTGTGAATGATAAACTCAATCTATGACACACTGTTGGTTTGCCGCCATTTTAACAGCGCGCTAGCGCTGCCTACTGACTGGCGCCGCGCGGCGATTAGTTCGAAATTTTAATAGCAACAGCGCGCGAAATGGCAAATAATACTGTTATGGAATTTCTATAACTTAACTATTTGCTTTGGTAACACACGCGTTTTTTATGACCCGCTTTAGACATTTAAAACCGGTGGAATTACATCAGCTTTACGAGCAAAGGTGTTAAAAAATATGATTACTTACTTCTCTTAGAGTGTTGGTGACCCGCTACGCAAACCTTTTTGGCATGTTTATTTTCTAAATTCTCAGTTTTTAAATAAATGTCATTCATACTTTTATGACTTACGAAACAAATGTAAAACTTCAGTGTGAGAATAATAATATACGGCTGTGACGGTGTTTTCGTGGTTTCCTTTAAAATAACCTGGTAGCCAGATCTTTATCTTTTTCATAGAGGTTACTACAACACGGTATGTTTTTACCTTTTGACAAGTCGTCATTTATCCTTTTATACTCGTAGCACGAAATAGTAAAGTTTTTTCCGATATTACGATATTATGGAATTTAGATGACTAGTGTTGCCCAAATGCAAGAACAAGACGAGACTTGGCCAGTCTTGGTCTTGGTCTTGCGCCAATACACCCGGTCTTGGTCTTGCGCTCCCAGTCTTGGTCTTGGTCTTGCAAGTATTGCAATTACCTATTAGACTATTGCTATTTATTAAAGTTTACTTTAGATCTTAGGAATTAACATAGCCATAGTAAAGAACAATCAGATTAATAAATGTCTGAAGATTTGATAAAAAATTCGATAACTGCCACATAATCCGCATAGGTCCAGTTTTTCATATTCTTTGATACAGTTTTTTGTGTCTCATAGAATTCCTAAGCGTACATATACACCGAACTGTTATTCCTAACTACTCCGTGAAATAGCGCTAAGTCCTAGCTGCAAGACGCAAGAGTCTTGCGGGATTAGTCTTGTTCTTGCTCAAGTCTTGCATGGTCAGTCTTGGTCTTGGTCTTGCTAAAAATACGCGGTCTGCAAGACCAAGACTGAATTTGGGCAACACTAGATAACTCAGTATCGGAATTGTAATACGGGAATTTTCGTTCCGAGATTCCGATATTACGATATTCCGAGATTCCGATATTCATGCCCTACAACTGACATTATGAAAAGTATACAATGATTATAATGTATAAATAAATCTTAGAGTATATAAATACTGTAAGAAAGAGTCTTTATACCAATAATTTTGCCGTCATACTTAAACATTGAAAAGTATTTCAATACCTAATTGAAAAATTAAATAGTTTTGCTCATTATATTTCAAAAAATATGTACTATGTGTTGAAAACCAAATTAAACATAATTTCTTTAGTTTCGGCCTTTATAAGAAAGTCGAACCTCTATATGGCATCTTCTACCGAAAAGAATCGGCAACAAACTCAGTGAGGGCTGCTATTTTCTCCCTATTTTATTATGATACGGAGATATAAAATTACTTTATTAAACTACGAAGTCATTTTTCATCACAATATAAAAAAATAACTCATTCATGAATCGATTTACACGGCGTGTCAAAAAAAATTTTTGACGAAAGTGAAGTAGCCTTAAGCAATTTTAGCAACACCGGTTTACGAGCTTATGTTCACTTATCGCCTCGCTCGAGTATACTGTTTTATTTGTCTCAAATAAATACTGAATTATTGAATTAATAATTTTTTATTTAGGTATTTCATAATTTCAAGTGCAGTCGCATCTATGAGCAATCTGTCATTCTGGCATCTCCAAAGGCAGGCTGTCAAGTCACTCTATATTATTTTTAATAATCTATTTGGGACCTAGCCCATACAACATATACTTTAGGGAATGATGTAACGACCCGATCCACACATGGCTACGTCCATAAGTTAGGCGGTCGCGCCCCAGATCTGGCAATGGCACCTATGAGAAAACCATTTAAGTCTTTTATTTGCATTAAGTATGCGTGATGTTTGTTACACCAAAACTCAAAATATCACTAAAATGCATGAAATAAAAACTTAAAAAATGGAACCCACTTCAAATTAATACTAAAAAGTGAAAAATAATACTTATCTTAAAAGCGGTTAAATTTTTTAAGAAAATTGAAGTCTGGCGGTTAGTATTTAACTAACTACAGAAAACCTCAGCACGACTTCAATGTTCCTTAAAAAATGTAACCGCTTTAAGAAAGTATTATTTTTCCCTTTTTTTAAATTTGAAGTCGTTTCCATTTTTTTCTTTTTGAGGTATAAAACCATAATAGTAAAAACCAGTCCACAAGCTCATTTTAAACTGCTTAAATAAATTTATATTTTGTTAGAAAGCTTAATTATAATAGTAATCACTTACATTCAATAGAAATATAAATCGAACAGTTTCTTTGTATGAACCAATCGTTATTCAACTGAATGCTTTTTGGAGTCCAAATGTCTAAACTGGTGTAAAATATACATGTCCAAAGCCCTTCATATTTGTCAGATGCTACAAACACCTGAAATAACATTTTCTTTATCATTTTATCATAATCACATTTGTACTAAATAATAATTTTATTACGTAACATAAACTGCCGGTTGCACAAACGTCGATCAAAATTGTCATTAGTTTAAAGCATCATGAATATTCGTATTCTCCGAATATCATCACGACATTACATAAAAAATTAGGAGGTATTAAAAAAAAGCATTAGTTCGTGAAATCAAACTAAAAGTCGCTACGGTACTTTCTTGATTTCTCCATGATAACCCTTCCGGTTTTCTTTCATGTATAAAAGCAAATTAGTTTTCAAAACTCAATAAACAACTCATATTCTATTTGTTCTTTTTCGTATTTGTATGGATATCTAAGTTTCATACTTTGCAAATTTCAGTTTTATAATATGTTAGTTAAAATGAACAGAAATGACTATCTTTGGTCGATTCGTTTCCTGCAAAAATCGACTTTTGCTAGAGTCGCCATCTAGTGGAGGTGATTTTTAGTGCTTCCTTTTTTTTTAATACTTCCTCATTCTTAATTTATCATTAAAAACTACTTTTTGAACAAAATATTGTCAATGGTTAAACTTCACTGCTTACATCTTTTAGTTAAAAAATAACATTACGTTTTATTACTTTGTTAAATTACTCGTATTCACCGTCACCATTTTATAACAAAACTGACAACGTGATTGACATAGCAATGGATAGATATTTATATTATTAATACGGCGTATTTAACCTCATCTGCAGTGCTATACTGTTAAAAACGCAGCGTCGAGCAGCCTGTTAACAATACAGATTCAGTCAAATAATTAAGTTTTATTCGATGATGCATTCGGCGCTGTATTTTAATAACAGAGTAGCAAAGCTGGTGAATCGACTTCATCTAACACAGACACCGATAATTATATTAGTAAAATAGTAAGCTGAATAAAATGTGAAAATTTATCTAAACGAAAATGTTTTGAACCCTGAAAGTTAACTTTATATCGTTGCCCTGGCCTTACACGAAAGTGCATTGCGGTTTTATGAAATAAAAAAATATATATTATGGTACTGACATGAGAAACTTTGAGTCTGTGTGGATTATACTGAAGATACAGTGTGTCGCCATTCTGTAGTTTACACCTGAAACGTTATGCGAATACATAATTTTAATAATAATGCTGCCATTATTTTTTTTAGTTCTATTTTAACTATTACAAGCACTTGTAAATGGCAATAAATTATGCTATCGGTTTGCAAATGTACAGCGTTAGCTCTTGCTTTGAGAAAAGCTGTCAGGAGTCTTAGCAAATGCTGCTTTATTCTCCCTTTTTATTCATAGAAATATCTGTGACTGAATATTAAATGGAAATGGACTGAAGTGTCATGAGTATTACCATCATTTATTTAGGGGTGAGGCCAAAGTGCAACTTAATGGTAACCTTACTTTATTAATAACTTGCCAGAATGCTGGCAAACATAAAAAAAATAATGACATAAAAAATACATTAAAATTATAATACTTTAATGTATTTTTTTATGTACATAAAAAAAGAATTTTCTCATTATTTGATGTCGTACCTACCTATTGGCAACTTTAAACAACTATTCACTGGTAATATACAATATAAACTGGTACCTACCTCCTAATAAACTGGTACCTTTTAGAAAATCTTTCGAGCCTCTGAAGTGTCATATTGACAAAGACATTTGTTTATTTACAATTTTGACCTCGAATTGGATTTCAAACTATAATTATTCCAAACTTTATCAATTTTTTATAAGACAAAAAAAAATTGCAGGCGTGGTGAACGCAGAAAAAAACATATTCGATGAACATGTAATACAACTTTACTTTTTTAAGTCGTTTAAAAAAATGCGATTTCAATAACACAATACTGAATTGAAAATAAGTTCAGTAAAACTCGGTAACTTACCAACAATAATATAAATTAGTTTGACTTATGAAATCAATTTTTATTTTTGTGTTTTCTTTTACATCTAACTTATTACCGCATTGGAACATCGGATGAGACCTCTCTTCGCCATTATACACGGTGGTGACATTTAAACTTATATCTGTAACAAAATATAATTATATTTGATCAATTTTGCGTTCACAATGCTATCTTGGAAAATATTCTTGAATGAAAAATGGTTAGAAAATTCCACCAGCCCAGATACACTCAAGTCTCTCTCAAGTCTACTCGAGTCCCAACCTAGAGTGCCTGATACTGATGGATTTTTTAAGCATTTTTCATTAAGAATAAAAATATAATTTTATCTTTAAATCAATAAATTAATTGTAAAAGGTTAGTGAAAAATTGTATTCCTCGTAGATGTTAAAGTTTTGTATGAGCATTTTCGAGAGTTACATAAATAGTATAAAGTTTGGGGGCTGGGTTTGGTGCGTGTTGCCTAAGGATGAGCTTTCTTGCTGGATTCCAGGCGCTTCCCCCAAAAGTGAGGGTGCATCGGAGGTGGTTTAGTGATGTGCTCCCTGTCGGCTGTCAAGCGGCATGTATAGTGCATTATCCTTCCTCGACGATACAAAAAAAGAACGACGATACTGTGTCTAGCCGTTACAAGACTTTAATTTAATTTCTTTAATAACTAAAGTAAAACAAAAACACGTTCAATTTCTATGATGTTGTAATTTATAACACAAACGTTGATTTCCAAAGACGTCATATCAAAAACTTACTTATATTTAAAAATACTTCTTATTCTTAATGCTTAAAATAAAAAATCCACTTTGTTCCTGGCACTCTGAGATGGAACTCGAACCCATGAATTTTCGCAATCCGGGCGACTGCTCTAACCACTGAACTACCCAGTAGCTAACAGGACTGTCGGAGGACTCGCGACTCGTACGCCACCCGGAACGGTCGAAAATCGCGTGCGCTCACAACAAAAAAAAATGTAAAAAGTGGGAAATCCAGCACCTACATCCAAGTACGATATATCATAAATAGTGAAAAAGGACACGTGTTTAGTGATAAAAATAGTGGTTTTTATCTAATAACTGGATGAAAACGAAACGGATTTCAGTGATTGAAACGTCATTAGACACGCAATAGCGCAATAGCACAGCAGAGGAGTCGAATGGATCCCCTCGATCTCGAGTGGCTCGAGTAATTCGAGATTTTTGAAATAATCTCTCGCCACGAGGTCGGGGAACCGGAGGACCTGCGCACCAACAGACCAGCGGAGCTCATGGAGGATGTCGTGGATAACAACCTGTAACTTTTCTCCTTTCAGGAGAATTTGTAACGACGGACTCTATGAGTTTCGAAAATTTTAAAACTAAAAAAATGAAATTGACAAAATTTTTGTATCGAGACCAAGGGACCTTTTAAACGGCCCAAGAAGAGACGGCGGAGGCGCAACTTTCGACACATCAACCAACCCCATAGCCCCAGGACATCCGGAGATAACCACGGAAATAGATAAGGGTTGAAAATTCAAAACGTCTAGTATCCGTGGATATCCAACGTAATATTAAAGTATATTTTATAGATAGATTTACGTTATTTATGTGCCAAATTTCAAATTATTACCATATGTAGTTTTATAGTTATTAAATTTTAAAGATTTTTCAACCCCCTTGTATAAAACTTATAGAAGATAGGTACAAACTGAAGTCGAAACTGGGTCCAAACATTATATTGCAGGTTTAACAAACCCAAATTTGACCCTTCTAGCATCCGTACCCGCGATTTTACCCGACGTTTGGTCCCGTCGAGCCGAAATTTTAACCTCTAATAACATGCTCAATTATCTACATATTGAAACGCGGTTTTCGAATTAGGGATAAGCAAAGACCCCTCTAGGCTCTCACAGGACGAAAAATCAGAAAATTTTAACATTGAAAATTTGGCCCGCGACCTTGCACAAACTTATTTTTGGAACGGGATTCCCGTAGACCTCCCCCCCACAACCCACATCGAAATCCCCGCGTTTCTGCGACCCATACCGACGGAGATATAAATTTCCAAAGTTTGGTCGGCCATATTGGATCGGCCATTTTGGAAAACTTAAGATCCCTGTATCTCTGTCAATATTGGGCCCGGAAAATCGGGATTTCTTCTAGATCCCATTCCCAGATCCCCTCCACACATCCGACGGGATGTGGTTTGAATTGGAGGGGTTGAACTCAACCCCCCCATTTTCGAGATGGCATCGGCGCGACCCTACCCTCCTTACACCTCCACTTCGAGACCCGACTTCGTGGGACGAATAGGACCGGAGATACAGCCCTCTAAAGTTTCGGCGGCCATCTTGGATCGCCATTTTGGAAACTTTGAAGGGCTGTAGCTTCTACGCCTTTCGTCGTAGAGGAACGGAGTTTTCTCCTCCCATATCCCCCTGCCAAACTCTATTCGACCCACAGGGCAAATTTGCCCTAGCTCTACCTCACGGGGCAAATCTGACCCCGGAAATAGAAGCGGCAGGACCTCCTCTACCCAAATACCTAAAGTCCCAGTTCCACGCGGTTGATAGTTTCGGAGATATAGGCACTCGTCCCTTTCGGGTCAAAAATTTCACAGTTTTTGCCCTGACTATATCTCCGGAACTATTCATCGTACAAGGGCGTGCAAGGTATCATTAGATAGAGATCCGAGAGTACTATAAACCGGCGTGAGTCACGACAAAGAAGTTCCGGAAATTTAGAAAAAAATCAAGAAAAACAAGAAAGAGCTTGTAACTTTCGGAAAATTTTCGTAAAAAAATATCAAAAATTGAGTAAGACGCCTGAAGACTAGGCGAATTAGAAAATAAACATGCGACCCGGAAATAAAAAGCTTATCCAAGCAAAATTTGACTTTGTATTATAACCTTATTTTACGTAAAATAAACAATTTAATTGACAAATATTTGAGTTTTATATATTTATGACAACGCACCCTATTGGGACGTGTCTTAGGATAAGGTAACCAGAGTAGAGCCCTAAAGTTTTTGACAAATACACACACACACACACACACACACACACAAACCATAATATACGACAAAAAGCAAACACACACACGTATAACATATAAATAAAAAACACTCACCAACACGTCGAATAGTTGACCAATCAGTAGATCTGCAACAGAAGACGACGGCATCTGAAACAAAAAACAAACATTATTATACACACACGCTACAAACAACAAACACATAGACACAAACACAGATACAAAACACAACACGACAAAATTCTCAATAGAGAACCCAACCAATACCCACCCAAGTAGTAGTTTGCTCAGTGTGTCCGTGCTCATGTCATATATATCCAAAGATTTTTTCCTTTTCATATTAATAACACTTGTGTAAAACTCCATTTCGTCTAGATGTTTGAATATTAATGTCGAATTCGGCTTCTCAACACGATAGAGGTATTTTTCACATTCACTCTCATTAACATGCAGATTAGTAGTTAAGTTATGAGCAATACTTTTAAAAAATATATTAAATAAGTTCGCGATTTCTCTCGGATCCGAAGCATATTGACCATTTTCATTTTTTATTGGACCAATTTTACTTTTTTGATGATACCTCTTGTTGTGTCTTAACTGTTCATTTACTATCTTCCACGATTCTTTAATCTTATTACTTGATGATTGTATTCTCTTATTATATTTGAAGTTTTTTGCTACCACCATGACTTTTCTAAGTGCTTTTCTGTATTTTTTAATTTTTAATTTTAATTCTTCACTAGGTTTGTAATTATGCAGTATTTCCATTTTAGATAAATTATTTTTTGAGATTTCTATTCCTTTGATTGACCATTTCTTCAAATTATTTGGGCAAATTGATTTTCTCACTAAAGGAAATGCAACTTTATAACAGTGATTAATAGCATCTTGAAGTATGTCCATTTTTTTATTAGCATCATAACAAATAAGAATTTCATCCTTTAGTCGGCTAACGTCTTTGTTAAATAAATAATGAAAATAGTTAAAGTTAGTTTTCGATAAATTTCTTGTAATTATTTTATTATTTTTACTAGTTGTTAATTTGTCAATAATTTTATTTAGTTGTATTACGTTATGGTCAGATAATTTTCTATTTAATACTGACCCCGTGCTATTGTTCATATTTACTATAAAATTATCTATGCAGGACGAGCTTCTACCTTGTATCCTAGTGGGTTCATTTATTGTCCATTTGCAATTGTAATTTTTTAAAATTAGGTCAAACTTGCTCAATTTGCTGTCTTTCTTTAATACATTAATATTAAAATCACTGGCTATTATAAAGTTTTTGTCCTCTCGGCAAACTCTAGAGAGTAACTTTTTTAATATATCAAAAAATAAATTTAGATCCTTTTCTGGTCTATACAAACATATTATTATTATTTTGGATGGCTGCAACTCAACTGCAGATATTTCACAATTCATCTCAAAAGACATTTTTTTTTGATCATTTCGTAATTTGCATACTAATCCTTTCTTAACATATATTGCAGTTCCGCCATGATCAAATATCTGCCGATATAATAAGCAGCGAGTTCATAGTTTTCAAAATTCATGTACTGTATTTGATAATCTTTTTACCCCATGTTTCCGTTAGACAAAGAATTTTACAATTTGTTTCGTTAATACAATGTTCAATTTCTGTATATTTATTGTGAATACTCTGAACATTCGCGTGAATAATTACCCATTCTACAGATTTACGGGATTTAACGGAAAATCCATACTATGACGACTATTTATTATAGTATCATTTCTATTTATGATTGGTGTGCATTTGATAAATTTAAGCACAGTGTTTGCAAGGAAAGTATGTCCCATATTTGCTATAATTATTTCATTCAAATATTTTTTCAGATGTAAATATTTATTTTTCTGAAACTTTGTTATAATAATGTTAGGGTCTATGTATTTAACTTTTTCACTAAGATTAGCTATTTGTGCTATTTTACTGTTAAGGGTGTATATTATATCATTATTTTTGCCGTCATAACAAAGACCAGTAATTATTACATTAAAAGTTCTGGTCGGATCGTTTACTACATTGTTAATGAGGTGTACATAGTGTTTACCAGTTTTCAGTATTGCTTCATCGTAGTAAGTATTGATTAGTATAAAAGCATCTCCTTCGATAAGATCTTTGCCTTTATAATTAACTTTATCTAAAATGTGAAGGTAACTAGCTCCTGGTTTACAAAAGTTTATAACTTCCTTCAAATCATCAACTTTGTTTCGTATTTCACTGCCTAATGCCTTTCCTACACCATCTGAACAAATGAAAACCTTTTTAGATTTGATTGTTTTACTTTCTTTGTATGTTTCTATCATACTTTCATGGTATGTCCGATTTTGAGTTTGTATGTCTGATTTGAAATCGAACTTCATTGTTGCTTCCATTTCTGCTATTTTATGTTGTAAGGTGAGGTTTTCTTTGTTGACATTTCTAAACCTTGAAGCCAATTTATTTAATTTTTTTAATAAGCGCCGAGTTTGTTTCAGTAGTTTTTTATTCGATTTTCTTTGCTTCCGGCATCTTATAAGTAAAGTGGAGGTTTTATTTTGTGGTAAAGGTGACAATTTACTTTTGTCATTTAGATTTACAGTTTTTTGAGGTTCAATGGAACAAATTTTTAACTCATTACTTAATGTCATCACAATTTCATTATCTACTTTAGCTGATTTCGTAAGGGAGGCAGTCAAACTATCCGTTGTGGGTATTATTATAGCTGATGTTGAATATTCTTCACCGCTACAAAATATTCTAGGTTTTTTCCTTTTTCTTCCCTGGGAAGGAGTACTATGCCCATCACTAAAATCAATCTTTTTATATAACTCTATTAGTTTCATATTTTTTTCGCATGTTTTCCTCAAATTCTCGTTTTCTATTAGTAAGTTGTCTACTTCATTATTGGCTGATGTAAGTTTATTTTCTAGGTCCTTAATCTTTTGATGAAATGCAACGACTGTATCGCTCTGGTCCAACATTGAATTAGGTAGGCTTATTCTAGAGGAGTCAAGTAATGAAGAGCTAGAAAGATCACCAAGATAGTTAGCTCTTTGTTGACGTTGTAAACGAAAAGTTACGTTATCCAGATCCATTTAATTTGGGTTTTCAGACATGTTTAAACTTTCAGATATAGTCAAATAAGAAATATTAAAATATTCAACGAATAATTTTAAAATTACAATTCACAATAGGCTAATTACTAATTTTCCAATAAGCATAAATAATTTAAAAAAATCAATATGATACAATAACAGTTCATTAAATGTTCAATTACAGTTCTTAAATAAAATTATTGTTTGTTAAATTACATACAATATTATTTAAAACGAAAATAAACTAAAATATAATAGTTATTAAACAAATCATCAGTTGGTAGTGTGTTTTTTTCCTTCCTTTCCCTTTAAAAACAATACTTTTTCTTGAATAAACTATAGGAACAGTCTAAAAAGAAATTAATATGTTGTTTATAATACCTAAGTCAAAAGGAAATCAATAAATAATTCTAAATTACAGATAAATCAAAAAAAAATTATTTGTTTAACATAAATAACGTAATTAAAATTTATCAACAATACAAAAATCCAGAAATGGATGATTAAGTGATGCTTATTATGTCAAAAAAAAGAAACAATGTATTCCAAAAACAAAATCCAATCATAAACAATTACATTAAAGTTTGACTATAAAATATTTTACAACAAGAATCATGTTTTAACAAAATTTTTGCTATAGGAAAAGCTAAATAATGAAAATATTATAAAAGTGTTTAAGAATAAAAGACAAAGAAAGAAAACAAAAATAACGAAGACGACGTCCAGTTTCGAACTGCGGGCGGCGGGCTACCTCGCGTTGTCCCATCCAATGCGCCAAACTGACAACATTTGTTTTTTCTAAATTCTGTATGTGTATCCTTGGTTCTGTCGGAGTACCTCTATGAATGTATTACAAAGTTTCTTGCAGGAAAAAAAATAATAATTTTCCTTTTTTTTAAGTTGCGGAATCTATGGTTAAAAGTATAACGCAAATTTGAAATTATGACTGTTTTACTCTGTTTTTATTCCTCCCTGTGTCGTTTCCATTACTTATCGCACCACTTCCTATGTTTTAACTTCACAAAATGTTCACATTCACTGTTTTGTACACTTATATTGACCTTCAAAGTTTTGTGCTGAATTTCAGTGTTAATGTCAAGTAATATTGTTGCAAACACTCTCACTCAATTATTGCACTTCCATTATAACAATTATATTGTCAAACGTTAATAATTATTAGAAATGTTGATTTTCTTTAATAATATTTACGGAGCCGATGTTAACATGACAGCTAACGCCATCTATTCATATATAATAAATAGAAGAATGGAAGAAAATATGAATGTATTAAACGAAAGGATAGGAAAAGAACACAAGGACAAGAAAGAAAGAGATAGAATGATATAACTCCTACAACAGCATGAAAACCTGAATAAAGAACAGTACACGAAAGGAATGAAGGAAATAGAAGGTAAATTGGAAGGAATAGAGACAGCAATAGAAGGGATGAAATAAAGAGTTATGAAAGGGGGAAAAAAAGAGAAAGAAAAAATGTCAAAGACAGAAACAACGAAAGGAGAACTGAAAGAAGATAGTATAATTGATAAAGTAAGAAAAAGTTTAAATAAGATAGTAAGAAAGATAGAAAGTATGGAAGTAGAATTACCGCATAATGTGGCGATGGAAGTCATGGAATGCATAAAAACTGACGAGACCCGAGACAGGGATACCCTTGCCACAATTATCGTTAATAGAGTGGACAAAGTGGAAAGAAAGGTGGTGACGCAAATGGAGATGCGATTGGGGAGCATGGAAGGGAAAATGACCAAGATATTGAACATACCGGAAACGGTAAATTCACAGGTACTATCTTCGGTCATGAATAAACTTGATACTGTCGGGGACAACCTTATTGCGGAAGTCATCGACCTGGAACGAAAGTCAGTAAGAGGAAAAGGAATAGAAGATGAAAATGAACTAGGACAAATGTTGAAAAATAGATTAGGCATATATGAAGAAAGTGTGGTGCAAGAGATAATAAAAAAGATTGATGAAAGAAAGGGAAAAGAAAGAGGAAATATACAGACCGAAGAAGAAAGAGAAAAGTATGACAGATTCCCCTTACTAGAGCGACTGAGAGTATTAGAGGAACATCTGAAAGGTAAAATAAGCGAAGCCGCGGAGGAAATAGGAAAAGAAATAAAAGAAAAAACTAAAGAAATAAGAGAGGAAATAAAACAGGCACCTATAAACCAACAAATGGAAAATACCCCTCCAAAAACTACGAAAGCAACATACGCCGCCATCACCCGAGGCAAAAAACAACTAGAAATGGATACCCTGCACTCAATAGTGTTATCCTCAGAGGATCATATGGACACAGGGGAAATGGTCATAGAGAAGGCAAAAAAGATATTAAACCCAGAAAAACACAGAATAAGAATTGACCTGATCAGAAGGGGTAAGGACGCGAGAGTTATTATTAGGTGCAAGGAAAAAGAGGAAATAACTCTAATAGAGGAAAAACTAGTATCCGGAGGAGGCATAAGAATAGAAAGATTCACCAACAAAGACCCGTTATAATCACTATAAAGAATGTCATATACAAGATGACAGATGAGGAGATAATGACATCAATACTAAATCAGAACCCGGAATTATTTGAAGACACCAACGAAAAAGACCGATAAGTGAAAATAAAATATAGACGCAAAACACGGGACCAAGAACGATGCCATTTAATTCTCCAAATAAAACCTAGGATAAGGAATGCCATGACAAACGTAGGGCATCTGTACCTGGAAATGGAAAGATTGAAAGTGGAAGATCAAACGCCATTAATCCAGTGCATAAGGTGCCTGAAATTTGTTCATGGCAGAAATTTTTGCCCCGAAAGTGCAGACAGTTGCAGCCACTGCGGAGACCTGCACCTGCGGACAGATTGTCCGGACAGGAAAGCAGGGATCCCACCGCAATGCTGCAACTGTGTGCACGCAAAACAGGAACAAACTGATCATAATGCATTCAGCAATGAATGCAGAACAAAAGAAAAATGGGACTATCTGGCCCGTTCCACCACCGCATATAGCTCAAAAACTAAAAGAGGAACAGAACAGACAATCACAAGGTATAAGACACACGCAAACACAAGAAAACACAATAGAACCACACACCCATTAAAAAATATACAGAACAAAAAATACAAAACATAAACATACAAAAACAAATACAATGTAACGTTGTATTTTAAGAATAAATAATAAGAATAAAAATTAAAATAAACATTAAAATATAAGAAATTAAAAGCGTTATTTACAATACAGTGAATAATGAGACAGACACTTATCTAAACAAAATTTTAATTATAAAGGATAATAAAGTAAATAAATTGAGTTGGTTATAAACATTAAATGCAAGCAACGAAGGTTACGTCTCTAATGTGGATGCACATCACTTGAATGTTGAGTTTTTTTCGCTATGTCATTGTTTCGGTGGAGGAGCGCCGGCGACCGCTCGCCGACATACTAATTTTAGACGTTGGACGTGACGGCTGCGTCAATCGCTCTAAATTATTAAACAAATTTTTACGATATTTCCCACTAGGGTGAGTTTTAAGTATTTATCATTCAGTGTTTCATTGTAAGGTGTTTCAGTTTCATTTTAAAAGTCATCTAACACTAGTACTGATCCATATTTCCTGCTTATTGGAACGCTGTGTCCATGGACTCACAAGGTCAACGGTTTTTTCAAATCTGCGTTTCATCTACTAATACTACCCATCTCTCTGAACTTCCAGGAATTACGTACCTTATATAAACCATCCGAGGATGTCACCAGCTTGGTGAAATTGGCTGCAGCTATATATAAAATTTATTAAAAAGGAAAACGAAGCTACTATACCAGTACACATGACTATTACGTATAAACGCTAATGAGTTATTTTTTCTGAATGAGAATTGGAGGACCGTGATCTCAAGTATACCAGAGAAGACGAGGAGTTCAGGCCAGTGTTCTTTCCTACCTTATCTCAATCGAAGTGTAAGGCGGCCACACAAAGAATAATTGGAAATAAATTTATTTTTTTTGATAAATTTGCATTATTCGAACCAACACCCTATCGCAACAAACACACAAACAACACATAAAGCAGAACATGAAAGGCTATATGCCCCGAGGAAAATTCATGAGAATGCAAATCGGCATATTACAAACAAAAGAAACACAAAACAAATTAAAGCATAAGCAAACACCAAATGATTTGGAAAACTTATGCTAAACAGAAAACAAGGAATAGACAATTTGGATATAAGCATAATGATTATGCCATAAAACAAATAACTCATTTAATAAGAGTAATAACAAGGGTAGGAAAAGTTCGGATCACTAAATATATGTTTGCATATATACCCAGTGATCCAAACTATACAGAATAAAAAATTAAAATAGGATTAATAAATAGAAACAACATAAAATACATAAAGCTAAATAGGGATAAATAAAATTAAAAATAAATGAATAAAAAAATAGGAGTAAGCAAACCAAAATAAATATAGGAAAAAAAAGGTGAAAAGTACAAAAAATATATATAATACATATAAAGATAGAAATGGAATAGACTAGATAAAAAAATGTAATAAAATTAGGAAAGCATGTAACATTAGAATAAGTAATAACATTAGAATAATACATAGCATAATAAGACAAAATGTAACTAACAAACTGAAATAGAATTAAGAAGAAAATAAATAAAGAAAAAATGTAACAGTAACAAAGATGTAAAAGGAATACATAAAGAAAAGGTATAAAACATATTATACCATATATGTAGAAATAGACATTGAATATATAGGATAAGAGAAATGTAAAGTAAATAGGATAATTATGTAACAATAGAATAAATAATATAGCATAATAAGACAAAATGTAACAAACAAAATTGAAATAGAACCATATAAGAAATAAGTTGTGTGGACAGAAATAAATAAACAAGTTGTACTTTTATTTAAAGAGAAATAAATAAAATAAAGTAGAATAGGAAAACTAGATATATGTAGATGCGGCAAACCCAGTCGCTCGAGGTATGAATGAGAATGGTATCAAAGAAAGAAAAAGTATGCGGCATGGAAGAAGGATAGATGATAGAGCTAGAATGGAAGAGAATTTAGAATTAAAAAGGCCTGCTGATAGGTGGGGGGCAGAGTAGGGCTCGGGCAGAAAATGTTGGCTGTGGTTTAAAAAATAAAATAGGACTGTCGAATTTTTCAAGCACTTGTTACTTTTTCGCTACTACAGAGCATATTTTCATTAATGTTCAGGCAGTCCACCCAAACCCAATCGCAGAGTGCCAGGGACTAAGTGGATTTTTAATATTTTTAGTATAGCATTGTGAATGAAAAATTGATCAAATATAAAATAAATAGTTCCCAGTTAATACACAAATATTCTCAAATGACATTGGAACATCGTAAGTAATCACTCTTTTAAATATTTGACACATAATATGATAATTTTATGTAAAACACCGACCTTTCAACGCATTATTTAAAAATACTACTGAAAAAACGATGAAATGCTAAGATCACTTTGCATTTTTACAAATTATTAAAAAATAAACAATTAAGTTCACTTCACAGACAGTCGTTTGGCACAATAAATTCATTATTTTAAATATCAGATATTCTTTAGATATAATTTTTACATGTAGTTATTTAGACACACATTTTAATATAGTAGAAAAGTAGAAATTTCACAGTCAGAACCATATTTAATGACATAAACAGTCAAAACAAATCTATGCGAAATTAATTTATGACATTTTTGATGGTGATGTGTTGTGACGTTGTTAATTCGGATATACCTACAAAAATGCAGCCAATCAATTATTATGATTAATAATTTTGGTATCGTATGAGTATTCGACAAAATATGACTATACCATGATTCCGTTGTTACCCAAAACGATACTAAGATCAATTAAAAAAAAAGAAATTCCGTACCACAATCCATAAAAACTTAAATAAACACATATATATCTTTGTATGAGTAGCTCGGTGGTGTAGTGGATAAGCGCCGCGGCCCACGATCGTTGTCGTTTTTAAAGTTGAAAACGAAATTTTAAAAGCAACTTTCGCAAGGGTCGGTCACGGGATGGGTGACCAAAAAATTATTATCTCGAGCTACTCCGTGCTTCGGAAGGCACGTTAAGCCGTTGGTCCCGGCTGCATTTGCAGTCGTTAATACCCTCCAATGCGCATTGGGCCAGCGTGGAGGGTCATGGTCCATTCTCCTTAACCATCCATAAGGAAGGCTGAGCCCCTGCAGTGGGGACGTAAAAGAGCTGATGATGATGATGATCGTTGTATGAGAGCCTCTTATACATTTTTTTCTGTTTTTACTTTTTTTTTTTCTGTTTTTTTGAGGTCGTCTATTGAAGGTCCCAATCTCTAAAAACCTTCGGTACTCTCGTCTCACTGACTCAATCCTACCTCATCTTGAGCACACTCAGAGGGTGAAGTATCACAGAGTAAAAACAATGAAACTAAAGCTAAATGGTCACTTAATCAGTTTAAATAAACAATAATTTGATTATTTTTAAATACACAACAATGTCATGCAGTGGCGTAGCTAGGTAACCTAGGGCCCTGGGGCAAATAAAAAAATGGGGCCCCACTGCTATCAAAACTAGTAAGGTTTTTGAAATAAAATCATTAAATATACAAATATTTACAAATGCTAAGCAACTTTATCATCAGCTCTTTTTCGTGCATGGGCAGGTAATAAAACTATTAAACACTTACAACACAAATTACAATTTTATTGTTATACTTGGTAGGTATTGGGCAATAAAACGAAATAGAAAAAATTCAACGGATTATTATATATTTATTTATTCATAGATACGTTACACCACCTTACTGTTATTTAACCTATCGCCATGCAAGCTATTTACAAAAATGATCAATAGAAATATTTTCTCCAGAAGTACTTGCATAAGGCTGACTAAAAAACTTGTAAAGGGTTTAGCCGGATACGTATGACGAGTCGGCCCCCAAATGGGAATCGATATTGAAACTTATGTTTTAATATAGACTTGATGTTCAAACACGATTTATGTACTTTTCGCGACCGACTTCCGCTTTGACCTTGAGATAGAGAGCAAAATATCCGTATGCTTGACTATTACTGAATGTGATATATCTCTGAAGCTAATTAAGATAAAGAAGTGAAACTAACGCGAGGTGTTAGGTTACATTACAGAGTATATCACATATATTTTTTTATAATTTTTAGAATAAAAAATTACATTAAAAAAATAAAAATAAAAAAAAATCATGTTTTTTTTCTGAGTTCTCTGTGACTTACAATCACGAAATTAATATATGTTATGCTCCTTTGTGTGCTCTATTACCCATAAAAATTGCGTGAAAAAAAAGTTGGTGCAACACAACGAAAAAAAATTATATGTGATTCGCGCCTTGTAGTGTGAGTGTATAAACAAACAAGTTCGAACTTGTTATCGAGCTGTTTACTGCATCGTTTGTTTAGCTAAAGTAGCAGTCATTTGTATTACACAAGAAGGCAGTTTGGGACTCAAATTCTGTCATAGGTATTTTGTATCAGCATTTTGAAATTATTAACTATCGAACCAAATCATTATTAAGTAATAATGTCGAGAAAGTTAAAAATTGTAACAAGTACCTGTGTAAGATTCCTGGTTATAAAAAAATTATAAAGAATGAAGAAGAAGCTAAAGTGTTTAGTGACTGTTTGAATAAAATCGTAATAGTTAATGATATTTTTTGTAAGAAGTGTCGACTTATCCCATATATTAACAAAAAAGCTTCTACTTCTAAATGTGCAGCATTTAACTTGGCCGAAATAATGGACGATCAAAATAATCTCTCAGTACAATATGTGAAATCAGCACCTAATATCATCAAAGCAGAAGTAAAATCAAGACATATAAATAGAAAAGTCTATCGAATTTACATTCACTATATTTCCGAAGGTAATGACTACAATAGTATTCTTCGTTATTGCTGTGATTGCCCCAATGGCGAACGTACAGTGGGATGCTGTTCTCATGTAGCAGCTATTATTTATTATCTATCATATGGACGATATTTGTCCAAAATCGTACGTCCTGATGAGGTCCTAACTAAGTTATTTGCGACTCAAAGTGTTCCGATTGTAATTAATTACAACAGTGACGATGATTAATATTTTGTTTCTTGTATTTTGATAGACACGAAAAAGTAATAATAATAAGTATTGAACACTGGCTGTTTTTTTTTTTCATTTCTTTTTTAACTATTATCCCATCTCTTAAGACTAGTTACTTATGTTTTAAAACAAGCTGATGTGAAATTTCGAAAAAAAAACAATGATGTAATGTGAAAACCTTATAATACAGGGGTATACCATAAGACAGAAATCACATATAATTTTTTTTCGTTGTGTTGCACCAACTTTTTTTTCACGCAATTTTTATGGGTAATAGAGCACACAAAGGAGCATAACATATATTAATTTCGTGATTGTAAGTCACAGAGAACTCAGAAAAAAAACATGTTTTTTTTATTTTTATTTTTTTAATGTAATTTTTTATTCTAAAAATTATAAAAAAATATATGTGATATACTCTGTAATGTAACCTAACACCTCGCGTTAGTTTCACTTCTTTATCTTAATTAGCTTCAGAGATATATCACATTCAGTAATAGTCAAGCATACGGATATTTTGCTCTCTATCTCAAGGTCAAAGCGGAAGTCGGTCGCGAAAAGTACATAAATCGTGTTTGAACATCAAGTCTATATTAAAACATAAGTTTCAATATCGATTCCCATTTGGGGGCCGACTCGTCATACGTATCCGGCTAAATCCTTTTGGGCTATTTTTGTTTACTTTCTTCTCTTTCTTTTCGTTGTTTGCGTTTAAAGGCACCACTGGGTTTCTTTTTTTTTTGTCCATAATATTAGTTTCTAATTTATTTATGCAATATTTATGTAAGATTGTACTCAAGTAGGTACTCATTGTTCACTGACAATGTTAAAAGTAAAAAAGGAAAGCGAAACGTAATGATACGATACAAGACGTCGTTGGGGAATCCCCTGCAACCATTTTATCGCCGCCAGTGTTACCACATTTGACGGTTTACAAAATGACAAAAATATCACGTAATTAATGGACGGCCCCCTACCGCATGTGACTTGTATTTTTCACGGTATTTTGAGTTATATAGTGAGTAGCCGAAATCTATAGGTTTCTTTACGTAACTATGTATACGTACTATAATTAAAATAAAATTGAACATTTGTATGAACCAGTACAATGGACCAGGACTTTTTAACCATTCTCGAAGAAAAATCTTGACTCGAGTCGGTCCTTCACGGGGGCCCAATTTACAATTCTGAGTGTTTTGAGTTTATCCATTAATGATGTGTGCTTTAGCACCACCAGTCCTAACATGGGACCTTCACACGGTCCCGGTGAGGAATGCTGGGTGTATTGGCTCAATTCTGAAGTAGTTAACGCGTTTGATCTGCGATTGCGGATGTAAGATGATATTTGCAAAGGCCAATACTGGGATGGATGATCATTGGTACACCCTACGCGTACGAAAAGAGAAAAGAACATAAACCCACCACGAAAACGATGCCAAATAATCGTCGTCGTAATTGGCGTAATCGTCATTCATTATAATTCCTTTGTCGTTATCAAAGTACATGAAAAAGTAGTAAAATGAAACGAAATGTCGCCATAGCATCGCTAACATGTCGTATCATATGGCTAGTCAGGGGAGAGAGTGTG
Organism: Diatraea saccharalis; assembly: GCA_918026875.4. Taxonomy (NCBI): domain Eukaryota; kingdom Metazoa; phylum Arthropoda; class Insecta; order Lepidoptera; family Crambidae; genus Diatraea; species Diatraea saccharalis. The sequence continues at coordinate 26,791,659 of OU893337.1, forward strand.
TGAGAGGTGTTTACAACTCTGAAAGGGTGGTGGGTAAACAATGTTGGACGATTCAAAGGTACATAATAAATATTCTGTGAATGATTTAAAATAATATAAAAGATAAGAACATAGGCCTCGTGGATACTATGGTATTTTTAGCGATTACTAGATTCTAAACTTGAGTGTGGCCCACATATTGATAAATTGTCGAGTAGACTTAGCTCTGCAGCATATGCCATAATGAAGATACGTAGGTTAACTGACATAGATACTGCCAGATTAGTATACTTCAGTTACTTTCATAGTGTAATGTCGTACTTCTTTAGGGATCTTTAGAAACAGAGCTTATTAGATCAATTTAATTGGATTAAAGACTCTTTAAGGGAAAAATATAAAGAAATAGACATGCTGGCTGTTGCTTCTCAACACCTATACAAGAGAACTTAATGTACGTTCGTAAAAATATTGGTGTGTTTTCTATAAAAAGTGACGTGCACAATTTTAATACAAGAAATTAAAATAAATTAACGATGCCTGTTACTAGACCGCAAAATGATAATAATTCATTTAGTGGTCTTTGTGTGTGCTTCTACTATGAGTTATTAAATTATCATTATAAGTCGTAGTTTTTTTTCTCTGTATAGATATGGTAACGACATGGTTTAGTGAATATCGCTATTCCCATTAGGGCTGGTGAGTTTCTTGCTCGTTCACCATATCAGTCAAAAGACGAGAAAGAAAGATCGAATGGTAGTGAAAAATGTTGCAGGATTCAAAAGAACTTTTATGAAATCTATTTGAATAAAGATTATTTTGACTTTGATATTTACTTTGATATATAACATTTTATTAAATCATTTTATGAAAGTCGAATAATGTATTAAATCAATTGTTACTTACTTGCAAAAACAAATGCACTTAAACCGATAAATGGAAATATGACAGACGCAATCCCATTGGTCATGGTTGCCATCCCATTGGCGTTAGAATTCTAACTGTATTGTAATGAGGATAATTATATAAAATTACGTTTGTTTACGTGAGCGTTCGTTATCCTGTACGTTATTATATGGAGATATCTAGGATTTCTTATTTGGTTATTGCGGATGTTACATTAATATTAATACGATATACAGCTATTTCTAAAACACCAGCATTCTCGGAGGAGAAAGCTGACATTATAAAATAATAAAAAAAATCTCATATACGAGTTGTAAACTTTATGACACTAGGTACTCTCGCGCGTTGTGCGAAGTATCTATACATAAGATACTATATTTTTACCTGCGATTACGGAGGGAGACAATTATCCTTTAGTCTCCCTTGCCAGTTGTCTCCATCATTACTGTAGGACCCAACCTTCAACCTTACGGTTCCTAAAGAAATCTCGTAAATTATAGCCTAAGTAAATCACGTATGATGTTGTCGGTCACATACGGGAGTATGTGAAAGAATTATAAAATTGGTCTATTAGTTCCATTTATTAAAATCGGTCTATTAATGCAATGCAAATGGACAAACAGTCTAATCTTTCCTTTTATAATATTGCGGTTGCAGGTATGTTGTCGATTACCTACATTACGTGATCAAATACGAAATACGGAAATACGCAAAGACAGCAAAGTCCATTCGACGTTAGGGGGTCCTAGAAACTTTTCAAAATGCCAATTTTCAAGTGGCAAAATGTTTTAGTCGACATAACATTATGTTGTTTATTGTTTATCAGATTCTGTAGGAGTGTAAGTTGAAGCTTGCGGGTTTTTATAGTAGGTGTCGCTAGCAGGATGTAGGATTTTGTTCTATGGATATTAACCTCCAAAATACCAAAGTCTCATTCCGTCAAAATAATAGCGCCATAGTCGTTTATGTTAATAAATATGTCGAGTTTTGTTCCAAATAAAGAGCATTTGCGGCATTCGTTGCTTTTCTTATTTCATCAAAAGAAAGTTTAAACTTATGGTGAACATGCTCAAATGATTAGAACGTGTGAGACATGATTTCGAAAATCGAAATCACCACTTAAAATTTATTGAAAATGGTGATTGAGTTAGATTGAGTTTCCAGAATCGCCATGTCGACCATAGTTTTCGGACGACCAAGGGGTTATTTTTTCAGGTCAACATTTCCAGAACGGAAGCCGCGGACCGGGGAACGGTGGATGGAACAACCAATAACGGGTGGTGAGTTCGTTTGTAGTGTTCGCTCCGCAAACGTCGTTGATGTTGCGTGATGCGCCGGTTTGCTGCCACCAGGGCTTGAAACCGGTTTAGAATAAACCGTTTTTATTTAGGTAAAACCTGTTCTCTTATAATGTTCCGTTCCGGATCGGAACTAAATGCGAAGTGAAATTCGGATGGAATAAAAACCGGTTAATTTGCTTGGTTCGTAAAAAGCAATATTCCTAGGCTTTTAATGCGAATTATATCATTTTTAGGCCACGACATTTATCATACCTGTGTACGGATGTTATAGATAGGAGTAAAGGCACTTAAAAACGGCGCTGAAGTTTTTGAGATCATTGGTTGGAGTCATATTTAAACCGGTTAATGAATAAAACCGTATTTCTAGTGAACCGGTTTAAAAACCTGTTCAAAGGAGCTGAACCTTTTATGAAAAGTTTCGCATGTACTTACGTCGAATCGGTTCAAAAAATTAATCGGTTTCCAAGCCCTGGCTGCCACGACGGTACTCATACACCATAATTACTCGAATTTTTAACTTCGAAAAATCTTCGAATGCGTTGAAAACAAAACACTAACTATTAAACAAATGACGATTTGAGAAAAAATAATTTGATATTAGAATTATTAACCAAAAAATTTTTGTTCGGTTTGAAATGGCCAGTACCTACGGCAGAACGTGAATTTCCGCCCGTTTCTCAATACAAATCGAACATAACTTCATTTCTTTAAAAGTACGAGAATTAAAGACGGACGTGACAAGATTAATAACGACTTAAAACACATGTGTCAAGAATGCACAGACAACATTAAAATTTGGATAAAACCCATAGATTCCTTAAATTGTTTTGGATGGTTAGTATTTAAGCAAAATTTACAATACGACAACATCACAGATTGTATTGTATTTTGAAAAATAAAGGAGTATTAATTGACGATGTCAAACAAATTACTTGAAGAATTTTGTCTTTTTACTAAAACTTTTTGAATGCTCTTGTGCAGAGTCTCTGCTTAGTGCAGAGAGTATACCTAGTGTGCCAAAAAATAATAAAAGTTAATAAAGAGTTTAATTGATATACTGAATTTTATTTATAGCTTTACATAAATAATGATTTTTTACTGCTTGTACTAGGTTATTCGATTTGAAGCCCTAGTAATCCTATGCGCCATCTATAATTTGTTTCTAAGAAGGTTGTATTACACCAGTATTATCGTACGTTCAGTTCTACACATTTACTTTGTAAATGCTTTTTATTATATCTTATAGCTTTAATATGTAAGTTCATTAATAACGACGAATGAATGATAGAAAATTACGATTATGAATTTGACAGTAGTGTTTGTAACACTTAGTTGTTAGGTATCCAACAGAAAAGAGAAATAACAAATTAGTTAAATGAAACGAAGTATCTAGATACTTAGTATTTAAATGAAACGAAGTATCTAGATAGAACCATGAGCATCCATACCTCTAGAGGTATGGATGCTCATGGTTAAAGAAGCGTGGAAAAATGGAGGGTCATAGTTCTGCCATCCCTACAGATCTTTCGTCAGATTTGCACCGACTAATCACGTCAAACTGTATTTTATATAACGGCGGGTAGTCCGAAGGTGCTATTGCGAAGCCCAAATAGATCGTCCATATCGGAGGACTATCTTTTAAAATAACACTGCAGGCGTGTATACCAACGTGGATTTGTTCCATTTTATCACTTTTCACATGAAAATATAACGAGATGAGCGTGATGTCATCAGATGTCTTTACTCCTCGGAGATCGGAAACAGAATGTGTGCCAAAATGGCGGCAACTTACTTTTTATTAACGAACTGTCAAAGTCAGTGTCACCATTCTAATAAAATTAAGGGTATCGATGATCACGCTCTCTGTACAATCGAGTAATTAAGTAATCGAGTAACTAGCAATTAAAATAAAAGAAACTAATTGAAACGATCTTCGTAATGATGATGCGACATATATTATTGTACATAACTATGATGATGACAGGAGTACATAGGTATTTAGATTTTAGATTATTATTATGTGACAACAGAATGGCGTTAACGTAAACTCAAATTAAAAGTATATTTTTAGGTTTCCCTGCTCAAAGATTCAAACGGGAGTGTCGGGCCTGAAAATTCAGTGTATTGCACAAACGCTCTTAGACTTCGCTGTCCTTCCGTCCGTCCGTCACCAGACTGTATCTCATGAACTGTGACAGTTACTTTAGATAGATATAGACAGTTAGTTAAATAACAACAAAAATAAATATTTAAGGGGGCTCGCATACAATAAATGCATTTTTACGGTTTTTTTATATAATGGTACAAGCACTTGGCAGGTTTTTAACTTTGTAACCATTCAATAAAAATAAAATTGGTATAGGCATTTATTCAAAATCATGCAGCAAAAACTATCGTATGAAGATAATTATGATGCTGGTTTTGACATAGCTACTCGTACCTTGCGAATCCCTCTTTGTTGTATGATTTCTCATGATACAGTTCAATGGTTGCCGAGTATTTTTTTCTTATTCATAATAACAACAAAAGAGTTTTATTCTTTAAAACTGTTTCAAACATAGCTTTGAGCAATTAATCATTAAAGGGTAACAATATCTGTAGCTTATATTATGAATTAAAAGCACAGAGAATCCTAAAGTACGCCTCGGGCGGCGCACAGTGGTCCCGAAAAAATAAAACATGGACATTGAAGCTACAGCGACGAAAATTTTTTTGAACGTTGATACAGAGATAACATATAAGGCAAAAAAATATTATTACCCATCTTAATTTGAGATCTATTCTTGCTTCAGATAATATTTTTGGTCTTCCGTCCTATTACAAGCTTCTGGACGCTAAAAAAAGATGTTATCCTCCCGAGACAGACGTTATTGTAACTGGATCTGAAGGTAGGATAAGACTTCAATCTCTTCTAGATTTAGCTACTAATAGGATATTAAAAACAATTCAGCACAACTCTGCAGACAAAAAATCCTTAAAACTGATAAACAAATGGGGTTTTGATGGGTCTTCTTCTCAAAGTAACTTTAAACAAAAGTCAAAGTCCGATATAAAAATTGACGATTCCTCAGTGTTTATGATTAGTTTGGTTCCGCTTCGTTTAGAAGAAGGTAGTGGTACTATCTTACGGAAAAATCCTACCCCCTCATCAACAAACTACTGTCGTCCAATTGGTTTTATATTTGCCAAAGAATCAAATGATTTTATTAAGAAGAAGAGTGCTTCCATGGAGGAAGAAATACATAATCTTGTTCCTACAGTTGTAGACAATTTTGAGATAAGTCATGTTTTGTACATGACTATGATTGATGGGAAAATTTCCACTGTGATTTCCAACACTTCTTCCGCAGCTTGTAATATTTGTCTTGTAATGTTTGTAATATTTGTAATACTCCACCTAGTAAAATGAATGACATGGACTATGTATCCAAAAGACCCATCAGAGATGATATGTATAAATATGGTTTGTCTTCGCTCCATATGTGGATAAGATGCATGGAATGTATTTTACACATTTCCTACAATTTCGATTTTAAAAAGTGGTCGGCACGAAAAGACGATAAATTGTTAAAAGAAATAAAAAAAACTATAACCCAAGAAGAATTCAGGGAAAGAACTAGTTTATTGATTGACAAAGTGAAACAGGGATTTGGCACAACCAATGACGGTAACACCGCATGAAGGTTTTTTGAAAATTTTGAAATATCTGCCGAAATAACGGGTATTCGCCCTGATTTAATTAAAAGATTTGTCGTTATCTTACAAGTCATTTCATCTGGGCAATTGATTGACACAGGCCTTTTGAGAGAATATTGTAAAGAAACAGCAGTGCTCTATGTAAACTTATATTCATGGTATTATATGCCCTCAAGTAAACATAAATTGCTGATACACGGTGCTGACATTTGTGAATCTTTCTCCTTTATTCCGATAGGCATGCTTTCAGAAGAAGCCTCCGAAGCAAGGAATAAGGATTTCCGGAACGTTAGAATGGCACATACAAGAAAAATCGGTAGAGCTGAGACTAATTTGGACATAATTCACAATTTTCTAATTAGCTCAGATCCTTATATCACACATATGAAGCCAAAGTTTGATCGTTTACATAAAAAACTTTTTCCAGAGGCTAGTGCGTTGATCTTGAATAATGAATCACTTTCAGTGGAAAACGAGGAAAAAGAAAACAGTGATCCAAACATTAATCTTTTAACCTAAAATTTTTTATGTATCTTTCGAAGTGAATATGAATAATTTGAATTTTTTGTCTTCCTCTTAATAGTGTTTTCCATAACTGGGTCAGTTTCAAAAAAAATGTACATTTTAACATTATTTTTGTCCCAAGTAGATTATTTTTATTCCAAACCAGTTAATAAAAGACATGTTCCTGATTAATTTGAATAATTCACATACTAACATTGCGACTAATACCATTTTCTACTCAGACTAATATAATATTTTATTATAATTTAATAAGTTATTATCAAATAGAGGATCCCTATAAAAAAAACGTGTCCCATTTAAAGGTAACACCAAACTTTACAGATCAAAAATATATGGTCTAGTTTATTAGGAAAAAAATAACATGAACTCATTACCTATGAACTGAAGTTTAAAAAAAAAAATTGAAATATTAATATTATTTATTATTATTTTTATAATAATATATCAAAATTTTCATTTTTGTTATTCCAGTTTATAACATAATTTTTATCATGAATTTGGTAGAAATGTTTATTTAAATACTGGCAGTACTAGAAGCCAACATAGTACTGTGTAGGTGGCGCCACAAGTGGGTCGGCCATTTTATTTCGCGACAGAGCTGTGAGTGAATAACAACGTCGTGGTAAAAATAGACAATTATCTAGCATTTTTTCTTAAAACGCTACTAACGTAGGTAAGTGATTTATTAATTTGTTTTATTTGCTATATTAATCTTTTGATACACATCATTAAGATGTATCGAACTTAGCTTTACTATAAGGTCAATAACTCCACTAATAAATTTAAGGTTATATTGGACACGAGGTACCAATTCATTTTTATAACTTTTTGTTATGTTTTTTTTTGTTACGTTACAAAAATGAAATGTAAGGCTCGATTCATATCAAGTGTGAGTTTTTAGTTCGTACAGTAAGCCACACATCAAGGAAATTTGTCATTTTTGCATAAATCTGCCAAATTTCCTCAATCAATATTGAACCCTATGTATTGACATTAGATTTAGAGACGATTGAAGAAATTTGACAGATTTGTATCTGTATAACTTGATGTTTGGCTGTCTACACAGTATGTTTCAATGCGTGGAAAGAACAATGCTTTTTTGCTACAGCCCCTAAATAGCTACAATATACAATCCAAAAACGCTTGTGTACCTATATACGTTTGTGTGACTTTGATCTTTGTCTAGCTTTCTATCTCGCATTCTTATTCATCCACTGACTGAAAAAATACATAAAAAGAAGTGATAAATAATGTTTCAGTACTGTTCATATTGTGCTTTACAACAGTTCAGGTTTAAAGAAAAAAATGTTGAAGTAGGCGCCAAATTCTAAATAGGATTAGTAAATTCTTTAAAGTGAACTAAAACATTATTATTATTTCTTTTTATCTGATAGGGCAGAGGAGCAGACGAATCATCTAATGGTAAGCAATTGCCGCCGCCTATTGAAATTTTTCGAAGGTGTTTTTTTTTCTTTGAAAAAGAAAACGTTTGGTTTTTTTGGCACATCGCACCCCTTACTTACTGGAAATAATTAACTCCCCCCTCTCCCGGTGAATTGAAAACTTTTCTTAAGTTGGTTAAAAGATTAAATTTTTATATCTCAGTTTTTTATTTTTCCCTTGTGGTTTCAGAAATAAATATGCCTTTATCTCCTGCTGAACGACAACGACTGTATAGAGAAAGGTTAAAAACAAAAAACCCTGAAAAACATGAGGAAATCAGGCTAAAAAATTTAGAAAGAATTAAAAATAATTATATAAGAGTAAAAGAACTATCTGAACACCAAAGAAAGATAAGGCGTAGGATTTGGCGGAAACTTAAAGAAAAAAGATAACAATAACGAAAATGAAGCACAAAATCCAGAAAAATGTTGTACAGAGAAAAATAGCCGTATAAAAATATATAAACATATTTACTATAAATTTCAAAAGAAATATAAATACCAAGAGGAAAAAATCAAACGCATGAAGAAAAGAATCGACACATTGAGAAAAAAAGTATTTAGACACAAAATATTAGCTGAATGTCAACAAGAAAAGGCAGAAGTTATAGAAAAAGAAAATACTCATGCTCCTTTTCGGACGGACCTTTTGCCCAAATTGTTAGAGACGCTTTATAAGAAGTGTACGACGAACATTGAAAGGAATGTAATAAAAAAAATTGTAAATGACCCTTTGGTCAAAAGTTACAAATTGAAAACACGATGGGCTCGATATTTAGGCTTGAAAGGCAGAATCCGCAACCCAGCAGCCAAAACAAAAAAACAAAAATACATTGCCGATAAGATAGAACAATTTTTTTTACGTGACGATATAAGTCGAGCAACAGCTGGAAAAAAGGAGACCAAGACCCTAAATAAAACAAAAATGCAAAAGAGATTGCTCCTCGACACGTTAAAAATCATACATAAAAAATTTGTAAATGACACCAGGTTAGCAATTTCTTATGCAACTTTTATAAGAAGAAAACCATTTTATGTTTTGAGCCCGAAATTGTCGGATAGAGATACTTGTGCTTGTAGAAAGCATGCGAATATGCATTTCAAATTTATTTCATTGAAAAAAGCATATGTGTTGGTGTCCTATAATAATTTGAAGGAAGCAGTAAAAGCGACTGTTTGTGATGAGAAATCAAGAAGCTGTATGTATTCCGAATGCACGGTTTGTGCAGAAAAAAAAATTAACTATGACTATTCATCAACAAATCAGGATGCTAATATATCTTGGATAGAATGGAACCTCAAAAATCATGAATACGATAAGAATGGTGTAAAGAAAGTGTCTAAAAGGATGTTAAAGGAGATCAAGCAAGATTCTTTAAAAAATTTGACAGAGAAGTTTGAGACGGAATTTAATGGCGGCTTATAAGGTGCATTTATTTAACATCACTCATCAGTATAGTACTTACAGAGAATTGAAAGATAATCTTAAGTCTAATGAAATGATCCTACATTGCGATTTTTCAGAAAATTATGCTTGTAAAATGCATCAGGAAGTTCAGGCTGTCCATTTTGGCGGTTCACAGCACCAAATATCTTTGCATACGAGTGTACTGTACAAAAATAATGAGAAAGCTCAATGCTTTTGTACATTTTCGGATTCCAAAAGTCATACACCCGAAGCAATATGGGCACATCTGCAGCCTATTTTGATCTATATTCAAGATAATTATCCCGCAGTTACTTGTTTGCACATATATTCCGACGGACCATCATCCCAATACAGACAGAAGAAAATTTTTTTCCTCTTTAACAGTGTTATGCATCATTTTGGTCTAAAGGGTACTTGGAACTACTTCGAAGCGTCGCACGGTAAGGGCGCGGCTGATGGAGTAGGAGGATATATAAAAAGACTACTAGATAGGAAAGTATTACACGGAATTGATATAAATACTGCTCAAGACGCATATACGCACACAAAAGATACATGTGAAATTGAAGAAATTACAGACAATTACAAAGAAGGTTTAAATTCATTGATAGCAGTACCTAATACGATGAAAATCCACCAGATTTTGACAAATATTGACACAAATATAATTTCGTACCGTAATTTAAGCTGTTTTTGCGACAATTCTGTGGAAAGAAGATTTTGCAATTGTTTTTCTTTAAAGAAACACAATTTGTTAAATAAATCGGTTAAAAGAATTTGTTATGAAAGCTCTTCAAGTTCCTATGTGTTATGTCCACCAAAACCCCGACTTAAAATAAATTTGTCTTCTTCATCGTCAGCTGAAAATGTAAGTTTAATTAGTGAAAAAATTAATCATTCTGAAAATATAGCACCTGCATCATCTGAAGAAATATTTGGCATACAATCCATAAAGAAAGTTGTAGAAAGGAGCCATCCGAATCCGAAAGTAACTATTCTAGAATCAGTTAAAGTAAATTACAGCAAAAAAAGATTATTGAATATTGTCAAGAATGCAAAATACAATATTTCTTCAAATGATATAAGGACGGATTTCAAAGAATTGGTAATCAAAAAACCCTTATCTTCAGAAAATAGTTTATATGAGCCGTCTTGCAGTTATTTTAATCAAAATATTAAGAATAAGTATAACGTAAGCCCAAAAAAACGTACACATAACTTTTTTTATACAGATAGTGATGATGAACATTAATTTTACTAAATATAATTATGCCGCTAGTGCTAACGGTGAATAGTTCATAGGGCTTTACACTATAGAAAATGTGTCATTTGACTGTTTTGTTTTTGATAATATTATAAAAGCTATAAAGAGCCTAAGTATTGTAAGTAAATTAAAGAATTAACTTTTTATAGCCTTTTGGGACCACATTGTAACATGCTATATAAATAGCCTATTACAATGTGGTAACAGTCTATAAAGGACTCTAGACTATAGAAAATGTGTTATTTGACTGATTTGCCTGTGATTATATTTTATAAACTAAAAAAAGCATAAGTGTTGTAAGTAAATTAAACAATATCATTTTAAAACGTTTTATCAGACTATATAAATATAGCCTGTTGCAATGTGGTGAAATGTTTTATTTATATATTTTTGATTTTTTGCTTCTTATTAACTGTCTCATGATTGTGATTTTTTTTTGATTATTTTTTATAAGCTAAAAAGAGCATTTGTATTGTAGTTAATTAATTAAACAATTATTTTTGATACTAATCAATGTGGTGACACGTTACATTTATTTAGGCTTTTGACATCACATTGTAACAAGCTATATAAATATAGCCCGTTACAATGTGGTGACAAGCTTTATTTATATAGCCTTTTGACACCACATTGTTACAGGCTATATGAATATAGTTTGTTACAATGTGGTGACAGATTTTAAACATACAGCCTGTAACAATGTGGTGACACGCTGTATTTGTATACTCTTTAGATTTTTTGCTTGTTATTAACCGTCTCATAATTGTAATTTGTTTTGATTATTTTTTTATAAGCTACAAATAGTATTGCAGTAGGTAAATTAAACAATTATATTTGATACTAATTAATATGGTGACGCGTTACATTTGTTTAGACTTTGACATGCGTACATACATGCGTGACATAAATAAAGCATTTTTGGTGACATTGTACAAAAATCTTTTTATATAGCCTATTGACACCTTGTCATTACATGACATTGTTACAGTTACATTTTTGTTACAAAATCATTGTTACAAAATGATAACTTTCCTAGCAAATTCATAAATTTACATTTCTTATTTTCCGGTGACATAATATACTAATGACATTTTGAAATTTTAGGAGTTCTTATTTATGGTTATGAGCCTTTGAATAAAGGAAACATACTGTTAAAGCGACATTATTGATTCATAGACATTGTTAATTAATATGCTTAAGGAAAAATAAATGTAAACAATTATGTACATAGACTGAGTTTGAATCTCCTGTGACCACGACTTTACCATTCCATTTTGTTATATTTTTTTGTTACGGCACCTATTATTCTTTTTTGTTTCATTTTCGTTACGGTACATTTTTTTTGAAACTGACCCAACTAATGGTACTTCTCGTTCTGAAAGGTCGTATATAAAAGGATGTTTAACTGCTTCTACCCGATCCTCCTGCCTGCCTGCCTGTCTGAGGTTTAAGTGACAGTGAGACCCACCGCTTCAGAACATTTTTTTTTATGTATTTGACAAAAGAATATAATTGGCGTACATTATAAGTGCTAAAGTTATTTTAAGATTCGAAAAACGGCACATATAAAATAAAAAAAAAATGTTTCTTCTAGGGTGGTGGCACCATATATCGGCCGTCTCCTAGTATCGGCCTTTTCGAGCAAATGGAATATAACTATAGAAATAGTGTTGAAAGCTATGCTTGTTTTGTGCAAAAATCGACTCTATGTCAATATGCATAACCTCCCATATTTTCGTGCGGATGCCTCAACAATCGAACGTTCATTTGGCAACAGTGCACACGCAGGTACGGAAGTGTTTCGTTTGGTAGCATTGCCGAGTCAAATCCCTGAGTCGACGCATTGCGTTGGAAAGTATTTGAATAGAATTAAACACATTTATGGTAGTTTATTTTATTTGTTCTTGAAGAAAAATAGTCAAAGCGTGTTTAAATAGTACATTTTTAAATATAATTGTTTGTTTTTTACCAAATAATCGCGGGGCCGAGATTAGGGATCTGTTTTATTGATAAATCTCAATATCGTCTGAGTGGCCGAAAGTGGGGGAAAAGGTTGAAAACGTTAAAATACACTTTAAGCTATTTTATATATTAGCAGTAATATTAATAAGATTAAAACTGAAAGAAAAGCTCAGTTTGACTACTAGATCCTAACTTCGGCAGCCTAAAAACGAATCTTATTAGCTAAGGCCGATATAAAGGGAATTGTTGCGTAATAACGGCCACCTTACTAAAGTAAATTACATAAAACCTGGAGGCAATACATTAAAGAGAAAGACGATAAAAAAGAAAACATTGTGAAACAACGCGAGGAAAGAAAAAAAAAGAATTGTAGAGAATAAAGCAGAGAGAGAAAGAAAAAAACTTGAAAAGAGAATTAAAAATCTAAACCAGCCAAAGAAAACAAAAGCAGTAAAGAAGAGATTATTAAAGGACAGCAATCGCGAAACTGATCTCGCTGATTTACCTACTCAAGACATAAATATGGAGAAGGAGAAAATTATTTGTGCTGGCTGTGAAGAAGAATTAATTAGTGATGTCGAGGAAGACGAAGATAAAAATATTGGATGTGACATATACCCCAAATGGTTCCACTTAAAGTGTACAGTTCATCGTGGGCGAAATTATTTTTTGCCATCACTGTTTAGTGCATTTACATTGAAGAATAACTATAATCAAGTTAAATTATCTGTTCACTGTATTTGATTGTTATTCTTATAATAATTTGTTCTTGAAGTTCCTTTATTTGTCTTAAGAATTTTGAATCATTGTGGTCTTTAGTTTATAATAACAAATTATTTTGATGTGGCTACAGAAGATTTTAATTGCCATTGTTTAGTGCATTTAAATTGAAGATTAACTTTAGCAAAGTTAAGTTTTCTGTTGACTGTATTTGATTGTTATTCTTTTAATAATTTGTTCTTGAAGTTTCTTTATTTGTCTTAAGAATTTTAAATCATTGTGATCTTTAGTTTATTATTTATTTTAATTTCTATGACTGAGAAATTTAATTTTTAAGACATAGAAATTAAACTAAGTAATTGTGATAAATAATAGTTAAGAAGTGACTAATAGTTAAGAGTACCTATGATAAAAATATAAAACGTTATCAGTATTTTTTTACTTTCGTAGTTTCATTTTATTGACTTAACTTCACTTTATAAAAGGTATGCCGATATAAGGGTCACAGGCGGCGGATGATAGGGTGTTAGATGCCGATATTAAGGTAAATCGGCATGCTCGGAAAAAAACATCTATATTATCAAAAACAACAGAGGATTTGTAATTTTGCGAATGTAATAATGAAGTATCAGTATCCCTCTACCCAAAAAATGCATTGCAAGAAAGCAAAAGCTATTAACATTAAAATTACAAGCAGTCGAAGTTCAAAAAAAGTTGACATGGCCGATAATTGGTGCCACCACCCTACCTCGAAAATCTCGGAAGTACGCAGCGATAGGCAGTAAGTTTCTTCGAATGAAATACTCAGAATAATTAGTTTTGTCACATATGTGATTGCCGTCTTGACATCTCTTAAATTTTTTGAGAAAATCAATAAAATGTAATTTCTCCCATACAAAAAAAAAAACGAAATATTTTTTTTACCGGAAAGTATGTGTCAGGGTAATAATATTTTTTTGCCTTATATGTTATCACTGTATCAACGTTAAAAAAAATTTTCGTCGCTGTAGCTTCAATGTCCATGTTTTATTTTTTCGGGACCACTGTGCGGCGAATGTAGTGTAAAAATAAATTTTGTTCCTTTTCAAGGATCTCTACATTTGTTGACATGTATCGACTTTAAAACTTTAAAATACATCCTGAGTTTAGGTTTGCTTATTTTATCTATGACCTGAGCAAATTTCTTTTTATGTACGATGTAAGTACGTACCTTAAAAGGACAAAACCCCGGAAATGTTAACCTTTAACTATGGACGTGCGGTCTCACGGACCGCTTGCAGTTTGTGATTCTCGTGCCCCCCTTCTTCTGCGTATCCCACGCGTGTGCCGGCCTCAGTAGCTTCGGTTTTTGTGGCGAAACGACTGTTGAGCGTGGAAGTTACGTCTCCGGCTAAATGTTGAGTGAGTAATTTCGTTTTATATTTTGAGTGCGGTCTGTGAGACCGCGCGTCCACATTTATGCTATATATTACAGGCGATGGTGATTTTGTTTCTTTTAGATTTTGTAAAGTAAAATGTTGCAAAACGGTTATCCTGACTTCAGGCAAACAAACATCGAGTTCGTTGACTCAGAGAGCCAGTAAAATATTGCGATTGGATGAGCCTTCTTTTGAAGACGAGTATCAACGATTAATTTTAGAATCGTGTCAGTGCGACAGCGATAGGGATGTTTATAATTGTTTGTTTTATGTAGCTTACATTGAAGCAAGTCATTCGAGTGAATCAGAGGTTGAAGAAAGTGGTAGTAGTACCACATTTGACGACGATGTAAGGTGATCGGATAATGAAAGTTTAGATAACGACAATATACCTATGCAAAGATTGCCAATAAATATGACCAAGTTGGTCCCTTGTTGAAATTTTTATGTTTAGTGTTGAGAAGATTGTGTTTAGTTTTTTATGTTCTTAGTTTTTTATATTTAATTCTAAAAGAAGTTAAACTAACGAACAATGTCATTTTCTTGTGATAATTTACCTACAAAATGATCTCAAGCTCATAAGTCTGAAAAGTGCCTTTGATTGTTCTATTGTTAGATTAAGTTTTAAATTAATTAATTTTTCATTAAAATTGCATCTTTTATTTACACGTTATAACTCGTCTAAGGGTAAAAACAAAAAACTATACAATAATTACACTCAATAAGATAGAAAACAGCCCATAAAGATAGCGGTCTGTGAGGCCGCACGTCCATAGTAGTGTAACAAAAATGTAACGTCCATAGTTAAAGGTTAAAAAAATACTTTAATAAGACTCGGTTAAAAGACTAAATATTATTAAAACTTTTGATGGAAAACAAATCTTACGATTTGAATAATAATACAACTACCTACATTAAACATCAATTCAATTTCTGCGATGAAATGCATCCAATGAATGATGCATAGTGACATCTGTTTACTGTGGTTGTGAAAATTTGTTTGTGGTGGTTTTATATAGCTGACATAGTTGACACCACAAGTACGTGCTACGAAAAGCATTTCTTATGTCATTACTTCCAATAGGAATCGATAGATGGCAGATTTTCGCAAAAGAGAACGAACTTTTTAGATCGTATTTTTCAAAGGTTACATACTTATGTGTTTAAGGTGGAATGTATTTTTATTCAATAAAATGTTGATAAAATATGGATAGTACGTAGAATATAAAAACCAGTCAGTACATAGAGTCGTTGTCGATTTATTATCATCTATCCCAGCCTTCTCCAAAGTTGGAATAACGCCTGTTTTGGTTAACAAGTGATGTAGGTTATTAGAAAAAAAACTTTTTTTGTTCCAAAAGTATTTTTTTTATTTTTAATGAGTCTGTGAAATAGACCCCATGAATGTGACGAGATTTTTCGTGGTTTTTTTATTTCACACTAGGAATATTAATTATGATTATGAAAACCTAAATAAAAGTGTTTATTTTAATAGAATATGTGTTTTTTTATTTATGTTATAAATATTAATCCTAAAATATCCTATATTTATTACTTCAATAATAACCACAAACAGTGGGGACTTAGATCCCCCACGAGTGTACACGTGTAGGCTGAAAATAACGAGTGGTGTTAAGCGTTAAAAATAAATGGATTGAAGCAACAGGACTTTAAGGCAAATAGTAGGTATAAGTACTGGACATGGAAACTTTAACAAACACCTATATAACATGGGTTATTCTGACAGTCCTCTGTGCAGGGCGTGCATGGAGACTGAGGAGCCAAGCGCTCATATGATATTGGAATGCAGGAGCCCTATCAAGACAAAGGACGGAGCTGAGATGGCAGGACTAATGCAACCCCGTGTCACGCAAAATAGGCACTGAGTGTCGAGTTGCGGAAAAGCCCGCCGTGAAACATAACATAACAGGACGTAAAAATGTGTAGCGTGTCGGGAGGGGGTAGCGGTTACTACAGAAAAATGCTGATTTCTATTCTATCGCATAAAATCATTTTTGCGCCGATTCACTAAATTACATTTGTGACATATACATAATATTTAAGCAAACTGGTACACGTTGGTCTCCGTCGATCGATATCGTTTTTTCAATCGATAAGAATTTGTATGTCGTTTCAAATACAACATGTATTCGATGCAAGTGAAATTCATAATTTCACTTCCTTCATTCCATCACTAAATTAAGATCGTGACGTCATGATACCTACATAAAATGTGGCACGCTCGGTCTCCATATAAATCGACGAACATGTTCCTTCTAACTAGATATATTTCTGTGGCCAGTTTCATAGTTAATGCCGGGAAAAATGCACATACACACAAGCAGAGGGCCTAGACAAGTGTCAAACGCTTGGTGTCGTTTCTATTCCGAAAAACGTATACGCTTAGACGAAAGCGATTGAACATTGGTAGCCAAGTGTCAAACCAGTTGGCGAACGCTCAGTCGATTCGCTTGGTAAGCGTTAGCAAACGTCAGTTTGACATACGTATAACTGAGAGCGCGGTTAAAATTAAAAAACCTCGTAACGAAGTAGATGATTGTAACTCATTACAAAGGTTCCTAAACAAAAGTTTAGAGAACCTGTAATTTTCTCTGAAGAGTTTTTCAGGCATCTCGTCTATTTGGCTCATCACCGACCGACGCATCGCGTTACTTCGGCGGCGCCTGAGCCACGTCTCCTCGTTATGAGCAGCCCACATAAGCCGAAGTGCGTGCATTTTATTAACAAGAATTAATATCTACGATATTAACAAAGACGAAACGCACAAAACTTGCGGCCGATTAAAATTTCCTAGAAAATATATTAGGTAACGTTCGCTACTTCTTCTTCTTCTTTTTAATTAATGGCGTTGCCCTATTGGATTTCGCTAGAATCCAGTGTTTCGCTCAGATTAATTCATGTTTTATATTTTATTAACTCTCTTTTTCGCTTACTCTGGCGTGATCTCCAAGGTTTTGGCGTTCGCTTAGCTATCGAAGATTTCAAACGCTAACAGGCGTATTAGATTGTCAAAACTGCCACTTGACTACGATTTTGTATAGAAGATGTCAATCGACACTGACGTTTCGTTTTATCGAATAGAGATTGTTACCACTTGGCTACCAATTGACAGTTCGATACACGAGACGAAATTACTTAGCGTAAGCTTATGTCAATCCCATACATTTAACAATCTATTCTAATAGCGTTTATGCCACTTGTCTAGGGACTCAGATCCTCAAGGATTTTAAGCCTTATTTTACCAAAGAACGCAGTTGTTGAACATGGTGCATGTAATGATACAGGTAATATTACAAAGTTATTAACTTTATATAAAGACTTGCCACTCATATTTTATTAATAAAATAGATTTCAAATTTATTATTTTGTATAGCAAATTATTTCCATTTTTTTGACATAAGAAACAGAGTATAATTATGTTAAAGATTTAAGGTGTAACTTATTATCTGTTCACAGAGCAGAAGTCGCAGGTTTAACAGTATTTTTTTGCAATGGTGCTGTAGTTTTTAAAATCAAAAATAGGTAATTAAAGGAGTGATAAAAAACAACTTGTATAAAATAAAGTTTACAAAAAGCTCAATGTGTAATATTAACAAAGGTGAATGTTCTGTGAATGCGGCTTATTCTGTATCTGCAAATGAAATTTGGCATAGAAGATCCTAATCTTCTATGCCCTAGCATGTAGCACAAAATAAATTAAATGATCTTGCTGACAAAGGCTATACCGGATGCATTTAAAATTACTCTCCAAATTTTTTTTAGGCATTAGGTATCGTTAATATATCACATATATGAAAAAAAAAACAGTATGTAAAATTTTCAAAATGAAATAAGGGGTTAGTGTGACGTACCGCGTAAAGCGCACGTACTGGGCAGCAAGAGCGTCCACAAATGTAGGATTTTAAAAAATAACTTGGTTACGATATAACTCAACATTTTTGTTCTAAAAGACATAAAAAGAAAAACCCGTATTTCATTATTTGTCGTAAAGATTGACATACTCAAATTTGGAGAGTGGTTTTAATTGCTTCCTGTATAGATAACAAAATAAAAAATGAAAATGTGTTATGTGAAAAATGTTTGATAGGTAATTACCATTCCGAAACTATAATTGTTATACTAGGTGGATACCTAATAAGGTGGATAAAAGGATTCTTAAGTTGATACACACTGATATCTGTGGTCTAATTAATCCAGTGACTTATAATGGGAAAAAGGATATTCTAACCTTTCTTGGCGATTATACACATTTTATTCATGTATATTGCATAGAAAATAAATCTGATGTTTATAGATGTTTTAAAGAATATTGCAATTGTGTGACAGCTATGTTTATTAGGAAAATAAGTAGGTTGAGATGTCATAATGGAAAGGAACATGTTAATTTAGAGTATGAAAGGTTTTGCAAAGGAAAAGGAATTAGAATAGAATATACAATCAGATATAGTCCGCAACAAAATAGTAAAGCAGAAAGGATAAATAGAACTTTATTAGAAAAAGCTAAGTGTATATTAGCAGAATATAATATCAATAAAGAACTGTAAAATCAAGCCATTTGTTGTACTGCATTTTTAATAAATAGGTTACTAACGTGCAAAGGTGTTAAAATACCAATGGATAAAAATGTTCAGAAAAATATTGAGAAAAATACCAGAAAATTTCCTTTATAGGCAACTAATAGGTTCACTTATGTATCTGATGATAGGTATTCTACCTGATATTTGTTATACTTTAAATTATTATAGTAGATTCCAAGAAAACCCAAGTTATATACATTGGTTAGGTTTAAAGAAAATATTGAGATATTTGAAACAAACTGATATGTTAGGAATATTATACAGTGTAAAGAATACTGACCATAATGAAATTTGTCATAGTTTTCTGACGCTGACTGGGGCTGAAATGATATTGAGGAAAGGAAATCTGTGACAGTCTACTGTTTTTATGTGTTTGGAAATATTGTTTGTTGGACAACAAAAAAGCAAAGCACAGTTTCCCTCTCTTCAACCGAAGCAGAGTATAAGGCATTGTGTTCTGCAGTCTGCGAGGCTGTATTTTTAAAAGGATTGTTAATCGATTTAAATGTATATCCTAATTCTATAATTATCTATGAGGATAATCAATCTTGTATACATATTGCAAAAAATAGAGAAAATTGTAAACGGCTTAAACATTTAGATGTTAAGTATCATTATGTAAGAGAAAAGGTAACTGATAAAACTATTTGTATATTATGTTATTTTGTTATCCTGAGGAGAACAAGTAGCTGACTTGCTAACAAAACCTTTACAATATACATAATTTAGTTATTTAAGAGAGAAATTAGGCCTAATGAACCATAGTGCTGTTTGATTTTAAATAAGAAATGTATACATAATTGTATAGCAGTGAGGCAGGGTGTTGAGAGTAGGATGTATGACATTGCTACACTAGCCATTTTGATTTCTTAATGTGTAATATCCGGTAGATCTCTCTTCCGGTTCTCTTTTGCACATAAAACACTGCCTCAAATTGTAAGTAAATTTACTTAAGAAATAAAACACTGTTCTTAGTTAAACATTTTTATTTCGCTCCAAAACCACTGCAAAACTGATATAGTAAAAACTGTTTCATTCAATTTCGCCGCCCTGTAACTGTTTAATTTAATTTTCGGGTGGCTGTAACCACTACCTTTTTTTTGTGGAGGAGCGACCTACTCCTGCGAATATGTTATTGCCTAAGCTTGGTATTCAATTGTTAGTTAGTTATTGAGGCACTAAAAGTTTCTTCTGTCTGTGACAATGTATGAATAATATTCTTCAGAGTTATCTATGGTATAGTAAATGTGATAAGGTTCTAGGACATTGTTAGTCTCTCCTGATTCTTCCTGAGAACGAGCTGGTGTAATACTCCTTCTTCTGTTTACTCTACACCACCAATAGAAAAATAACAAAGCTGCGACGCAGATAATTATCGCTGAAAGAGCGCCGATTATTACAGAAGCGATGTCTGAAAAAAAAAACATATAATAAATAAATAAAAAGCCTTTTATTTCCTACTAAGTATTTAAAAAAACATGTAAATATCTATGAGTTAGTAATTTTTATGTAATATATTTATATTGTTAGTTACATAGTTCGTTTGTAGGAACCCCTCTACAGGTGAAGGCCTCCTCCATGGACATCCAGTTGTCTCTATTCTGGGCTATCTCTATCCAGTTAGGACCCGTTATTCTTTTAATCTCGTCTTCCCATCTCGCTTTCGGTCTACCTCTCCTCCTTTTTCCTATTGGGTCTTCCCATTGCGTTAGTCTCTTTGTCCATCTTTGATCCTGGAGACGTGCCACATGTCCCGCCCATTTCCATTTTTGTGTTAAGGCAAATTCAAGCCCGTCTTTCACTTTCGTTGTTTGTCGTATTTTTGTGTGTCTGATCTTCTGGAGTTTTTTTATGTTTAACATGCTGCGCTCTATGCCTCTCTGACAAGTTACAAGTTTGTTTCACACTTTATCGGTGTACTTCCAGGTTTGACAGCCGTATGTTAGGCAGGGTAGGATGCAGCTGTTAAATAGTTTTGTTTTTAATTTGAGTGGTGTTTGTCCTTTAAATATTTCTTTCAAGCTCCAATATTTGTTCCAGGCAAGTTGAGCCCTGCGTTCCACCTCTTTTTCATTGTTATTTTTATTAAAACTTATTTGTTTGCCTAGGTATATGTATTCTTCGGTGTACTCAAGTTTTTCTTGGTCTATGGTTATATCTATCTTTGTACTGTTTGTCATTATCTTTGTTTTCGTTAGGTTCATTTCCAGTCCTATGTCTTTGCTGACAGTGTTAAGCGACTCTATCATATATTGCAGATGTTTCTCATTCTCAGCTAGTAGTACCAGATCATCTGCGAACCGAAGATGACTTAGATACTTGTCTTCTATCCTTAAGCCATATTTTTCCCAATCTAGTTTGCTTATGATTTGTTCTAGGGCGGCTATAAATAGTCTTGGCGAGAGTGGGTCTCCTTGCTTCACACCTCTTTTGACAGGAAACCAAGGGCCTGTTGTTTCTAGTTGTATTCTACTCTTGTTGTTGCTATATATACTTTGGATAACTTTTATGTATTCAATCTCTACATCTTGGCCAATTAGTGTTTCCCAAACGCTGGCGTGTGATATGGTATCAAAGGCTTTTTGGTAGTCTATATATGCGATGTATAATGGTTTCCTTTTCTCTTGGTATTTTTCAATAACAAGTTCCAGAGAGTGGATGTGGTCGATCGTTGAATATCCCTTTCTAAAACCAGCTTGTTCTACAGGTTGCTTCGACTCGAGTGTGTTGCTTAATCTCTGGTTTATTATTGACGAAAATAGCTTATACATACATGGCAAAAGGCTAATCGGTCTATAATTAGTTATGTCTTTTGGGTTTCCTTTTTTATATAATAATATAATGTTGGATTCAGACCATTGTCTGGGTGTTTCTCCTTGGTCTAAAATGTAGTTGAATAATTTTGTTATAGGTAGAGTTAGAGTCGGGGAAGCAATTTTTAAGATTTCATTAGTTATGTTGTCAGATCCGGGGCATTTATCTTGTTTAAGTTTATTTATTGTTTCTAATACTTCTTTTGGTTCTATTTGGTGCAGGTTCGCTTCCTTATTCTTATTCATAAATGGTATGTTTTCGTCTGTGTCCTCTTTCGATTGTTTTGAACTGTATAATGTTCTGTAGAAATCTGTTGCAGTGTTGATTATATCATTCCGACTATTAAGCGTTTTCTTCTGACTGTTTAGTCCGTCAATCCAGCTTTTGCTTCGTCTGAGTTCTTTAAACGCTTTTTTGGTACTCCCAGTATTTGTCAAATGTTTCTCTATGGTTTTCATTCTGTGATTCGAGTAGTCGTTCTTGAGATATTTACTTGTCAGTTTATAAAGGGCTGATAGTTCGTTTTTCATTGCTCTAGTTTTTATGTTGCTGTTTTGTAGTTCCTGTCTTTTTTGCATTAGTCTTAATGTAGGTTCTGTTATTATCTTGTTTTTGTTTGTGTTAGTGTCTGTTGTCGATTGTAGGCTTTTAATAATAATATTTGACAGACAGTCATATTGATCTTGAACAGAGGCACTGCCGGAGACTTTCAACTGACTTTCTATTAGGTGGTATTTCAGTGTGTCTTGGAACTTTGCTATTTGTTCTTCAGTCTTCAGATGATAGGTTTTGTGGTTGTTGTATTTAGATCTACTTTTGCTTGGTATTTTGAGTGTTAGTGTTGCCCTCACTGGTCGGTGGTCTGATGGGTAGTTCAGATTTAGTACGCCTACATTTTCAAATAAGGAAGGTCGATTTGATAGAATAAAATCAATTTCATTTTTGTGTTTCCAATCAGGTGAACGCCATGTCCACTTATTCTTAGGCTTCTTTTTGAAAAATGTGTTCATAATTGAAAGGTTGTTTTCTATCGCGAAATCTATTAATCTTTGTCCTCTGCTATTTCTTATTCCATATCCCTTACTTTTCATTATAAGGTGTTCTTCTTGTCTAGGTTTACCTATTTTTGCATTTAAGTCTCCCATTAATATATAGTCTCTATGTGATATTTCTATCGCTCTATCCACTATTGTGTAAAATTGTTCAATTTCATCTTCAGTAGATCTCTCAGTAGGTGCATAAACTTGTATTATGGACATATTAATATTTTTCAGTGTTATATTTAATATCCCTACTCGCTCTGACAGCCCTATGTAGCTTTCGATATTGTTTTTAAGGCGTTTATTTATTAGGAAACCTATTCCATACATTCCTGGGGTTTCACCGGTATGACATAATATGAACTGTTTGTATTCTTCTATCTTATTTCCAAATCTCCTTGTTTCGGCCAAACCTATTATGTCATATTTAATATTTGTTAGGGCTTCGTTAAGATCTAAGAGTCGTTCATATGTTGAAAGTGTTTTGACGTTGTATGTTAGTATGTAAAGTTTTTGTTGCTTGTTTATGTTTATCTTCGCTATATTGGCTTTATTCAAGTCCAATGGAGGGTTTTGGTCATAATCTTCCACGGTGACCGACCGGATTGGAAGATGGTTTTCGTTTTGTTTATCTAATTGTGCTGTATTATCAGTTGTAGAAGGGGGCGCTAATTGCTATTTTTTTTTGTTCATGTTATCTTGTGCTGTTGTGTTTGAGTCTTTCGTGGTTAAGAAATTCAAAATTCCTGGTTTCAAAGCTCCGTCCGAGAAACTAGAAGATCTTCCTACCGAGGTTTGGGTTTTATTCTTCTTACTAGCCTGTGATTCTTTCCCCTTGTTGGTAATGGGGTTGTTTTCTGGTGATGTTGAAAGCATCCTTTTATTCTTAGTCGTAGATTCCTTGTTTTTCTGTAGAAAGACCAGTTTGTCGTATTTTACTATCGCTAGGTTTCCCTTCTCTCTTTCAATCTTCACTTGTTCTTTAAGTTCTCTTCTTTTTTCTAGAATATTCTGTGGGTAGTCTTCCTGAATATAGTAGCCGGAGTCTTTTAATGTATTTTTCTGTTTCAGGATGTTTATTTTTGTGCCAAGCGTAGTGAAGGTGACGGTTATTGGTCTTGCTTTGTCTCCCTTTTTTCCAATTCTTCTAGCCTCTTGTATATCTCTTTTATCTAACTCCAAAGAAAAATACTTTTTTATAAAGTAAATCATATTATTCTCCAAATTAAAATAGTTTGTTTCGTTTTCTTGTATTCCAAAGAAGACTATATTTCTCTGTCTTACTTGCTTTTCGATGAAATACAACCTTTTCTCTTGATTATCTAACTTGTCTTTAAGATTCTCATATTTGCTTTCCAAAATTGCGAATTTCTGGTCCAAATTGCTGTTTATGTTTCGGGTGACTTGCTCTGTCACCATTTCTCCATTTTTAATAATAGTATTTTTCTGTTCGTCTAGTTCGCTTTGTATTTTTTTTAACATATTCATAAGTTCTTCCATTTTTCCTCTCTTAAGCTATTTGTTTTGGTACTAGAGGTGCCCTCTAGTGGTGTTTTTGTTGTATTAACTTCTCGTTATCAATAACTTAATGTCTTGTGATTATGGATGCGTTGGGTTGTTTTAGTATTGGGGGAGACCAACAGATGGCGCTGTTCTTAAGTTATGGCAATATCCCTAACTAATTCGCAATGTCGTTCCACTATTATGTTATTATTTTGCACTTCGACACTAAGGATCTTGGTATTTCTGGGTGAACTTTCACTTTTTATTGTTGATTGACATTGTATCACTTAGTTATTTAGGTTTTAATTGGTATCAGTTCTTAAAATTGTTATAAAAGGGTATAAGCTGAGGTAAACAGGAATCGTTCGTTCAAATGTTTTTCGTTAATTATTTTTGTATTTGTTCACTATTGTCACTGTCTTCCTTAACAAATGTTCTATGCACTATTCTTCACATTATAAGTACTTTACACTTTCCAAAATACTATTTATTTATTTTTAAACTTTTATTTTTCGTGGAGTTGATGTTTATAGTCGCACAGTGGCGGTTTTATTTTATTTTATTTATTTATTATGTGTATACCGAACCCCCAAAGGTAATTATAGTGTTTTTGAGTTAGTGATGAAGGATGTTCTTAAAAAGTTAGATTAAAAAGACAAATTTTTTGTTGTATGTGATGATTTTAACATAGATCTTCTCAAACCCAGTATATAACATCGGATCGTTTTCTCTCTTTGTTCAAATGTTTTAATTTAACAAATCAATTTCATGAACCGACAAGAGTGACTGCGAATTCAGCTACTTGTTTGGATAATATTTTTTTCAGAACGCAACCCAGTAAACAAATTAGTTTTTAATAATATTTCATCTGATCAATTTGGCATAGAAGATCCTAATTACTTAAAAAATATATTTTTTAAACAGTTTAATCATAAAATAAAAAATAATACTTAAAAAATATATTTTTTAAACAGTTTAATCATTTTTGACAGAACTAAGATAAATCACATTTCTAAAAACTAAACTAGCATCAGTCATTTTAATGAAATCGACCGATGTGAAATTGCACGTTCTTGAATTGTAACTATTTTTAAGAGAAATGAAATAAAACTGTTTCTAAAGACATTAACTCGCAACAATCATTTCAATGAGATCGATATAAACCATCAACTAATCAAAATTGCTTTTCTGAAGCTGAATATTTATTGCTGAAATAAAAAAATAGCCAGGAACCACCTATATTGGTCGGTCCACATAATAGCGGTTAATGCACCAAAACGAGGACTTTGATTTCTATATATTTCAGACAGCATACTGTACACATCTTTCAGTCCTTTTCATACTATATTGTGCCTGGAGGGCAGCTCTGCGTCAATGTCTAAGAAGATAACTTGTGGCTATACCTTTAGAGTAAGTTTTCACCATAAATAGTTACCATTATTACTCATGAGTGGGACCTGTTTTACTGCTAGTTTTGCTAACATTGTTCAGAGTTCGGTACAATAGACATCTGCCGCTATTGCTGGACCAGATGGGAGAAAACTATAGTGAACAATGCCATGCTGAGACCACCAAACAGTTACCATAACCTTTTTATTAGTTTTGCTTTAGGACACTATTGTGGCGTTGGACCGCGGGTCAGCCATTGCATTTTTCTTTTACGGTTATCATAAAGAATCCACTTTTCATCACATGTCACAATTAGATCCAATATTCCTTCATTTCTGTACCGATTCAACAAGGCAAAACAAGTTTCAACACGCGTTTTTTTCTGCAGATCAGTCAAATCATGAGGCACCCACTTTTTGGATTTTTTTAGTTTATTGATTTGACGCAAATGAGTCAACATTGTGAGTAAGATAACGTTAAACCGCTAATTCCTGGGTAGTTTGACCAGGGTCG
Organism: Diatraea saccharalis; assembly: GCA_918026875.4. Lineage (NCBI taxonomy): Eukaryota > Metazoa > Arthropoda > Insecta > Lepidoptera > Crambidae > Diatraea > Diatraea saccharalis. The sequence goes on from OU893337.1 coordinate 26,818,155, forward strand.
GCTTCCATAATCTCTTTTAATTCATCGTTATTCACCTGTGTGGGCGGTCTTCTTCGTGACTCGTTCTTTATCAAGCCGAATTTTCCATTACGAAAGCGTTTAAACCAAAATCGCACTGTGCGTTCATTAGCAGACCCCTCTCTCCAAACGCAAAATTGATATTGCGGGCTGCTTCTCCCGCGTTACTTCCAAGTCGGAACTCGTATTCAAAAATCAATAGAATTTTCGCATCTTTCTTGTCTAAGTGGATATTCAAATGTTTCACATTTTTTTAAAAAGAAGAACATCAAAGAAACCACGTGAAAAAAGTTCTTTCGAAAACCTCAAACCATGAAGATTCTGTGTCAATTCAAAGAACCTATTACAATAAAACGGCTATTTAATACTTTAACCTCTAATATTGTATTAACCGGTTAGTACATGTCGCGACGGCGCGCCGCGTATTTTGCTCGACGACGGCGCGCTGATGCTAAATCACAGCGACGGCGGTGCGCCGGCGTAGCGCTCATATCTAATGGCTATGCTTAGGAAATGTGTACCAAAATATGATACCTTATTTAAGTTCAAATATATTGATTCATTAGATGTTATTAAAGGCTTCAGATATTTTCAATCACTGTATTGATGAGGGTATTTTCCACGATCTCATGAAATTTAGTAAAATCATTCCTCTTTTTAAAGCTGGTAATAAATAGGATCCTAGTAATTATAGACCCATTTCAATTCTACCGACACTAAGCAAGATTTTTGAAAAACTTATTTTGGAAAAATTAATATCCTACTTTAATTCCAACGAACTTTTGCATACTAAGCAATACGGTTTTACCAAGGGTCGTTCGACAACAGATGCGAGTGTTGCGCTACTAAAGCATATATTTAAAGCATGGGAGGGATCGCAAAACACTCTTGGAGTTTTTTGCGTTCTGTCCAAAGCCTTCGATTGTGTTGAGCATCAGACAATGTCGTTTAAATGGAATTACTACGGTATTAAAGGTGCTGCTCAAAAACTAATGCTGTCGTATCTTAAACGGTGCGAAGTCGTCGGGGTCTCATGTAAAAATAGGCGTTCCCCAAGATTCTATCTTAGGCCCATTTCTGTTTTTAATATATATAAATGATTTACCATTTTTTGTTAAAAACCTATGTGAGATCGTGTTGTTTGCAGATGACACTTCATTAATATTTAACATTGACAGAAACAAATATAATTTTGACAATGTAAACAATGCTCTCTCACGAGTGTTATCTTGGTTCACAGTTAATAATCTTCAATTGAATGTTAAAAAAACGAAATGTGTAAAATTCACTTTACCTAATATAAAAGTAGAACCAACTGAAATTAAACTCAACAACGAACATTTAGAGTTAGTAAGTTCAACAAAATTTTTGGGCATAACACTAGATTCAAAACTGCAATGGAACCTACATATTTCTATATTAGCTGGTAAACTCAGCTCGGCTGCATATGCCATACGAAAAATAAGACAAATTACCGATATAGAAACTGCCCGGACAGTGTACTTTAGTTATTTTCACAGTATCATGTCCTATGGCATTATATTGTGGGGAACGGCAGCCGATATTCAGTCTATATTTGTTTTACAAAAAAGGGCAATAAGATCTATCTATCAGTTGGGCTCGCGAATATCTCTTAGAGAGAAATTTAAAGAAATTGGAGTATCGACGGTTGCATCTCAGTTTATATATAGTTGTATACTTTTTGTCCGGAACAATATTAATGTGTATACCAAACATAGTGATGTACACAAACTTAATACTAGAAATAAAAACAAGCTAGTAATGCCTTCTTACAGGTTACAGAAGGTATTAGGTTCTTTCATGGGTCAAGGTATACAATACTTTAATAAGATCCCCAGTGATGTATTAGATTTGCCAATAAATCATTTTAAAAGTCATATTAAAAGTTGTCTACAAAGTAAAGGGTATTATACCGTTAAGGAATATCTAAATGACAAAAAGGCATGGTGTTAGATATTTTAACTTTATTGTATTTACTTTCTAATATTGTAATGGAAAGTGACTTCATATTCTAATGAAGTCACTTTTCAATAAGACTTCTCTGTGTGAAATAAAACAGGGAGAAAAAAAACAGCCCTTGCTGAGTTTCTTGCCGGTTCTTCTCAGTACAAGGTCTCCCGCCGTAGTTTTGCGAACCGATGGCGTAGTTTTCGACTTTCACAAGTGCTCTGTAAAAGCCTAAACTGAATAAATAAATTTTGATTTTGATTTTGAAATACCGCTGGCGACAAACTGTTCCAGAGTTTGACTATGCGAGGCAGGTAACTTCTAGAAAAACGCACAGTTGAGGACTTCCAACCATACGATGGAAGTTTTGATAGAAGAGCTTTGTGCCACACCTCATCGAAGGCTTTCGTTATGTCTACTTACTGCCTCCCCCTTTATTTCAATTGCCTTAGCCCAGTTTTGTGTCAAGCAAACTAGAAGATCGCCAGCAGAGCGACCACTACGAAATCCGTATAGTTGGTCACTAAGCAACTGGCAATCCTCTAGGTAGCGAGCTGGCGGTTGATAATGGACTCCATTATCTTTGAAAGCAAAGGGGTTATAGCGATCGGCCTGTAGTTAGACGGGTTCGAGCGGTCGCCTTTTTTTGGGATCGGATGCACTAAAGCAGTCTTCCATGAGGTTGGGATTACGCCAGATGAGTAAGAGAGCCGGAATAGGCGCGTTAAGACCGGTGCCAACTCTGGAGCGCACGTCCTTAGAACAAAAGGGGGGATACCATCGGGCCCACTCAACTTGTGGATATCCAGGAAGAGTAGTGCTAGACGCACTGAACTTTGGTGAAACTGGATATCAGGCATAGAGCTTTCGCACCGCGGAATGGTGGGCGGTTTTAGCTCCCGGTCATCCAATGTCGAGTTGGATGCAAAAAAGTTACTCTTTCTTTCGTTGGCTTTCTCTTTTGCATCATAGGATAGTGAGGAGTTATCTTTGTGCAGTGGTGGAAATGAAGGCATGCAGAAATTACCTTGACGATTTGGCAAGAGACTAGAAAGCATGCGTCCCCGAAGGAAGACGCTCAAGTTCCTCGCCAATTCTACTGATGTGCTTCGCTTTCAGACCAGTGGTGTCAAATAATTTAAATAACAGTAAAACAATTATGTTTTCTGACGGTCTAGGACAGGGAATGGGGTTAACAATTAAAAGTAAATATGACCAAAATTTTATAAATATATGTACTCCAGGACAATCGCTAAATAACATTGTTAATAAAAGTAAACCACAAGAATTGGATAGTTTCACTAACATTATTATTTTATGTGGTGACAGTACCTTAATTTCAACACGGGACATTTTGATTAATATTAAAAAGTTGCTAAAAATTCAATTGGAAACAAATTGTAAAATGATAATTAGTGCTTATCCTTATGTGCATAACTACACTAAAGAACAAAATGAACGCATATATAAATTAAATTTAAATATCTATAATTTGATATCTCATCATAGCGATGATATTTTATACTTTGACATTAACAAATATATTAGTAAATTTAAGTTGACAATAGATACTATGTACCTAGCAAAGTTATATAGGACTCGGATAGCTACTCTGTTAGCTTTCAATTTACAAAATTCTGTTATAGTTGATATAACAAAGTCTCATTACTGTGTTAGTAATTCTACTAACGTAAATAGTACTATACCCATTTCCAACTCAGTTTTAAACTAAAGGGTAAGACAACAGTCAAATCTACTAATTTTAATATTATTCATCAAAATATTCAGGGTTTGACTGGCAAAGATTTAGAATTAGAATTATTTGCAAAAGAACATGATGTTCATATATATTGTTTAACGGAGCATTGGCTGAGGCCTTGTGAAAAGTCATTTCATTTAAAAAAATTTCAAATGCTTAGTTCATATACACGTAGGAGAGCCCAGCGGGGAGGATCATTAATATTTGTAAATAATAATTTCAAGTTTAAGGAGCGTAAAGATATAGTGAATCTTTCAGTTGAACGTCATATTGAGCTATCTTGTGTGGAGCTAAATAGTATGATTGTAGTATGTGTATACCGACCCCCTGATAGTGACTATGGAACTTTTGAATCTGTGATGGAAGATGCACTTAGGAAATTACAGACAAAAAACAAATATTTGGTTGTATGTGGTGATTTTAATGTAGATCTTCTAGTGAACAGTTCAACATCCGTTCGTTTGCTATCATTATTTAAATGCTTCAATCTTTTTAATCAATTTCTTGAGCCTACTAGAGTAACGGCACATTCAGCCACTTGTTTGGATAATGTATATTCTGATTATGATCCGATTAATAAACTTGTATTCAACGATCTTACATCCGACCATTACGGACTAAAGACGACATATAGGATTAATATCACTAATGAGCCAAAAATTATTAAGTGTAGACCAATTACTAAGATACGCCTAGATAATTTTAAAAATAACATAGATGAGAAACTAATTGAGATGGTATGGCCAAATGATGGTCCTGATGATCTTTATAGTAATCTATTCTGCCTTATAAAAAATGAATTCGAAAAGGCTTTTCCGTGTAAGACCGTAAAAGTTACACAGAAGTTACAGTTCTGTGACTGGGCTACAACAGGTATTTATAAAAGTAGAAACAAACTTTATGAATTATACGCTTTAAGAAAATATAACCATAATCAAAATTTCATTGATTACGTGAAGAATTATTCGAAAGTATTTAAAAGGGTGTGTTTTGCGGCAAAGTCAAATTTTATTAAAGAGAAAATAAAGAATTCCAATAATAAAGTCAAAACAACTTGGAATATAATAAACCGTGAAACCGGTAAAGAGCAAATACGTGAAGATATTCTGACACTTAAATTTAATAACACGACCATCAAATCTCATGATAAAATTGCTAATATATTTGATGAGTATTTTTTAAACATACCTATTGAAACAACATCTGGTTTAAATTCTTCACCAACTGCCGCAAAGGCTATTTTAGAAAAATACGTGCCTAAGGTAGACAGCCAGTTTAAATTTAAATATATTAGTTTCTTAGATATTATTAAAACTTTTAATTGTCTGAAAATATAAAATACATGTGATTTATGGGGCATATCTCTTAATATTATTGTACGGGTCAACGTACATTATTTGCCTCGAAAGCAATATATAACATCGCGACCCACTTTGGGCGCTTGCACATATTATTATAATTTTCAGTTCAATAAAGTAACTCCGTGGTATTGGTTGAGAGTATCATTTTTATTGCATTCTTTTTGACACCTTCTGACATTATCTTATCAATACTACCTGACATCTGAAATCATTTACTGGACGAGAGTAACAACTCGTACATGTTGGTCCTTCGATAATTTAATCCTTTTGTGAATTTTGTATCTCAAAGTGCGATTAGCGCATCGGCTTAGCTGGCCTCCCACAAGCGGGTCTCACCGGTTAAGTTGAGACGAGCGGATCATATCGTGCAAGGAGTGCAGAACCACTGAAGGAAATCAGCATATGGAATTTTGACAGTTTTCTATGAAGCTTTTGTGAGCGAAATTTGAAGTGAATTCAAGTGTTACGTGACATTTTGGTGCATTTAATTGACATAGTTATATCAGCGAAAAACGGCACCACTTTGTGTGAAGATCAAAATTACTTACAAAGTCTGTTATACAATTTAATAATATTATTCCGTTTAAATCATTTCCGTGCAAAATGGAAAACCTTCTCGTTCGTCAAAGTGAGATAATCGAATCTATAAAGTCGATTCATAAGAATTTTAATAAGGATTCTGCAACAAGAAAGACGGAAGAGTACTTACAAAAGAGAGTACTCGCACTTGACAGTTTGTGGACAGAATTTGACAATAATCATACCCAACTTACATGTTCTGAATATGAGAAAACGAATGATTATTTTATAAAAAATATTTATGTGGATACAAAACATTTCTATGATACTGTTCGCAACGTGCTTATGAATTATTTTCCTGCTATGGGGGAACGTGCAGTAACTCCGACTCCAGGGTTTAGCAAGGAAGTGGCACCGACAAATTCAGCAAGACATAATTTGTATGAATGGACAAATGAACAAAGGTCTAACTTCCGAGCATTATTGCGACAGATAAACAATATTGATGCTGACAAAATAATAGAAAAGTGGGAATTGGAAGACGAACTAAGAAGTTTACAGACACGTTGGCAAAATATTGACAGATTACATTTAAAAATTAACAGCATCTCTAATGGTGAAGATAAAAAATATGAAGATGAGTATTCTGCTCATGAGAAGCGTTACCGTGACATTAAACGCCTTTTAAATAAAAAGATTTTGTCAACGGTGCATCAATTCGAATCCATCCCAAAATTAGAAGTTCCGCCGTTCTATGGAGATTATACACAGTGGCCTACGTTTCTCGATTTATATAAAAGTGGTATTCATGACAACCCCACATTGACAAATGCTCAGAAAATGCAGCATCTAAAAGGCAAATTAAGAGGCGAAGCACAACGTCTCATTCAGCATTTAAATGTATCCGCAGATAATTACATAACAGCCTGGGAATTATTATACCATCGTTATAACAATATCCAACTGTTGTTTACGAAGCATATCGAAGTGTTTCTTAACCAACGCAGTGTCGACAAACAATCAGCATCCGAGCTCAAACGCCTTCATGACACGACAGTGGAGAGTATCCATGCTATTCACAATTTGGGTGTGGATACAGCCTCCTGGGATCCTCTTATTGTTCATCTGTTACTCAAGAAATTAGATCCTGTAACGAGAAGTGACTACAAAGAGTCACGAAAAACGCCACGTGAGCTGCCAGATTTTGAGGAATTTATTTCATTTTTGGAAACCAAATTTATAGCACTTGAGCCTATACAAAAAAAGGAAAGAGAGGACTATTCGTCGACGAAACAATCAACGTCATATAACAGCAAAGAAAAACCTATATACAATGGTAGAAAAATAACTTATGTGAAAACTATGAATGCTACAACCACTAAGCCACGATGTGTATTATGCAATCACAGTGATCATTATTTGTATCAATGCCGAAAATTTGAGAATTTGAGTTCTGACGCCAAACTGAAAGTAATAACCAGTAATAACATCTGTAAAAATTGTCTATATTTCCACGAGAGAAATATATGTCGATCAAATAAACGATGCAAGAATTGCAATGGATTGCACAATACATTATTGCATGACGCAGTAAATGACACAAAAATGATCGACCGCAATTCGAGTTTGAATCTGCAGCGTCAACATATTTCAAATAACGTGACAAATAAAGATGATGAAATTTTATTAGCTACAGTGCAAATTCAAGTACGTGCTCGAGATAATACCTACATAAAATTGAGAGCACTTTTAGATCAGGGTTCTCAAGTCACCCTTATAACCGAAAACGCAGCACAACGCCTCGGATTACCTCGTCAACATGTGAATACGTCGGTGACAGGAGTCGGAGATTCGACGAAAAAGGGCAAAGGAAAAATTATATTAGATTGCAAGTCGATTTATGACAATTATAGTTTTACAGCGGAAGCTCTAATATTGACAAAACTGATTAATAATTTACCGCATATAACCTTTGAAAAGAATTATTCCCATATAGAAAATATACAGCTCGCCGATCCGTGCTACAATATATCAAAAGAAATTGACATTTTGTTGAGTGCAAAAATTTATACCAATATAATAATGAATGGATTAATTAAAGGATCTAATAACCAACCAATAGCTCAACAAACAAAATTAGGATGGATTTTGTCTGGACCAGTACAGACTCCGCTCCAATGCAATGTCGTGATCAATGATATAAGAGATATCACAGCATACTGGGAGATGGAAGAAATATCAAAAGATTCCATCACTATGACCAAAGCGGAGCAATTTTGTGAGGACTTATATGTCAACACCACGAGGCGTTTACCAGATGGAAGATACGAAATTCCTCTGCCATTAAAAAGTGACTTTGAACAGGAGCTCGGTCATTCAAAAGCTCGTGCTGCTGCTCAATTCAAGCAGTTAGAATCTCGTCTCAGCAGAAATCCAACTTTACGTGACAGTTATCACAAATTTATTCATGAGTATGAAGATTTGGGACACATGACAGAATGCATAGAATATAAACAACCTATGTGTTATCTGCCCCATCACGGAGTACATCGTGAGGAGTCTACAACTACAGCTCTTCGCGTGGTTTTTAACGCTTCATCACCAACATCTACAGGAAAGAGTCTTAATGATTTAATGGAGTGCGGTTCAAAACTGCAAAAGGACATACAAGACCTGTTACTCAGATGGCGTACTTACCAATATGTATACACCGCTGACTGTGAAAAGATGTATAGATGCATACTTCTACATCAAGATCAGCAGCATCTGCAAAAAATATTATGGAGAGATAACCCACAGGATAGACTTAAAGAATATCAACTATGCACCATTACGTATGGTATGAAAGCTGCACCATACTTAGCCATGCGCACAATGCAACAGTTAGCAAATGATGACAAAGATAAATACCCATTGGCGGCTGACATATTACAAAATCAATTTTACGTAGACGATTTACTAGGAGGACATCATACGATCTCTGAAGCAAAAGAAGTTCAACAGCAACTAATAAAAATGCTTCAAGGAGCAAAAATCAACTTAAGAAAATGGTCAAGTAATTGTACAGAGCTATTATCAACACTATCAGCTGATCAAATCAATCCGACAACAATGGACTTCAAAAATGCAAACTCGACAAAGGCGCTCGGATTACGTTGGAGCCCCGCCACTGACATGTTTACTTTTCGTTCGATTGACAATGATAAAAACAAAAGTATGAAATGTACCAAGCGTCAACTTTTGTCACAAATTTCAAAAATATTCGACCCCCTAGGCTGGTTATCACCACTTACAATAAGAGCCAAATTATTATTCCAAAAAATTTGGTTAGTGACAATGGAGTGGGATGACGAAGTTCCAAATGACATTTTAAATGATTGGAATAGACTTCGTGAGGATTTAAAAAATATTGATCAATTCCAAATACCCAGATGGATTGGCAATGTGCAACAATCAATAGAAATACACGGATTTTGTGACGCATCTGAACGAGTTTACGCAGCGGCCGTCTACTTTAAATCCACAGATTGTAATAATAAAACTACAGTGAGGTTGATGTGTTGTAAAACAAAACTTGCACCGCGAAAAGATACTATTACACTACCTCGATTAGAACTCTGCGGCGCATATTTACTATCAAAGTTAATGCATAAATTATTAAATGCATTACAACGGACTGATGTTCCCGTATATGGATGGACAGATTCCTTAGTCGTTCTTGGTTGGCTCCAAGGACACCCGTCACGTTGGAAAGCATTTGTGGCCAACCGTACGAAAGAAATCCTTGACATTATGCCGATTTCACACTGGGGACACGTGAGTTCAAATGACAACGCCGCTGACTGTGCAACACGAGGGTTAACTACAACACAATTAATGGAACATTCCCTTTGGTGGGAAGGACCTGCATTTATCAAGCATCCGATTATCAAAAATGACATTTACAAGGTTGACATGCCACAAATTGAGATGAAAAACAACCAACAAATATACACGACACTCGTGGAAGCAAGCATCATCGAAGATTTACTTAATAGACATCCCACGTTATTACATACAATTAGAGTACTCGCCTATGTAATACGATTTATAAACAACGTTCGACATCGTGTGACGTCACGAGTGCCATCAGCTGGGTTGAAACATGATACTCCGGGCAGTGGCCGCGGTGCATTGAATGACTCAAGTTACGTCACAGCGAACGAAATAAACAATGCATTAATTATTATAATTCGCACAATACAAACTAAAGACTTTCGATCGGAGATTTCTGAATTAAAAAGTAAAGGTGTAGTCATGAAGAAAAGTAATTTATTACAGTTACAACCTTTCTTAGATAAAAATAAGATATTACGTGTTGGTGGACGCTTACGTCATTCAAAACTAAATGAAAACTCGAAGCACCCTATTATTATACCTCAAGACTCTCGATTGACAAAGTTACTTATCGAACAAGCTCACCAAAGAACATTACATGGTGGTCCTGCACTTACTTTGACATATTTGAGACAAAATTATTGGGTGATTGGAGGAAGCCGCACAGTAAAAAAGCACTTGAGAAAATGTGTCCGTTGCATTCGATTTAAGCATTCAACTCAAAATCAACAAATGGCTGACTTACCAGAATCAAGAGTAACCCCCTCTAGGCCATTTACTCACACCGGAGTCGACTTTACTGGACAATTGGAGTTAAAAGTCAACAAAGGGCGAGGAATAAAGACAACTCGCGGCTATATAGCAGTTTTTGTATGTTTTTCGACAAAGGCGATACATTTAGAGTTAGTATCTGATCTTAGTACACCAACCTTTCTTGCAGCCTTCAAGCGCATGTGTGCTAGAAGAGGCACGCCACAACATGTATACAGTGACAATGGGACAAATTTCGTTGGTGCTTCACGAGTTCTGAAGATAGAGTATAAAGAAAACCTCCAAGCCATCAATAAAGAATTTCTCGCTGACATATCTACAATGGGTGTTACTTGGCATCTGAACGCTCCAGTGTGGCCTAGTGCTGGTGGACTCTGGGAAGCGGCAGTCAAGAGCACTAAACATCATCTAAAACGAGTATTAGGTGAACAAAAACTGACATACGAGGAGTTTTCAACATTACTGACTCAGATCGAAGCTTGTCTCAATTCCAGACCTCTCTACGCGTTAACAGAGAACATAGAAGATGATTACTTGACCCCAGGACATTTCCTGGTTGGAGGTCCACTGATTTCACCTCCAATGACAGACATCAATGAAAAATGCATCAAAACAAGATGGCAACTAATAGAAAAAATGCACCGTGATTTTTGGAAGAAATGGTCATTAGATTACCTGCAGCATCTTCAAAGAAGACACAAGTGGAATCAACCAAAGTCAAATTTGAAGATAGACGACGTGGTCATAATAAAGAAAGATAAGATGCCAACAACAAGAAACGTCCATGGAACAAAATGTTTCTTATCAGTCTGCGAAGAAAGTAGATGAAACGTCAATCAGTGACGTCATCGCTACTACGTCACACACTTTGTTGCCGTCTGCAAGGATGACTAGCGCATCAAAAAGCTCCATAGATATCGGGACTTCGCCAACGATGCCTAAGAAAATTCATTTTCACTTAAGCAGCTCTCCTAATCTACATAATACATAAGTAAATTCATTGTCTCATTTATTAAGATTATTCTTTAGTATTACGTTATAAACTAATTATTTTTTTTATGATGTTTTGTTTACTGACATGTAAAATTAAATATTTTGTAATTATGTTATAACTATTTTAAGTTGAAATATTTAAGTTTTAACATTTTATTTTGAAATGTAATTACCTTCTTTACTTTTTATTTTTTTGACATTTACATTTTACATTATATATGACACAATCACTAATTTAATTTCCTATTCTTAGGGGTTGGGAGTATGTACGGGTCAACGTACATTATTTGCCTCGAAAGCAATATATAACATCGCGACCCACTTTGGGCGCTTGCACATATTATTATAATTTTCAGTTCAATAAAGTAACTCCGTGGTATTGGTTGAGAGTATCATTTTTATTGCATTCTTTTTGACACCTTCTGACATTATCTTATCAATACTACCTGACATCTGAAATCATTTACTGGACGAGAGTAACGACTCGTACAATTATTAAAAGTATAGTTCATGTTATAGCCCCTTACTTGGCTGATATATTTAATCTTTGTATAGATGAAGGAATTTTTCCAAATCTTATGAAGCTAAGCAGAGTTATACCTCTTTTTAAATCCGGAAATAGGGAAGACCATAGTAATTATAGACCTATATCAATATTACCGACGTTAAGTAAAATCTTTGAAAAAATAATTCTTGAACAGTTATTGTCTTATTTTAATTTAAATAAATTACTGCATACGAGGGTCAAACTGAAAGTTCTTAGAACTGGCCACTTATAAACAATATAATAAAAAATAATTCTAAAATTTGAAAATATAACTCTTTGCCAATATTACTGAGTATATATTTCATTCATTTGTCATTTGTTTTACGATTTGGCGGCAAATTGAAAATTGTCTGTGTCACGTCATCATGAATTTAACACGAGAAAATTTTCGTGCAATGATTTTTTATGACTTTCGATGTCATTTAAGTTAACAAGAAAGTTATGATAGACTACGATTGGCCTTTCACGATGAAGCCCCATCTCGTGCGACTGTTTACAACTGGTTTAATGAGTTTAAACGTGGTCGCACTAATCTCACTGATGATTTACGTGAGGGACGGCCTTCTACGGCGACGACTGAAGATAACATCTGTGTTGTGCGGCGTATGATAGAGACTGACAAAAGAGTGACCTATCAACAGATTCGGACAAGCTTAGGCATCGGTATGAGTCAAGTGCACAAAATCCTCCACGAACATTTAGCGGTCAGGAAGCTTTGCGCCCGGTGGATACCTCATAATTTGACTGAGGCTCAAAAACTCCATCGTGTGGATTGGTGTCGTAAAATGATTGAAAGATTTAACGGAGGTGACTCAAATGCTGTGTTCGACATACTAACAGGTGACGAAAGCTGGATTTACTGTTATGATCCTAAAACCAAAAGACAATCTGCTCAGTGGGTGTTTCCTTTCGAGGAGTTGCCAACTAAAGTGAAGAGAGATCGAAGTGCGGGAAAAAAAATGGTGGCCTCGTTCTTTGGAAGGATAGGTCATTTTGCAACAATTGTGTTAGAGGATCAAAAAACAGTTTCTGCAGAATGGTACACTACCAATTGTTTGCCACTTGTCTTGGAAAAAGTTCGAGAGAAACGACCTCGCAGTAGGATCCTCCTTCACCACGACAACGCCTCGTCGCACACCGCCAAGCGAACGATCGACTATTTGGCGACATCAAACGTTGAATTACTGGGTCACCCGCCGTATAGCCCCGACCTCGCGCCTTGTGATTTTTATTTATTTCCAAAAATTAAAGAAAAACTTAAAGGAAAGCGGTTTATGAATGCTGAAGAAGCGGTGGCTGCGTATCGCGATGCCATTGAAGAGACGCCTAAGGACGAGTGGGCAAAGTGCTTTTCCCAGTGGTTCCATCGCATGCAGCGGTGTATTGACGTGAATGGACAATATTTTGAAAAGATATAATAAAACTAATAACTGGCTAATGTAATCAGTTTTTGATTTTCTAAGAACTTTCAGTTTGACCCTCGTACTAAACAATATGGTTTCACTAAAGGTCGCTCTACTGCTGATGCTGGTATAGCACTTCTTAAACATATATTCAGAGCTTGGGAGGCGTCACAGAATGCTCTTGGAGTATTTTGTGACTTATCCAAAGCATTTGATTGCGTTGAGCATCGAACACTAGTAACGAAGCTAAATTACTATGGTATCAAAGATTCCGCCCTACAACTAATATTGTCGTACCTCAGTTGCAGAACTCAAACTATCGATATTAACGGTGTGAGATCATCTGGATCACAAGTAAAAATGGGAGTTCCCCAGGGATCTATTCTGGGTCCCTTTCTGTTTCTAACTTACATAAATGATTTGCCATTTTTTGCCGAAACTTTATGCGATATAGTATTGTTTGCAGACGATACTTCTTTAATATTTAATATTGATAGATGTAAAAATAATTTTGACGATGTAAACAATGCTCTATCACAGATTATGACCTGGTTTACTGTAAATAATCTCCAGTTAAATGCTAAAAAAACGAAATGTATAAAGTTTACGTTACCTAATGTAAAAACTGAACTTACAGAAATTAAACTTAATAATGAAAAGCTCGAGTTGGTTGATTCAACAATCTTCTTAGGTGTAACGCTGGATTCTAAATTGCAATGGCATCCTCACATTTCATTATTGGCTGGAAAACTAAGTTCAGCTGCCTTTGCAATAAAAAAAATTAGGCAACTTACAGATGTAGATACCGCTAGGACAGTATACTTTAGTTATTTCCATAGCGTTATGCCATATGGCATTCTGATGTGGGGTATGGCTGCAGACATAGAGTCTATATTTATTTTACAAAAAAGAGCAGTAAGGGCCATTTATCAATTGGGTTCAAGAACGTCACTTAGAGATAAATTCAAAGAAATTGGGATATTAACAGTGGCCTCCCAATTCATATACAATTGTATACTCTATGTTAGAAACAATATTAACAATTATATTAAACATAGTCATGTACACAATTATAATACTAGAAACAAAGATAAACTTGTTTTGCCGTCATGCAGCTAAAGAAGGTTCTATCGTCATTTATGGGTCAAGGTGTACACTACTATAACAAAATTCCTATGGAAATTTTAAATTTACCATTACCGAAGTTTAAAACCCATATTAAGAAATGTCTACTCAGTTAAGGATATTATACTATTAATGAATATTTAAACGACAAACTACTTGGAGTTAAATATGGCTCATTTTTCATATATATTAAATTGTTAATCGGTGAGCTTCTTTGGCTACAAATGTGTTTGGATTGACGAAAATACTGTTTTACTCTTAATATTGTGTAATATTGTAATGGAAAGTGACTTCAAATTTTAATGAAGTCATTTTTCAATCTTGACGCTCTGTATGGAATAAAACAGGGAGAAAAAAGCAGCCCTTGCCGAGTTTCTTGCCGGTTTCTTCTCGGTACAAGGTCTCCCGCCGTAGATTTACGAACCGTTGGCGTAGCTCTCGACTTTCACAAGTGCTTGTAACAGCCTAGACTGAATAAATGATTTTGATTTTTTTGATTTTTCGCTCTTGCAATGTCTCTTTTGAAATATGTTTAGGCAAAGTTGTATTGCTTTTTCAGAGCGCTGGTATTTACATCCCGCGACAAACCCGCATATGCCCAGGCTTGGTATGATTCCCGCTTTCGACGAAAAGCCTTTCTCGAGGACTGACCGAGTCAAGGTTGGTATCTGCCACCAATAGGGACAACCGAGGACGGAATGACAGTTTCCATACCCTGAAGCACCACATCAGCAACAGACTCGGCGGAGTTGTTGGGATCATCCGGCGCAAAGTAAATACGTTTCCAGGGGTAGGATGCAAAAAAGGACCGCAACACATCCCAGTCTGCCGACTTGTAATGCCACACTCGGCGACTACGTGCAACACGTGGTCGTTGCAAGCACGTGAGTGGCACTGTACTCCTAGTATGGCAGTGGTCCGAGGAGCCAAGCGGAGAGTCATCAGATATGAAGTAGCCGTAGGATGGGAGGTTAACAAAAGATCTAACCGTGAAGTTAATATTGAATTCTTCTTCAACATGACACACACACGCACACACTACAGCCAGAAAAACAAACAAATAAAAAACGGTATAACAATACAAAGTACATAAAACGCGGCCTTTTTTTATAGTATAGGGGGCAGACGAGCAGACGGATCACCTGATGGTAAGTGATTACCGTCACCCATGGACACCCACCTGCAACACCAGAGGGGCTACAAGCACGCTGCCGGCCTTTGAGGGACGAATGAAGGGTTGAGGGGTAGAGGGAAGGGAATAACGGAGGGGTTGGGCCTTCGGTACCCTCACTCACAACAAAAATCTCTTCCGGGCAACCTACGGAGGAGAATAATAAAAGAAACGATAAAAAATTTGGTATTGGGTGCATAAATTTGAAGGATATGGTAAGATATATCTTTATATTTAATTAAGAAAACTTTATAAGTAAGTATATAGCATTAACGCAGAGAAAAAAAAACAGCTTTTAACTCAATCGCCAAAAGTACTTAGTGAGCAAGTCTTCCTGCCATCCTCCGAGTGTGAATTCCATAAACTTACAGCATGTAAAGAAAAGGAATAGGAGAAAAATTCAGTTGTATATAACTCGGAATATCTAGAATGATATTGGACGAGGATTACAAGGTAAGGTAAACAGTGACGAAGAAGAGTAACAAGAGAGACATTGGTTGAAATAATGCGGGAGCTTGATAAAGTGGGTAGGAAATGTATAAAATATAGTAACTTCTTCTTTTTCGTAGTATGTACCTATATAGTTTTCATCGAAAATGATGCCAAGGTTTCTGACAGTTTATAAACAGGACATGACAATACCGTTGAATATTACTAACGGTAGTAACTCAGAATTGTGTCAAGAAGTATTACAAAAATTACCAATTAGAATTACTTGAGTTTTAAAGAGGGTCACAATGAGATCATATGGTACAACATATTATATTTACCTATGCGCTTATCATCATCTACTTCTACTAATGTAGTATACAGCATATATCTGGTTTGAATGGCACTCGTGAATTCACATATTAAAACACTATTGTTATTTTTACTCGTCAATAATAGATCTGTGCTTATCATATTCGGTTTTACGTGTTCTACTGCGCTCAAATTGGTGATATCTGGAAACAAAAAAATACTTTTCATATCTCTTACTTCTCATTTTAGCGTACTGAAGCAAGGCTCAAATAGCATTTCTTAATCTAGGCTGGAAAAAAGTTCTTCAGTAGAAAAAGGTTCTATAAAAGTAATAGGGTATTTGACACTCAAAAATAAGTTGAATTGTGTGGGAAATCTAATAAAGCTTATTTCTTAACATCTGCAGAAAAAACATGTTTAGATTTAGTAAAATAACGTAAAGAAAATGCAATATTTTTAGGAATTTATTAATGAAAACGTCCTATAATTGGTCATCGTCACAACCAATCACGATTCTGTTTACTGGCCTGTGACATCATCGGCTGTCATGTCAAAGTAGTGTTTGAAAGACACATAAAATATCGATGCCTGTAGGTATCGAGTACTTTATAGTAATTTACTGATAACAGAATACTTTGCCACTTCTACTAATAAGAATTGCCAAAAAGAAATACAGAAAGAAATAATCATTTACTAAGCTTTTTAATAAATCCAAGAAATAGGGAAAACGCCAGCAATTTAAAAAAGGAGCTGCTTAGATGTTTTTGTCATTTCTTGAACTTTAATATAATAATTCAAAATTACATGTCGATTGATGATATATATACTGTTCTCAAAGTTAAAAACTAATTTAAAAAAATCATCGGGATCTGATATCTATGTCTCAAATGCCATGCATTTAGTGGACAGACATACTACATGCATGTATAAAAAAAAGAACATTCTTTATCGTACTAATGTCTCATCCATCTGCAGGTCGACAGGCTGTAAAGTGCGAGCTCTGTCAACAAATATAAATAAGTCGTAAAATGTGTATGACAAAGAAAAAAAAAACAAAAAGAAAACCTTCAAATGTATCGATATGAAATAAAAAAGTTTCAATACTTTTAGCGAATCCTTACCTAATTTTATCACCCATCTCTACTCTATATAGCTACTATACTATTGTGATTGTGAATCTATTTTCTTCTAGACTCGAAGTTTGTTATTTATAGAAGTATTATTAGTACATTGTGGCAATACGCGCTACTTGCAGCTAATTTTTTAAAGAAAACCAGAGCAGAGGAAAATAAAATACGTAAAAATACCCACTAAGACTTCAATTTCTCTTCTAATTTATTATTTCAATGAGTAAGTATTTTAAAAAAATAAAAAAGCTACAAAAAATTATGTTACAAGATGGCAGCACAAATTGTTGGATCTAAACGTCAATTCATGACGTAAAACCAAAGAGAATAGATTTGTTAGTGTTGTTATGGATCTGATAACTTGGATTAATATCGAGTTGAAATTTAATTAGTTCGAGTTATGCAATCGCAACTCGATTAATACAAAGCAATCATTGAATAAATTTATTTTTTATTTGTATAGAGGAAAATGGAAACTAACATAATGGAAGTGAGCACAGAGGCTTTTTAAATTTATTGAAATCAATTGAATGCTGTGATATAATTAAAAGTGGGATCTAACTACGGTATACAATACTATTACATTTTATAAATAAAATAGGTACTTATGTCATAGTAGGTCTAGAAATTTTTCATTTTAAATATTTAACAAAAGTTCTGAAAAAATAACAACTAGGTAAGTTAGTTTTATCGCTATTAGTTGTTTGTTGAACTTACAACAACAAAACTACATCAAGTCTCAATATTTTTTTTATATTATGTATGGTGAATGAATGAATAGGGTTTATTAATCAGCAACAAAAGTCATAAAGACAATAATTTTTATGAAAAATCCGTTTATTATCTATAAACTTACCCGATATGTATCAAATATACTCTGTATTCGTATAAAATAATATAACTGCTGGCTAAAATGACGTTTGTGCAAAGTGTAACTTGCAAATAAGTTGTGCTTTCGAAATTAAGACTTTACAAACTATTATCAGTTATTAAATCTTATATTCATAATTAAATCATCTTAATAAACATTCAGCAATTAACAAGAAACATCTGCTCTAAACGAACAAAAAGGTTATAACTTTTGGTTCTTACAATAATATTGTTAATAATAGTTTGAATTCCTACACAACCTACTCTAGAAATCCGTTTTATTGAAATTAGTTTTGCGAACCATTGGTAAAGTTTTCGACTTTCACAAGTACTATGTAACAGTCTAGATTGAATTGATTTTGATATTTATATTAATATCATTCGTTTTGTGGATGCATAATGACACTTCATCTTCATTATCATTTTTGTTCTCCATTCCAAACCTGAATTCGACGAAAGTTACGAGCAACCAATAAGTTGGCTCATCACTAATGTTGACGTATCAACCAAACATCGTTCCTTTACACGTAACATAATAAACAACTTAAACTTACAATTAAAATAAATTAAAATTACTTTGAAAGTGAGATATTATAAGAAACACAAAACGATGTCATATTTATTAATCGAAAATACTCAATTTACATTTATTACGTCAGAAATAAAATTTGAATGAATATCATAAACAAAATCTAAAAATCGCGAGTGACATCTAGTATGATTTCAGGAACTAATTTTTATTTTTTAAATACTTCCTCATTTACTCTAAAGACAGTTTTAGCCAAGTGTAAATGATTAAAAGAACGTGAAATACAGTAAGACTAGAGAAGTAAAATCACGAAATACTAACTTTAATTTACATATTAATAATAGAAAAGCAACATCAGATCTTGAAGTTGCTACAGTATTTGATTTCTTTTTCAGGAATTTTCATTTGATAACATTCTTTGTAATTTATTGAGGAGTCATAGTATGTGTTTCTAGAATAAAGTCTAAAGTATAATACATCAATAGGGGTGCCGTCCAACTAAAAAAGTACACAAAAATATCTAAATATAATAAGCTAAAATCTAAAAAAATATTTTATTTTTCAAAATTTCTCACGAATACACCAACTTCTGTCATGGCATCGCTATGATTACTCCTCTAAATCTATTATTGTTCTATGTATGCATAAGGTTTACTCGTAACTTTCTAAGTTTTGGTATGGAAGAGGGGCGTGACGTCACGCACTGTTTGCGATCACGTGACAAGGAGCATAAATTTTTCATAGTATATCATAGTATATTAAACACTTCTAGTAAACGTAGTAAAAGTACTGGTTTTATTTTTGTTTACTGTGTACACCCGTATTAGATTGCTAGCAGTTATATTTCAAATCAGATCCGACATATGCGTGCAGTTACTGACAGAAGTGGAAAAGATACCCATGTCAATATACATCTTAACGTCAGTTGCTTAAGGTCAGGAAGAAAAGTGTACAGTCGGCCAAGAAAGTGGTCTACCACCCTAAGGTTGAATTTCGCGTGTTACGTCAACTAACAACAAGGTTGATTTTCCGTAGCATTAATTTTTTGACACGTCAAGTACACGTCATTATTGCTATCTTCATCATTTTGACGTAACCTTTGACAGTAATTATCTATACCTATAATAAAAATGTAACAAGGTTACATTTGTAAGATATTTTGGAAAAAAATATATGGACGGCCTTCATAAGACTAATAGAAGCCAAAAATAATTTTTTTTCTGTCTGTCTGTTTGTATGTTTAAATACTTTAGAGTTAGAATATCGTAAATAAAGTCTTATAGTCTACAAATATCCTACATTAGAATGTAGATTAATTATATTTTAATACAAATTAAAAAAAATCAGTAGGTAGTGAAATGCTATGCGTAAGAAGCTATGCGTGTTATAGGTCTGAATATACTGAGATAACGGATAACAGAAATGAATAGCGACGAAAAACATATTGCGCCGACCCATAGCTTAGTGCGAGACAAGGGCTAAAACTAGAAGAGATAGTGAAAATGCTAATTCTTTGGTTGTTAAAAAATATATACAATTCTTTTATAAAATTATAATTCTTAAAATCTTGTGTAGCCGCCATCTGCCTCTATAACAGCTTGGAGACGTTCCCTCATCGAGCCCACCAGTCTTGAGCAGATATCAGACCCACGTGTTTCCTCCCAAACCTCATTGCAGTGCCCTTGTAGTGCTTCTGCTGTTCGTTCATTACGGTTACACCATCTCTGAACCATAAGACCCCACATATTTTCAATAGGGTTGAGATCTGGCGATTTTGCAGGCCATGGTATCAAGTTTATTTCCGGATGTGCATCAAACCAAGCACGTGTTACCCTTGCTTTATGTAAGGGACAGTTATCCTGTAAATAATTAAATTGACGCATTTCATTTTCTGGATAAACGTTCCGGACGGATGGCAACATAGCATTTTGGAGAACATCAACATAATCTGATGCCGTTGCTCGTGGTGGCAAAAAGGTCAAGTCTCCAACACCATCAGCAGTCATCCATCCATACAAATTTACCGAGATACGACCCGATTCTCTATTTGGCACGACATGATTTTGCGTGTATCGCGTTTTATTGAATCGCCAAAGGTGTAGACGCCCGTGTTGACTGGATTTAAAAGTTTTCTCGTCACAGAAAACAGTGTTACTCCAATCAAAATCCAAATATTCTATGGCGAAATTTAATCTGGCCATTCTATGAGCGTCAGTCATATAAATTTTCTTTGCATAACGCCTGTGATGTAAGCCCATGTAATGTAAATGGTTTCTAATGGTTTGGAGAGTCACGTCAAATATGTCGGCAAAATAACGCGTTGGTATAAAGCCAGATTCCTCATAACTCCGTCTCATGAAGACTCGCTGAGTATCTGATATTTCAGGTCTACGACCGCTACGACTCCGAGCGTTCAAATTCCCCTCCTCGCTTTCTCGTCTTATCCAAAGACGGACAGCTTGTCTCTATAATCAAAAATAAAATATGAACAGAAAAAAAAAAAAAAAAATTTACACTCGGACTTGGTCTGAGATTTTACATTAAACTCACGTCAGACATAATAATACTTACCGACACATTTAATTCTATAGAAATCTCACTAATATTCAAACCATCATTGTGTAATGCGATTATTTGTGCTCTTTCGTTAATGGATAAATTTCGGGGCATTGTAGTGTAAATTAATTAGGAAAATACCTACGGAAAATGCCGAGAAAATATTTGACATGAATTGTCAAGTGATATATTCTTTTTCAGTAAAAGAGTTTTCGTAACAAATAGTTTCCACTTTGAAGTGACCTACTTAAATTTTAAATTTATGAAATATTGTGAAGACTATTTGTTGTTGCAAATTATTATCTAATGCATAGGCTGCAAAGGTCAAAATAACATTTGTGCTCTACGACAACACGTCAGCATTGTGCATCTCTTTTATTGTTTGTATGCAATTCTAAGATTCGCCTTTAGCGATGCTTTAAAGACACGGGAAATGTTGTCAAAACTGGTAGACCACTTTCTTGGCCGACCGTACCTACAACTAAATTTGAAAATATTATTATCATCATTTAACATGAAGATAGGGAGAATAATATTATAGGAATTACTTTCCACTGATATTAGTATTACTACTCACAATTGGATTATGACACGATCAATTCTAAAGGAAAACAAAATAAGCTTTATCTTCCTGCATACTAATGACGGAGCCCTACACTGCGAAATCAACTTAATAAAAATATTGTAATTAAAACTGGACTGTTCCTACTGAATTCTCTGAATGTGAATTGTTTTGTTCTTTAGTTAGCCATACACGTGAAAAAGAGATCGATTGTTAAGTCATATTGACGAGAAAGTAAAGTCAAGTTCTTTGGACTTCAGTAAGAACTTTACAAGTCTGGCATCCTCTGGTGCATGCATCATAGTAAAATCCATATGAATAATGATACCAAAAGAGATCGAATTTGGCCACTAAGCCCCATAGTTATACCCTATATAGTTTTACAGGAAAATCTTAACATTTGCTCAACCTTGGGCTTTTTCTGTATCGTTAATGCTGTGTGTAATTAGTTTTTTGCTTACAAATAATAGATATCTTTTAAAGACAGAAACACATAAAGAATTTCATGTTAAAGTAAACTACTTTTTTCCTATTCTATGGACGTCTAAAAAGTACAATTATATGATTGATTTACCATTATTGTCGATAATTAAGCGAAGGCTGGTGTTCGTCGGTAGCATGTCATAATTGTACTCAGAGCGTCTGCAAGAAATTGTCAGATTGTCGCCATCTTTGTAATAATAGACCCCATTTCCAATTTGTGTTGAATTACGGTTACCATTGCTGATAGTTACTGAGAGAATATCTGCAATAAATTTTTGAATATACTTACAAACAAGTAACTTCATACAAATTTCTTAAAAAATATAATTTTATCTTTAAATCATTTAATTAATTGTAGAAGGATGATGAATATTTGTACTCCTCTTAGAAGTTAAAGTTTTGTGTGTGCATTTTCGAGAATGACATAAATAGTATAAAGGAAAAAGGCGAAAGTTTGGGGGCTTGGTTTGGTGCATTCTGCCTGAGCTTGAGCTTTCTTGCTGGATTCCAGACGCTTCCCCCAAAAGTGAGGGTGCATCGCGGAGATGGTTTAGTGGTGTACAAAAATGCATGAAATAAAATCTTTAAAAAATAGAACCGACTTCAAATAAAAAAAAATAAAAAAAATAATACTCTTCTTAAAAGCGTTTTAATTTTTAAGAAAATTGAAGTCCATCTGTAGCAAATGCAATAATTATTTAATTAACTACATAAAACCTCAGCCCGACTTCAATGTTTTAAGATAAGTATTATTTTTCACTTTTTAAATTTTAAGTGGGTTCCATTTTTTCTTTTTGATGTATGACACCATAATATTAAAAATCAGACAACAAGCTGATTTTAAACTGTTTAATTAGATTATTTTTTTGTCAGAAAACTTAATTATAACAATGGTCACTTACATTCAATTGCTATATGAATCAAACAGATTCTTCGTGTGTACCAATTTGCATCCCACCAAGTGCTATTTCCAGCAATCCGGTCTTTATTGGTGTAAAATGTACATCTCCAAAGCCCTTCATATCTGTCAGATGCTAAAAAATCCTGAAATAAAATTTTCTTTATTATTTTATCATAAACACATTTGTACTAAATAACAATTTTATTATCTAACATAAACCGCCCGTTGCACAAACGTCGATCAAAATTGTCATTAGTTTAAATTTATCACGAATATCCGTATTCTCCGAATATCATCACGACCGTAGATACAAAATTAGGAGGTATTAAAAAAGCATTAGTTCCAGAAATCAAACTAGAAGGCGCTACGGTATTTTCTTGGTTTCTCCATGATAACCCTTCCGGTTTTCTTTCATGTATAAAAGCAAATCAGTTTTCAAAACTCAATAAACAACTTATATTCGATTTGTACTTTTTCGTATTTGTATGGATATCTAAGTTTCGAACTTTGCAAATTTCAGTTTTATAATATGTTAGTTAAAAGGAACAGAAATTACTAACTTTGGCCCATTCGTTTCCTGCAAAAATCAACTTTTGCTAGAGTCACCATCTAGTGGAGGTGCTTTTTAGTGCTTTCTGTTTTTAAAATACTTCCTCATTCGTAAAATTACTTTTTGAACAAAATATTGTCTATGGTTAAACTTCACTGCTTACATCTTTTAGTTGAACAATAACATTACGTTTTATTACTTTGTTAAATTACTCGTATTCACCGTCACCATTTTGTAACAAAACTGACAACGTGATTGACATAGCAATGGATAGGTATTTATATTATGAATACGGCGTATTTAACCTCATCTGCAGTGCTATACTGCTTAAAATGCAGCGTCGAGCAGCCTGTTAACTAAAACCGAGTCAGTCAAATAATTAAGTTTTATTTGATTATACCTCTACTGCCGTGACAACGCTGTATTCGGCTATGCGTTCGGCGCTGTATTATAATAACAGAGTAGCAAAGCTGGTGAATCGACTTCATCTAACTACAGACACCGATAATTATATTAGTAAAATAGTAAGCTGAATAAACTGCGATAATTTCCTTAAACGAAAATGTTTTGAACCCCTGAAAGTTAACTATATATCGTTACCCTGGCCTTACACAAAATGTGCACTGCGGTTTTATGAAATAAAAAAATAAATATTACGGTACTGACATGAGAAACTTTGAGTCTGTCTGGATTGTACTGAAGATGCAGTGTGTCGCCATTCTGTAGTTCACACCTGAAACTTTATGCGAATACATAATTTTTATGCCTCAATAATGCTGATAATTATTTTTTCAATGCAGTTGCTCATAAAGCGCTATTCTGTTTAATCCATTGTAATACACCGAAAGCGAGTCTTGTAAACACATGTGCAATAAAAATGTACTGCAATCGGTTACTGCACACGTGCTTACAGCGGTATGCTCTTGCATTTTTTTGAGCGAAGCAGCCAAAGGAGTCTAAAGCAAATTGCTGACAATATGTCAAACTTTAGAGGCAAAAGTATTTCAAGGAGCCTAGAACGAATATTTTCAAATAAAAATGTATGACACGAAAACAAGTGCAAATATCATGTTTAATTTTAACAGATAATTTTAGACCTTTAAGACGTACTTAGTTTTATTAACCTAGAGGTGATTGGCTCGCAAAAAGCATTGCAAAATGTTATAAGGAAACCTTGAGCGTAAAAGGTTTTTCGAATTCGTGCCAATGAAAACCCTGCTCTACGATTCGTGTTTGCAATGTAGCCCTTATGCGTAAAACCTTACTTTCGACACTCGTATCTTAAATAACTATTGTAGTTCACCTTGTTATTAATTATTATCATTATTCATTTTGAACTATTACAAGCACTTGTAAATGCCAAAAAGTTATGCTATCGGTTCGCAAATGTACAGCGGTAGCTCTTGCTTTGAGAAAAACTGCCAGGAGTCTTACTACTAGTTAAAGTCGATTTAAAAAGAAATGCGATTTCAATAACAGCAATTACCGAAATGACAATAAGTTTAGTAAAACTCGGTAACTTACCAACAATCAAGTATATAAGCATAACTTATGAAATCAATGAATATTCCTGTATTTTCTTTTACAACCAACTGACTACCGCATTGGAACATCGGATGAGACCTCTCTACGCCATTAGACACGGTGGTGACATTTAAACTTATATCTGTAAAAAATATAATTATATTTGATCAATTTTGCGTTCACAATGCCATCTTGGAAAATATTCTTGAACGAAAAATGGTTAGAAAATTCCACCAGCCCCCCAGGTACTCTCCAGTCTCTCTCAAGTCTACTCGAGTCCCAACCTAGAGTGCCTGGTACTGATGGATTTTTTAAGCATTTCTCATTAAGAATAAAAAATATAATTTTATCTTTAAATCAATAAATTAATTGTAAAAAGATGGTGAAAATTTGTATTCCTCGTAGATGTTAAAGTTTTGTATGTACATTTTGGAGAGTGACTTAAATGATATAAAGGAAAAAAGCGAAAGTTTAGGGGCTGGGTTTGGTGCATGCTGCCTGAGCATGAGCTTTCTTGCTGGATTCCAGGCGCTTCCCCCAAAAGTGAGGGTGCATCGGAGGTGGTTTAGTGATGTGCCCCCCGCCGGCTGTCAAGCGGCATGTATAGTGCATAATGCATTATCCTTCCCCGACGATACAAAAAAAGAACGACGATACTGTGTCTAGCCGTTACAAGACTTTAATTTAATTTCATTAATTACTAAAGTAAAACAAAAACACGTTCTATTTCTATGATGTTGTGATTAATAATAACACAAACGTTTATTTCCAAAGCGGTCATGTCAAAAAATTTACTTACATTTAAAAAGTACTTCCTATTCTTAATAAAAATGCTAAAAAATCCACTTTGTCCCTGGGACTCTGAGGTTGGACTCGAACCCATGACCTTTCGCAATCTAGGCGACTGTTCTAACCACTGAACTACCCAGGACCAAAAAATTCTTCAGTGTCGTTAGGACTGAAGTATTTTTCAAACATTTGTTATTTTTTGCTACTACAGAGCATATTTTCATTAATGTTCAGGCAGTCGACCCAAACCCAATCGCAGAGTGCCAGGGACTAATGCGCCTACCACACGTGCATGCTTGACCACAGTTTTACTTGCGCATGCCGGCTTGTACACTGAACACTGTGCGTGTAGTTGGTAAATTGGTAGCATTCGCAAACCCCAAAGCTTGGCTGGATGGTTGGCTGGACGGCATGCGCAAGTAAAACTGTGGTCAAGCATGCACGTGTGGTAGGCGCATAAGTGGATTTTAAAGCATTTTTCATTAAGAATATTTTTTAGTATAGCATTGTGAATGCAAAATTGTTCATATACATTAACTAGGAACCATTTATTATATAATAAATGGTTCCTAGCTAATACACAAATATTATTAAATGACATTAATCGTTATCGCAAATATAATCAAATGACATCGTCAGTTATCATCAATCTTTTAGATATTTGACACTTAAAATAATATTTATTTGTGAATTTTAAAACACCGACCTTTTACATATTATTTAAAAATACTACTATAAAAACGAAAAAATGCTTAGATCCCTTGCATTTTTACTTATTATAAAAAAGATTAAATAAAGCAAGTTCACTTAACAGAAAGTCGTTTAGCATAATAAATTCATAAATTTAAATATCAGGTATTCTTTAGATATAAATTTAACATGTAGTTATTTATATACATATTTAAATATAGTGGAAAAGTAAAAATTACACTGTCAGAACCATCTTTAATGACATACACAGGCAAACAAATCTATGCGAAATTAAATTATGCCATATTTGATGGCGGTGTGTTGTGACGTTGTTAATTTCGGATATATAAAAATGCAACCAATCAATTATTATGATTAATAATGTTGCGGGGTTATGAGATTCTTCCATATGGACAAAACTAATGTAACAATGCTCCTGTGAGATTCAACCTTCACACCCACACTTCACGCACACTCGACGAATGATCCGCCAGTACGTCAAACGTGCTAGCCCATAAATCCGTTGTTAATATTCTTCAAAAACCACAGATTTCCAATAGGTTTTTTGTATATTATGAGATTTGATTACCTGTATAATCTAACACTTGTACTCGTAACAGTCGAGAGAAGTAATCACTTGAGAATAACTTTACCTAATAAACAAGAATTTGAAAGAAGTAAGAACTGCTTATAGTTAGGGTACTATTATTATTAGCTATAAACAGTTTTTACTTCATTCGAATTCTTGTTTAATTGGTAAAAATGTCTGCTTAAGTTATGACATCTTTTTAAGTAATTTAAATTAACTTCAAGTTTAACTCTCTATATAATACACTTGCGCGCAAAAAATTTGACCCACCCCACACGCTTTGGTTCAGAAGACTATAAATAAAATTCTAATACGAATTAATAGTAACTTTTAACATTGTCTGTCTGATCTAGGTTTACAATAGACGAAATTTTAGTGTGATAGAATTTGATTTATTGATTTTACAGACCGAAAAACAAAACAGTTCAACTTTTTAATGAAAAATTATCATGGTAAATCATCAATTATTATTCACGCAGGTACTGGTAAACCAATGCAACCGTTTCTGGTCGGGCGTTGTCCTGCATAAGAGTGAAGCCCTCGCCTACAAATCCAGCGTAGGGCATTACATGTTATTCTAGAACCTCCTGAACGTAGCGTTGTGCAGTGAGGTTGCCTAAATGAGGTCCGGACATGAACTGAAGATTAGTTTTTCCTTCTAAAGCAATCCCGCCCCAAACAGTCCATTAACCTCCTCCAAAAGCCACGCGTTCTTCGATACAAGCCTGTGTAAATCGTTCTCCTTCTTTTCTGTACACTTTCCTGCGCCCATCGTCTCCATGCAGGTTAATTTTACACTCATCCGAGAACAGTATGAGCCTCCATTGTTCGAGTGTCCAATCAACATGACCTCGAGCAAATCTCAGCCGCGCTTAGCGATGAGCAGGAGTTAATTTTGGACCATTATCAGGTTTGTGAGGATGCAATCCCCTTTCTGCATGTCTTTGTCGTACAGTCCATTCATTTACAGCTACTCCACGAATATTAAAAATCCGCTGTTGTACTTGAACACCAATCAATTGTCGATTTCTCAGATTCGTGGACAATATAAATTGGTCATCTCGCTCTGAAGTAGACCGATTTCTTTCCGAACCTGGTCGTCTATTGAAGGTCCCAATCTCTAAAAACCTTCGGTACTCTAGCTAAATGGTCACTTAATCAGTTTAAGTAAACAATAATTTGATTATTTTTAAACACACAACGGTGTCACTATGATTACGTACGTCATTAATGATGAAAAATTATGGTGTTTGAATAAATGTGTCAATATCATAAACAACATTTAATTTTACGAAGTGTATGGTACGAGAATTTCTTGCTCGTTCTTCATATCAGTCAAAAGACGAGAAAGAAAGATCGAGTGTTAGTGAAAAATGTCGCAGGATTCAAAAGTACTTTTATGAAATCTATTTGAATAAAGATTATTTTGACTTTGACATTTAAATAAAACATTTTATTAAATCATTTTATGAAACTCGAATAATTTATTAAATCAATTGTTACTTACTTGCAAAAACAAATGCACTTATACCGATTAATAGAAATATGACAAACACAATCCTATTGGCCATGGTTGGAATTCTAACTGTATTGTAATGAGGATAATTATATAAAATTACGTTTGTTTACGTGAGCGTTCGTTATCCTGTACGTTATTATATGGAGATGTCTATTTCTGATCCATTTGGTTATTGCGGATGTTACACATATACTATTCAAATTATGCGCTTCGGCTATATTCGTCAAGCTTCGGCAATCCTAATGTATTTTAAAGATATCTATATAGAGTTGTTATTGCATAATTAATCATTTTGCTTAAATTTAAATTAGTTCAGCCAATTTAAAAATAAAAGTATACTGTGTTTCTTGTCATCAGCTGATACCAAAATGAAAACCCCAGATTAAAGAAAATCTAATTAAGATAAATCGGTTGTACTGACTAAATAAGTTTCTGACACCCGTAAGTAGAACAGTTTTTTTAATAAAACAAAATTCATTAATTAATTTAAATTGATCAATTAATCACAATTTGATATGACTTCTATACCCGCATTTCAGACTCTGAATCATTACTGTCGCTGCTGGAACCAATGTTTAAAATGAATCTATCCGAATTGTTATCAAACACAGGCTCAAAAGGCTTCCGGTACTCATCCTCACACTTGATAGCATGATCACATACTTTCTTCCATTCGTCAGGTCCTATCATGTTAACTTTTTCTAATATAAGTTCTTTTACCGAGGTAATAGTCATAGCAATATATTTTTTTCGCTTCGTGCCCCTTTATTTGGGACCAAATATTCCCGATGGAGTTAAAATCAGGATGATATGGTGGTAATCGTAAAACTGAATGCCCATGCTCTTGTAAAATTTTGTCACTGGTAAATACAGCCAAACTTTCTGTGTGAGTCAATATAATTTTATGTCACTCAGGATTTGTTAATGTAGGGCAAAAGGAATATGGTTCCGCTCCAACCAAGCTATCATATCAGGTCGCCTTGTATTAGAATTAGGCGACTTAACTAATAACTAGTTATGGTATGGTGCATTGTCGATTATTAGCACATTGTTTGGAAGTAAATTGGGAATCACTTGATTGCGAAGCCAAGTTTGATTTGTGTCTGTGTTTATTGCTTGATGATAATCTCCATCAGAATCCAAACATTTACCTAGTAGTAATGCACCAGGTACAAAACCTTTCTCAGTACCTGCATGTATGATAATAATACGTTCACCTTTGGAAATCGGTTGTTTAATCCCTTTTTATTTTTATCAAGCCAAGACTTGCCTTCTGTGAGAAGTATGAACATTATGATTCATCCATGTATACAATCTTTTTTCCTGTAGCTCTTAAAGCCCGTATTTTCTTAATATATTCAATTCTTTTTAGGCGTACAGCAGATTTTTCTGCAAGGAGACTTCTGTTATTTTCTGTCTTCATAAATCTAAGCCCCATATCTTTAAGAATTTTTCTTAATGTATAATTTTTAAAGACTTTACAGTAGGAACTTCCTTAAATCTTAAATGAAAGTCGTATACCATGTTTCTAATCACACTGTTATCAAAACTGTCCAGTTTTAACCTGAAATTCTTCTTTGGTCTTCCTTTCTTAGGTGTGTTAAATGCAGACCTACCATTATTTTCATTGTCCCTCATTAAATTTTGCAGAAATCGTCTGGATATGCCAGTGGCTTTGACCACGCGGTCTTAAACTTTATTAAAATATCCATTTTCAAACTTTTTAAAAACATTAGCTTCTGTACAAAAGTACAGGTACACGTTGTATATTATTTCACGGGACTGACCGCTTATAGGTTTTCCTTTTTTTAAATTGGTATCCATTCCACAATACCTTGAAAATAATGTAGGAATAAATGAAGTACCTATATTCAAATAAGGTAATTTGGGGTATACAGCTCTATAAAATTCTTAATACTGAAATATTGCGAGCTATCACCTCCATCACAGTCGAGGTTCTGACGAGTTTTGGCGGCTAAAACGACGATCGGTTTAATTCATGAACACGAAATATACCGAGGCGCATAATTTAAATAGTATATGTGTACATTAATTTTAATATACAGTGCTATTTATAAAACACCAGCATTCTCGTAGGAGGAGAAAGCAGACATTTTAATAATAAAAAAAATCTCATAGACGAGTTCTAAACTTTATGACACTAGGTACACTCGCGCGTTGTGCGAAGTATCTATACTGTAAACAAATGTGGGTATAATAAATAATCACACGGTTCTGGAGTTTTACACAGGTATTTTTTCATTAATTAGAAAAACCCCCCGTTAGTACTTAAAGCATTGACAATCAAAAAAGTAACTATTAAATTCTTATTAACTCATCACTATTAATTTACGAGATTTAAATAGCTGTAAATAACATTTTAATAGATTAATTAAATCTTAATCACGAAAATAAATTTATGGAGCCTTATTTTAATATTTTAATATTTACCAGGAAGTGCCAGACTCTTACAAGATATTATTAAAATTAAAGCGTAAATATCGTGTATGTGATTTGTGAATTGGCAATAAAAAACAAGCTTCCTTAATATCAATATTGATCACGTCTTTGGTCATAAGTTTAGTAGCCGATTTGACATGTTCCATATGAAAAGGAGATACTTCAACATATTTATTTAACTTCTTTAGATTTAAAATAAAACGCATGCTACCATCAGCTTTTGGAATCATAAAAATATCAGAAATTAATTGTCCTGTTGTCGGGTTACATTTCTTAAGAGCATTTATCTGTAATTAATTATTTTATTCTGCAGAAATTGCTTTTGATTCTATTGTCGAAAATGATCGTTGCGCATAGTCTTTTGGATATTGACAAGGTTTATCAATAAAAGGAATCTTGTAACCTGATACAACTTCGAGTATAAAAATATCACTTGTTATTGTTTGTCATTCATTAAGGAAATACTTTAAGCGGCCGGCATAAACCTGGGGCTGCGTACCTAATTGGCATGATTGTTCGTTGCTCGCTGTGACGTTGCTCCCGGGCGTCTCGTTTGTGGCGGCAGCGGCAGCGGCGGCAGGGCTGGCTGGCGTCGAGCTGGTAGCGGCACGAACGCAGCTGTCCTCCGGTGGTTGCCTTGATAATATGCCATCGTTGATTGTCTTCTTAATACTTCTCGAATCCTTGACTAACTGTCAAAGCTTCTCTCCAACAGTAAACTATCTATTTTTCTGTCTAGCAATGGGATAATAACAGATCGACGGGTATCCGTTTCGGCTCAGTGAGTGTCAGCTTATAACTTGCCTGCATCGTTCAACGTCTAACGTCAAGAATCCAGATATCCCAGAGGTTATTCGCAATAACCTCTGTGATATCTGGATTCTTCTTCAAAAGACACCATAGTGCTTTTCCTAATGCCGGGAGTGTTTTCCCGAGTTGATCCTGTTTAGTAAGCTACCTCTGAACTGTGGTTCTATAGTTCTCCACCAAAATAGCACCTACTTTTGGGTTAAGAGTGGGACCTTTGGCTAAACGTACATTTTTAGGAAAACATTTTTTTTTAGGAGTTCGTCTTTATGTTCTTTCTTGAGGCCGCTTTGTAATATGGTCTGAAACCTGGAAGCTACATCCATCTGTAGGTCCTCACCATATTCGACAGGATCCGCTTGCATGTCACCGAGTTGTCGGAGCAGAGCTGGGCCGAAAATGTCGGCGGGTAATATTTATTTGTTATTCTCCGGGCACCGTGCGTTGGTGTCGGTGTCCGGGTTTGGGGCAATATCTGGAATATTATCGTCCAACATATCCTCTAATGATGTCGAAAGTTCTGTATATATACCCAAATCGGTTTTGAAATGTTCAAAAATTGGAGGGTACATGAATTATTCATGTACTTTAAAGAAATTTTCTTAATAAAATTAATTATAATGATTTTATTTATGTTAGTTATGTTAGAATAACGTAATAAGAGACAATATACATTAAATAAATGTATTTCCGATGAATGCAACGGGAATATAAAATAAGCATGTTATAAACTGCTATCCATGTTGCACAGCATCCTCTTCATCGTCTGAGTATATAATGCACCTACGGCTTGCACTACGTTTTTCCGAATTCAGCTTTTCCTCGTTTATCTTAATCTTCCTTGACCATCTGTCATATTCAGTTTCCCTGTATTTTCTTTTTGGCATGATAATATTTTACAAATACTAAGTATACCGATATAACCCTAATAATAGAACCTGTAATTTTTTACTTGATTAAAAAAGATATTTAATTCACTTGTGCGAACGCCGCGCGCACACGGACAAGAATGAGGTTGGCTCGGCGGTGGACTCGCTGGGCGGCATAAGACAGAGACAGAAACAGCGGTTTTCTTTCTCTGTCTTTAAAGCTTGTGCGATAGGCTTAGCGCGTAGCAGGCGTAGCACTACATGGTCAAAGATTAAATCTCGAAGGGCGAAAACAGGATAATTTTAAATTAGATTTTACAAAATTTGCTACTTCAAATATACACATACAGGAAAAAGTCAAAATTTTTAATTCTTTAAAGTAGCTACCCTTACTTGGAGAGTCTGCAGGACGTAGATTACATATGGTACGAATACACTTTTTTGTGCTTTAAAGATTCTGTCTTTATTAGAAGAAAGTTCCAAAAAAAGAATGCCATATCTTAATACTGAGGTTACGTATCCATGGTATGCTGTTATTAGCGCAGATCGATCAGCAACCTTATTTAGTATATATA
The DNA here is from genome assembly GCA_918026875.4 of Diatraea saccharalis. Classification (NCBI taxonomy): domain Eukaryota; kingdom Metazoa; phylum Arthropoda; class Insecta; order Lepidoptera; family Crambidae; genus Diatraea; species Diatraea saccharalis. The sequence goes on from OU893337.1 coordinate 26,851,807, forward strand.
AGCATACGAACATTTATTCAATCTTTCGCACACATAATTAGAATTGGTCTCCCAAATCATATTGTTATAAATATATATATGCCAAGAAACTTAGTATTATTTATTTCCTCTATTTGTATTCCTGAATGTTTTATTTGAATACCAACAAAGTTTTTTTTTTAATTTTCTTTGCTTAAAATTCATGCATTTGTATTTATCATCAATTTATTACCTTCTACCCGTTCAATTTTGTTCAACTCGTAATTGATAGCATTTTCATAATCAATGTTATTATTTAAAAAAAATATTAGTAAGTACTGTCATCTGCAAACATCACCATCGGACGACTGCGATAAATAAATATAATTGTAATCTCCCCACTGATAAATTTATTTAACTCGGTTAAATGCACAGAAAAGCACAAAATCTATACTAATTATTCTCAATAACTTAAGTTTTTTCGTTTCATATGGCAAAAAGTCCTAGTTTTATCTAATTGCTATCAACTGAACATTTATTATATTTATAAATCAGTAATGAAAACCTGTTTAATTGACGTTTAAAATGGCTTAAGCACGGTTTGAGACATGCTCTAATTCAAATTCTCAGTTCAGAAACCGGATGCAAATATTATTAAAACTGGCTAGTTTTGATGGCAAACAAATGTTACGATTTCAATAAAAATACGAATACCTACACTAATAATCAATTCAACTTCCTCGACGAAATGCATCCATGAATTTATAAATTCACCATTGTATATGTACGAGTATAAATAATCTCCGCTAATGTAAAAATATAAACTATCGAATGGCATCGGTCCAAATTAAGTAATCAAAAAGACTGAAAACTTTTTGGAGTTTTTTTATTATTTCTACGTAGGAAAATTGTAATTCATGAGCTATACTAAAGCTTTTTTTTCCAAATATTATTAGACTCAAATATGAAAAAAGCTTCCCGTAGGTGATTTATTTTTAAATCGCTCCAGTAGTTTCGGAGGCTATTTAATGAACATAATCAAACTATCGAATCTTTCCTTTTATGATATTAATATAAGTATTGTATATAATAAAAAAATATTAAGTACAAAAATATTTAATAAAAATTAAATTTTACATAAATCAAAGTTAATTTTAACTCTACGAAGCGCAGAAAAAAAGTGAGGCGAAGCTGAAAGATTATTTCCAGTACGTGTAGCTTGAAAAACGCGACTTTTCTCCGGTCGAGAGTGAGATGGGCACCAGGACTGGGCCCGTCCATATAGGCCAACTAGGCAACTGCTTAGAACACTCGTATTTGGGAGGCGCGCCATGGCATGGCACATTTGAACATTACAAATGCAGTACTTACCTTAAATAAATTGAGTTTCGTTTTAACATCTTTAAATTTAACAAGGGTTTTAACATTGAAAATTTTATACTTAATGTTTTGCTTTGGCAAAATTACATTCTTTCATTGGTGTACCTTCATTAGTCTTTTTTTCAATTTTTCTATGGCACTAAGCTCCAGTATTTTTCCTAGGACGTCAAGTTCCATACGGTCCTGTGTGTCCTGAGCATTCCTCGGTAAATACAGGAGGGTTTTGTCGGGTAGGCCAACTGTACTGGACCGCAGGTAGTTGCAGTTGGAGAGCCCCGGTTTAGTCGGCTTCCTCCATGTCGATGAAATGTTAAACTCAATTCTTATCGGTAAAAAAAAAGAAATGTGCACCAAAACGTTCATGGAGCCGGTGGTGGCGCAACGTACCCGCACCCGCAAGTGACTTTTGGGCGTAGGCAATGGCAGTGGGATCTATTACATACCTCCATTTCTTTGATTACATTTACCTTAAGTTTATGACATTTTTTTATTTTCCTTTTCTTTAATTTTATATCGCCAATTCGCACTAACGTTCATTAAGGTTCAATAACGACTTTGAGCTCAAATTAATGTTCTTTTATCTGTGGGGGTCCGACGTTGAATTCGTTTGTAATATCCCGTATTGTACAAAGTAGATTGGAAAACTCTGCACGTGTAGCATGACGAACTCGAGAACGAAATGTAATTTTTCTAGGGTGCGCATACCATACGATATCTCACTCTCGATAAAAGTGATGTTTGGTACGCGTTTGGTTTGGCGTCTCATAATATCAATCAAGGGCAGATGGGCACAATACCCATGCCCACAACCGTAATAGAGTTGTGACGTCACATTTCACGGTCAACTTTGGTCGATTGCCCACGTGGACATACGCTGTACAAACACGGCGTCATATATTTTGGTAAACATCTCCTTTGCAAGGTTACACTATTTTGAGCAGGAGTTTATTCCCCGGCTCGCTCTTGACCACAGCTTTTTTGTGGTTAGGTCCGCTCCTGCGAATATGTTATTGCCTAACCTTGGTATTCAATTGTTTGTTTTAAAATTATGTTGAGGCACTAAAAAGTTTCTTCTGTCTGTGACAACATATGAATAATATTCTTCAGAGTTATCTATGGTATAGTAAATGCCATTAGGTTCTAGGGCATTGTTTGTCTCTCCTAATTCTTCGTGAGATCGACCTGGTGTAATACTCTTTCTTCTGTTGACTCTACACCACCAATAGAAAAAGTACAAAGCTGCGAAACAGATAATTATCGCTGTAATAGCGCCGCTTATTACAGAAGCGATGTCTGAAAAAGAAAAACACAAAAATCTAAGTAAATTGTTAATATTGAATTCGTCTCCATCATCACCAGTTTATTAATGTGCCCTCTATTGGAGAATAGGCCTTCCATGGATGGAATCCTATGTAATATTGTCCAATGCTCCGTGGTGTTACCTAGTTCAGATGCCGCTTTCAAATAGTTCTTTTTGTTTAATTATAAGAACAGTTGTTTTCTTAAGTTTGATAATAATCTTTACGTTAAGAATATAAAGTCCCAAGTCACCTTTAACTAATAAAAATAACGTTCGCCGAGTAAAAATAGAATTATTATTTCTTTGTTGAGGGCACCAGTTGATGTGCCAGTTATTTAGTTTAGTTAACGGTCGTCGACGAACAACTCAAACTGAACGGCTAGTAGGTATTATTAAGCTAATAATTATATATGAATACTTACTACTGGAGACTTTACTACTAGACTCTGCTATATCTCTTAAGTCTTTCATGTCCATTTTGGAGTATACTTCTAATCTCAGTTCGGTACTTGGTCCGATACCATCATTATTATTGTAGGCACAATATAAAATTTCCCCATTATCCTTTGCAGTAAATTTGTGGCGATATTCTAAACTTGTATTAGAATTCGAGTACACACAATGATCCCCTGTAATGTATAATATTAAGTTAATTAAAGCCGTAAAGACAAAAAGACTGCAATGAGAAAGAGACTTTGATAAAACATTTAATTATTCATAAATTATTACAAGTGTTTGCATATAGACCTTATATAGACCAACATATATAGACCGCATATAGACCAGCTAGAAAGTTAATCACGTATTTATCAATTTGTCTCTATTAAAAGAGTGTCATTACGAGTAAAAATTGAAACAATGAAAAATGATCTTACTGAGAAATATTATGATCTTTATCTATCGAGAAAATTTTATAAATTCACGTTTTGACTGTGATTAATCTCTATGATGTAGTTTTCTCATTTCTAATAACGTATTATTTGTTCGTTATTTTTTTGTACCAAAGCATTTGAAAGAGAGCCAGTTTTGGTGTACGCGTTTTTATCAAAAAGGACATTTAATTACTTTACAATCTTTATAATACTCACTACATTTATCAACACCTCTTTGATTCACCAATACTACTCGACTGATGGCAGAAGCGTCACACTTCAATATGAGCAATTGCTCCTCATATCCTTTATAAGTGCCTAAATAACCAGAAGATCTCGTCACCTCTCCTCCATTTAATTTCACGATTGGCGGAGCTGAAAGAATCACGACTACGTTTATTTCAGGACTTCTATAAGTTTTTGCTGTATTTATGCGACAAGTAGAAAAACAATCCCTGCCATTTCGTTCGTAGAGTATACGACACATCCAATCACCTCCCTTATTATTTGACCTCGGATATAACTAAAATGTAATCTGATTATATGAAAAATAACAAAGTTTTTGGCTTTGTTTTGAAAGTTTAATTGCTATGTCACATGACATAATACACTATTTTATAAAGCCGGGAATAGGTAGAGTCCATATAGTAGCAGTTCCATAAGGAACAATATCGGGACCATTGTTTCTTTTATTAAAATAGAGATTAAATTAGTTATAAATAAAAAACAAGAAATATAAATTTATTAAAAGGTTCGAAAAATGGCAACAGAATATTATCTATTCAAAACGTTTATTATTTTTATGTTTATCTTAGACGTATTTTGTGCTGTGGAAAATGTTCTTAATGTTGAACAGGAAGCTTGGGATTATTGACAGACGTACGTGACATTGAAAAGATACTAAATAATAATAACTAAATAAATCTAACATATTAAGGAAATAATATTCTTGCGGAAAATAATAATAATAATAATCTTCATTGCACATAAACAAAGAAAAACTACGTTGCAATAAATCTCTTCCAGACGAACAATGGTGATAGAGAAAAACGTCTTGTTTTTCTCTATCACCATTGTTTGTCCGGTTCATAGGAAAAAATGCTTACCGTGAATTTTTTTTACTGCTATATTTTACAACTCTGTGCAATTTATTGTTGCAAGTTTTATCCTTGTTTCGACAGTTCTGACACCTAAAAATATAGCTGATAATATAATGTCTAGTTTTCTCTCAATGGTAGAATCTGAAAGCAAAGATTAGACATATAAGTAATTCCCTTTCGTTTTCACTTTAATAAAAATGGTTGGTACAAGATTAATACGATGGATTATTATTGTTAGATGAAAAACATCGAATATCAGGGACATCAGTTTATAACGATTGTATTCCGGGAACTACGGTCAGTGAGTTATCAATGCTACTTTGACCAGAATTTAAAGAGTAAGTGCTCTTCATATATACGCACCGAAAATGGTGTGTATGTGAGCGCGCCCGTGCGTATGCGTCGTCGCACGCACACTCTTACAAAATTATCGAAGTTATAGGAGTTCAAGGCACGAGTGGCAAATCGCTAGTTATGACTAGTACGCGCTTGCGTATATTCCGCGTCGCTGTATTGGTACTCGTTATAAAATTTATGTACGAAAACAAGATAGCTTCGAAAACTAAACCAAAATATTGTATAGTATATTATGATGATGTAAATATTATATGTTTGGTATTTCACATTTTTATAAATTCAGTATATGGTATTTCTTTCTTTAGGTATTTGGGTAATCATAAGTAATTATAATTTTGTGTAGCCCATCGAAAGTATTAATGAATTATATCTGCTTAAGATTTCGTTTACCAGATGTCAATTTGTAGTTTAATTTATTAAATTTCTATACCCGAATACCGCTAAATTGTAATCGAAATTGAATCGTATATTTGCGTATTAGATAATGTAATATAAAAATTGGCCAATGGGCCATTGATAGAAACTATTGATAAAAAGCACAAGATTATTAAAAATTAAGATCAGCATAATCTTATTTTGTTCGTAGCCTGATTATTTGGCAAAAATTGAATAAATACATAATTAAAACCACGTTTTAATTTTACAAAACACAAAATTGATTACATGACGTAGGCATAAAAAAAATGTAGTGATCTACTGGTCTATATATAAGAAAAAACACATTAAAAACTATTATAGTTCCCGGCTGCTTACCATATCGGGGGGAAATATATTTTAGAGATTGGTTGACCAAGTATTTCTGACGATTGAATAACCTATAAGCGACAGCCCTACATGTTTAGGTATTATCTCTTGGTCGGGTCTCGAGTGCACCTATGTACTTATATATTTGTACTGTGCTTTGACATTGATGTAAGACGAGATTCACTAATACTTATAATATACTGCCGGACGTGGTCGCAATAAACATATTCTTTGTACTTTGTATGTAAAAACTGTTGAAATCAATTGAATAAAAAAAGTAGTTAAATATATATATATATATATATATATATAATATGAAAAAGATCCGAAGTGTCTCTGACAAATGAAATAATTTTTCAAAAATAGACGCAACTACATATTTTCAAATTTCGAACACGCTTACGAGCTTAAAGTTGTCATTAAACCTTAATGAACGTTTGTGTAACTGGGTAAAAGTATTTAAAAGTAGTTCTATTTTTTTTATTAACAATGGGCTCACTCTTGGCCTCAATCTCAATAAGGGCAAAGATGAGATATACGGTGGGACGCGCTTGCCCAGAAGGAACCTATTCACTCTTGCCTTAAAATAGTTCTGGGTTATATGCACTATATATACTAGACTATTTAACGAGTAGTGCGCTTGAAATGTAAGAAACCAGTACTTACTGTATATATTCCATTGTATAATTACTGTAAAAAGTGAAATACACTTTATCCCCCTCAAAAATTGTAAGGTTCCTGCTGCATTCAGATGCATAGTAGTTTTTGGATATAGATTCTGTGAAAACATTTATATCCGATTCGACTTCTGAAAGGTAAATAAAAAAATGTTAGGTAATAAGTCGATATTATGCTGTAGGGGAAATCTGAAGCATAATAAAGACATATCTCCAATATGCCTTTGCCATCAACGTGATTCTAAATATAGCGCATTAATAGTCTTACTATTCTATATTACTTAATATAGAACAAAGTATCTATCAAAATCACTTTAGTTACATAATTTGCTTCTAAATAATAACTGTAAGACTGTGTACTATTAATACTATAACGGTAACCATTCAACCGCATTTAGGTACATCATGAAAAAAGTTGCATGCAACTACTTTCATTGATTGCATTGATTTTTCTAGCAGTTTCACGTGTAAACGTGCATAAGTTTCATGATACAAAACTAGTTTCGTGTGATGCGTATATTTTTAATTAAAATAATAGATTTTTGGTAACCCATCCTATGACCGGTCTTTGCGAAAGTTACTTAATAACTGTATCGCAGATCGAGCGCACTGACTACTGCGCTATGAAGCTGGTACCTGGAATAGGGATGATGGCAATTTTTTGTATATCTGCGTATCGGTTGGATTATTAAAGTATATTAAATACGTTTTTTTTTTTTTAAATTTTACGTTATCAATAAAATAATAACTGTAAGACTGTGTACTATTAATACTATAACGGTAACCATTCAACCGCATTTAGGTACATCATGAAAAAAGTTGCATGCAACTACTTTCATTGATTGCATTGATTTTTCTAGCAGTTTCACGTGTAAACGTGCATAAGTTTCATGATACAAAACTAGTTTTGTGTGATGCGTATATTTTTAATTAAAATAATAGATTTTTGGTAACCCATCCTATGACCGGTCTTTGCGAAAGTTACTTAATAACTGTATCGCAGATCGAGCGCACTGACTACTGCGCTATGAAGCTGGTACCTGGAATAGGGATGATGGCAATTTTTTGTATATCTGCGTATCGGTTGGATTATTAAAGTATATTAAATACGTTTTTTTTTTTTTTAAATTTTACGCAATCAATAAAATTTTTGTTTCTCTGCGTGTTGGGTGGATTATTAAAGAATATTAAATATGTATATTTTTTTAAATTTTTACGTTGTCAATTCAAATGACGCATGATGTCACGCTTTTGTACATTTTCTCTGTAGTTGTGACCAGAGGGGCTTGACTGTCTGTCTACGAACGAAAATTACAAAAATCTGAAATTGTTCTTACATTTTTTTTAAAAATCATATGCGTCATTATTATCTGTGCATCAGATGCCGTGTCCCACCTCCGTTTTATTATTAATTATCGAAAAATGTGTTCCTTTTAGAGTCTTATTAAGGTTTCCAAAATAGACGAATTTTCGTTAGAGAGTAAGCCTTCTGGTTTCTTGCTGATGCGGGTTAATTCCTGTATTAGCGGATGCTAATGCTGATATTAATAAGTTACTTAAACAAAATATATACTGCAAAATGATTAGCAAATGTGGCATGTTTGCTATTTTGAGTAAAGCACGAGATATATATACTAATATTGTAAAGATGACAGGTTTGTTTATTAAATTAAGATTATACTTAAAATCAAACAAATATAGAATATGTATATATGTAACCGTGGGAGAGCCACGCTTCGGCATGAATGGGCCGGCTCGACCGGAGTGATACCACGGCCTCACAGAAAACCGACGTGAAGCAACGCTTGCGTTGTGTGAGTGAGGGTACCGGAGGCCCAACCCCTCCCTATTTCCTTCCCTCTACCCCGCAACCCTTCCCTCCAAGGCCGGCAGCGCGCTTGTAGCCCCTCTGGTGATGCAGGTGTCCATGGGCGACGGTAATCACTTACCATCAGGTGATCCGTCTGCTCGTCTGCCCCCTATCCCACAAAAAAAAAAATGTGCGAATGACAGGATGAACGTAAAAATGGGTAATTGATACTGTATTGCTAACTATCGAAAATTTTACCCCTTAGGCTCTTTACACATGGCTCGATGCGATGAAATTCGATATCGATGAGCGATATCGCACGAATCGCACGCCCTTTTGTTGGTCACAAATTGGGGATGTGCCATTGCACATAAAATATTATACAAACCTTAATTTAATTAATTATAGATTTTTTATTTATCGGTTTGTATTGTAACATTAACATTAATTAATAAATGATCTATTTCTTCAGAAAATAATCGCTTTGTTATATTAATTGACATTGTCCTTTTAGTCGTAGATATTGTTAAAAATAAGACTTTTAATAGAACACAAAACTTTTTGTCACGAAACACTTTCGAAATATGAGTGTAGACAACTTTTAAAAAAATGAAGTTAATAGATATACATGAAATATATATATAATATATTTAGCACCACTAGTCCTCAATGGGACCTTCACACCGTCCCAGTGAGGAATGCTGGGTGGATTGGCTCATTTCTGACGTAGTTTCCGCGTTTTATCTGCGATTGCGGATGTTGAATGATGTTTGCAATCGCCAATACTGGGATGGATAATCATTGGTATACCCTACGTGTACGAAAAGAGAAAACAACATTAACCCACCACACTCCGTATCACCTCGCCCTGTCCAGTAATGGGATAAATGAAAACGCTGGTTACACTGATGCCAAATGCGTAATCGTCATTCATTATAATTCCTTTGTCGTTATCAAAGTACATGAAAAAGTAGTAAAATGAAACGAAATGTCGCCATAGCATCGCTAACATGTCGTATCATATGGCTAATCAGGGGAGAGAGTGTGTGAGAGGTGTTTACAACTCTGAAAGGGTGGTGGGTAAACAATGTTGGACGATTCAAAGGTACATAATAAACATTCCGACAAGCAATAAAAATTGAACAAGTAGATATAAATGTAAATATAAAAGATAATAACATGGGCCTTGTGGATACCACACAGAGATGTACAAAATACCCTGTACAAAGTATCTGGAATACAAGATACAAAATACTTTTAAATTAAGTATTTCAGATACCAGATACGAAATACTTTCGAGAAAAGTATTTGAAATACTAGATACAAAATAGGTATCTTATAGATACTTTTTATAAATACAAATACTTTTCTAAAAAAAGATTTGAATTTAAGTTTGTTTATTAAAGACCACAAAAACCTAAATCTTAGACCAGATGGTTCCAGGGACAAAGTGGATTTTTTAAGCATTTTTCATTAGAAACAATTTTTGTAAGCTTTTATTTAGTTTTCTGTGTTTGTACTCAAATCTTACAAGCTAAATTTCACCCACTTTTCCTCCGTTTTATTTGTTTGTCAATCACAATGTAACATATAAAAATGCAAATATTTAATACATCAGGTTTAAATTATTTTAAATTTTTTAGTTCCTTTTTAATAATATTTTTTTTCAATATAGCATTGTGAATGAAAAATTGCTGAAATATAACAACAAGAATAATTATTTAAATTTAATTATAAAATTATTATTTATTTAAAAAGCTGGTTTTACGTACGACGTAAAATTACGGAGAACTGAAAATTCATTTTTTCCTAGTGAGATGAAGAGAGTGGGTAAAAATAAATACAGTACTTGGTTTTTAAAATTAATGGCGTGACTTGTGACGAGGTGAATGTGCGATAGTATGTAACGGAACGTATATTAACTTTTTTTGCAGAACTACCGAAAATTATGCCCCTTTAGTGTGTTAAGCTAATTTGAAAATTTTTAGTAGAAAATACTTAGCTTCTGTGGTTGATTATAGTACGTTGGTTTGTAGGAAAGGCTTATAATACGTAGATGTACCTAAAAAGACGTAGAGTTGGTATTGCTGGTACTGTTGGTAATGCGCCATTAGTTACCATCTGATCGGATAAATCCGGTCTCAACCGGATTTGAAGTATTAATTAAGTCTTTATCTATGAAATTTCCGTTTTTAATAAAATAAATGAAGCTTTATTTTCTTATTTCTATTAATCAAAGTAATCACCCATGCAATCAATACATCTTTGCCAACGCATTGGTAGCTTAATGATGCCTTCTTGAAGAAATCAGCTGGACGGGAGGCAACAAATACTTCAAAGGCATTTTGTACTGCCTCTCGGGAATTTATTTTTTTCCCGCTAAGACGTTATCCAAATTCTGGAAGAATTAGAAGTCTGTAGGCGCATGGTCTGTTAAGTACGGCGGATGACGGAGAACTTCAAACCCCAGCTCTTGTAGCTTGGGTACCGCCAATTGTGTAGTATGAGGTCGTACGTGGTCGTGCAGGAGCAGTGGAACCGAACGATTGACAAAACCTGGTTGGAGTTGTGCCAGCTTCTCCGTCATTGTGTTCAGTTCTTCACAATACACACAGTAAATCTGCAGTAATGCTCGTCCTGTTTGGTAAGAAGCTGTGATGAAATACATCCGCGTTAGACCACCAAACAGCAACCTTTTCGTAAACCAATAACGGGCAAACCAATAACGGGTGTGCGTTAAATGACACCAAACAATGTTTGGATTAATTATTTTTAACTAAATATTCATTGCGTTGATAATTGAACACTTTCTTTTTGTAAATATGTATGTTTTAGGCAAATAATGTTTTGTGATATTTATAAAATGTAAGAAATAATCTTTTTATAAAGTATTTTATCAGAAAAAGTATTTAAAAGTATATAGATACTAAACAAAAGTATTTAAATACAAGATACAAAATACTTCCCACTAAGATACTAAACAAAAGTATTTAAATACGAGATACAAAATACTTCCTAAAAAAAGTATTTTAGATACAAGATGAAAATACGTATTTTGTATCTTGTATCTGTATTTCAAATACTTGTATCTAAGATAAGTCACATCTCTGATACCACAGTATTTTTGGGAATAACATTAGAGTTTAAACTACAGTGGGGCCAACATATTGATAAATTGTAATGAAGTTACGTAGGTTAACTGACATAGATACTGCCAGATTATACAGAGTATATTCCAGTTACTTTCCTAGTGTAATGTCGTACGGAATCTTCAGAAACGATTTTTGTGCTTCATAGGAGAGCTTATTACATCAATTTAATGGGATTAAGGACTCTATCAGGGAAAAATATAAAGAAATAGACATGGTGACTGTTGCTTCTCAACACATATACGAGAACTTAATGTACGTTCGTAAAAATATTAGTTTTTTTTTTCTATAAAACGTGACGTGCACTATTTTAATACAAGAAATAAAAGTAAATTAACGGTGCCTGTTACTAGACCACAAAATGATAATAATTCATTTAGTGGTCTTTGTGTGCGCTTCTACTATGAGGTAATTAAATTATCATTATAAATCATAGTTTTTTTTCTCTGTATAGATATGATAACGACATGGTTTAGTGAATATCGCTATTCCCATTAGGGCTGGTGAGTTCCTTGCTCGTTTTTCATTTCAGTCAAAAGAAATCCTGAACGAGTGGTAGTGAAAAATGTCGCAGGATTCAAAAATATTCTTGTGAAATCTATTTGAATAAAGAATATTTTGACTTTGACATTTTAATAAAACATTTTATTAAATCATTGTATGAATGTCGAATAATTGTTACTTACTTGCAAAAACAAATGCACTTAAGCCGATAAATAGAAATATGACAGACACAATCCCATTGGCCATGGTTGGAATTCTAACTGTATTTTAATGAGGATAATTATATAAAATTACGTTTGTTTACGTGAGCGTCGTTATCCTGTATGTTATTATATGGAGATATCTATTTCTGATTTGGTTATTGCGGATGCTACATTAATATTAATATACAGGCCTATTTCTAAAACACCAGTATTCTTGTAGGACGAGAAAGCTGACATTATAAAATAATAAAAAAATGTCATATACTTATTAAAAACTAATTTTGAGTTTAAGACACTAGGTACTCTCGCGCGTTGTGCGAAGTATCTATACATAAGATACTATATGTTTTCCTGCGATTTAATCTCGTAAATTATATCCTTAGTAAACCACTTATGATTTAGTTTCCGGTATGTGAAAGAATTTTAAAATTGGTCTATAAGTAAATGCTATGCAAAAAAAAAACAAACAATCAAATTTTTATTATGTTATGACCTGCGGCCGCAATATTATAAAGAGAATTACACAACCTACACTACCTGATCAAATTCGTAATACAGAAATACGTAGAGACACCAAATTACCCGATATGATTCGTGACGTTGCGTGTAGGGGAGTGGCAATGGGCGGCTAAAGTAAGGTTAGGCCCCTACCCGCAGACAACCGGTGGAGCTACAAGATACTGGAATGGGAGTGGCTGCCGAGAAACAAGAGAAATGTCGGTCGACAACGAGCTAGATTGGCAGACGATATGACTAAAGTGGTAGGAAAGAACTGGGAAAGAAATTAAAGTAACAATTTATCAATTTTTATCATTAATAATGATAAAAGGGTTATATCAAGTCTAGTCAATTATATGAAAAGGGACTTGATGATAATAATAATAACTTTTTATTGTCATATAAATATACAACAAGCCAATGTGATGTCTCTGGCCACTATGCTAGGTATAACCTGTGGCCTAGTAAAAAAATATTTGACAAATGATAAATGTTCCAAACGTTTTTGTCATTATAATAATCGTCTTAACAGTAATTGAAATGAAATCAAATTAAAAGTTGACTTACAAATACTTTGTTAGTCGTTAAATTAAGACGGCGTACGTTAAAATTTTCCAAAATTACTCCTAAAAGACACTCAATTTGCTGCTTAATACAATTCCACCCATCACCGATATTTATTTAGAAACTGTATATTTTACCTACTAATTAAATAAAAACCTTATTTTCTTCTACATTCAATTTATTTTCTTCGAGGAGGAGATTTGATTAGTTTACGGTGTTTCGTGGGGCTAAATGTATGAGAAGGGTGCCCTTTTTGCTTCGCCTAAAATTATAAGTCCTAATTTAACATGGCCGAACTGTATTGGTCTAAACTTATAACGTACAATTATTGTTTAGCCTAACAGTTGTTTTGAAGCTATCATAGTTTGGTCTCAGAATTGAAAGCCCTAATTTTAGAATTCCTAATATGAAATCCACTAAAATATATTGGCATATCTTCATGTCGCTTAAATATTAAAAGCTCTCATTTTTGCATTTCTAATCTTAAATGTGCAAAAAACAATTGGCTTGAGAAACGAATCGCAGCAAAACCGACACCGCCGTAAGACCGACATCACGTAGTCTTGTTTGTCCGACTCCTAGAGTGTAATTTAAGCCTGCGTAGGCGCGGAGGGGCGAAGTGTTGGGCGGAAACCATCTGCGACGATAAGCTCGCGTGGGACCACCGGAGCTCCGTAGCTCCGGAGCCGTGACAGAAGCCATGCGTGCTGCAAGCTTGCTTGCGTACTGCATGCTTGCCTGCATGATGCATGCTTGCCTAAGTAATTTTGCCTGATAAAAACTTTAAGGCGTTTTATACTTTCGTGCGTTTTAATTTTGTGCGCATTACTATTTAGTAATTGCGAGGAGTAGGGATAACAGATTGTTCCGCCTAATGTCACATTTGGTAAGTTATTATACGGCGATAAAAAGTTACGCGAAATGATATTAGATTAAACACTATTATGAATATTAAAATTGTGCGAAAAAAAATTAGGCTGACCGTTTACGTGCCAAAGCCAATTAGGAGTACAAAAAATTAAGCGACCCAATATACACCCGTTTGAGAAGCCCTGATCTTATCATATGAGAATGCAAGTGTTTTTCTAATAACCCTATAAAAATGTTAAGGAAATACAGTTTGACCCGAACGTCCTACTAAATAAAATATGATAGAGGAAAATAATATTAGTTAATTTTGAAATTTATGATTTCTACACCCGAGCTACCATAATTTACCCGAAATAGTCTACACTCGTAAATACATTGCAGATAAAGTTTAAGTTGAAGTTAATTTAAATTACTTAAGAAAATGTCATAATATAAGCAGATATTTTTACCAATTAAACAAGAATTTGAATTAAGTGAAAACTGTAAATAGCTAATAATAAAAGTACCGTAACTATTGGCAGTTCCTTCATTTAAATTCTTGTTTATTTGGTAAAGATATTCTTAAGTGATTACTTCTCTCGACTGTTACGAGTACGAGTGGTACATTATATAGGTAAATATTTACGGCTTATTTATAAACTATTCTCAACAGGCGCAATCGTCGATGAGCGAACCCAACAATGTAACAGTTTTTGTGTTAACAACCCCCTGAATACATGTTAGGTCCTTACATATGAAATTGGTGTTTGAAAACAAAAAGTCTAATATATTTTAATATAATATATTTATTTAATCAAAGTATAAACCATTGTTATCAATACAGTTTTGCAATGTCATAGGTAGTTAATTGATTCCCTTACCAAAAACCCATTCGGGCGGGAATTAATAAAATCTTTGAAGGCGTTTTGCTATGCCCCATCGGAGTTGAAGTTTTTCCCTTGTAAAAAGTTATTAAAATTTCGAAAAAATGGTAATCTGTTGGAGCAAGGTCCGGAGAGTACTGTGGATGTCTTAGACATTCCTATTGAAATCGTCTAATTTGGTAGCCATCTGTTGTGTAGTGTGTGGTCTAGCGTTGTCGTGAAGTAGCAGTGGCGTAGAGCGATTGACCAGCCTTGGTTGTTTAACAGCTAGTTTTTCCAGCATGGTTTGCAATTGCTGACAATAGACGTCTGCCGTAGTCGTCTGGCCAGATTTGAGAAAACTGTAATGAACGACACCGGCACTAGTCCACCAAACGCTTACGAGTAACTTTTTTGGGGTCAATTTTCGTCTGGGGCAGGATTTGGGTGGCATGCCAGGGTCCAACCATTGCGATGAGCGCTTCCGATTATCGTAGAGAATCCACTTTTCATCACAGGTAATGATTCGATTTAAAAACCCTTCATTATTGTGCCGGTTAAGTAATGTAACGCAGCAGTCGAAGCGCGTTTGCCGGTTTGCTTCACTCAATTCGCGAGGTACCCATTTCAAGCTTTTAACTCCAATTTGCTTCAAGTGGATTAAAAACTGTTTATCACTAATACCGCAGCCTGCACCTAACTCGGACGTGGTTTGCGATGGATCCGCTTCCACGATAGCCTTCAATTCTTCATTACGAGTATAAACTTGGGTCTCCGGGCGACCACGGGGCTTGTTCTGCAGGTCGAAATTTCCAGAACGGAAACGTTGGAACCAAAAACGCACTGTGTTTTCTTTTGCAACACAATCGCCATACACACCATTAACCCTTCGAGCCGTTTCCGCAGCACCGGTACCACGGTGGAACTCGTACTCGTAAACAACATGATATTTCAAGTTTTCCATTTTTTATACTGGGTGACGTAAATAGGATAAACAGAACACAAATACTTGTGTAAATGACTGAAATAATTTAATTTGGAATTCCCAACCAAGGAGGAGAAATTTGTGATTAAAGTGGCCAGTACGACAAAAAGTCAATTTTATATGTAAGGACCTAATATATATGACTTTAAACTATGTAAATATATTAATAGTTATTAATTTTTGTCACGTTATCCTTATTCTGAAATTAGTTTACGAAAAGACGAGGGTAACCATAATGTTTATCGGATAATTACAGCCCTTTTACGTCCTCACTGCAGGGGCTCAAGCCTTCCTCATGGATTCTTCTTAAAAAAAAGGATGGGCCATGACCCTTTATGCTGGCCCATGCGGACTGTAGGGTACTAACAGCTGCAAATACAGCCGAGACCAAAGGCGTAACCAAAGGCCTTCCGAGGCACGGAATACCTCGAGTTAATAATCTATTGGTCACCCATTCCGTGACCGACCCTTGCGAAAATTGCTTAACAACAACAACCGCGGGTAGCGGCGTTTATTTACTTCGCCGCTGAACTACTCAGCGTTGATTGGATATAGTAAAAAAATATGTCTTGACTAATGAACGTGTATGAAATTAGTGTAAGGGCGGGTGTTATACGGATGCTTGGAAGTATATATATAATTCCGAAACATGGCCATGCAACCAAGCACAAAGACCACCATTATTATGTCAAATAACAAATTAACGTTAGTTGAGCTTTTCATACAAATATTCGAAATACTTTCTTTTTAATGAATATGCTACAACCCTGAAAGCTTAACCGTGCCGCCCCGGCTTATTCGCTCTCTCTCTTTCTTTCTCTCTCTCATTACCTCTCGCTCTCTGTCATTTCCTAGAATACACTTTGATAAGTTCATTTGCAACAAAATAAACATACGAAAATTCGATAGGTACTAACATAGTTTCCAGATATTTTATAATGGTTAGTTCAATAATTTGTTATTTTCTAATTAAAACAATTTAAGATTAAACAGGTATACACCTAGAGGCGACGTTCATTTTGCTTTGCAATAAAGAGTCCTTAATTTTTTCATACGTGTGGTCACAATAGTGTCACATGATCAATACTTATTACTCATTCTTGTATCCTTATTGACTTAGTACATTTTAATGTAACAATGGCTACCAATAGTGTACTTAAGGTTTTCTCAATTTGTGTGATTTGTTTATTTAATGAAGTTTTCTCAAGTAAGTAAATATGAAATTTACATTATAACATAATTCTTGTGATATTTTCAAAGAAGTTTGGGAATCACTTCATGAAAAAGGCGATACTCAACGTTAAAACTTAAATGATGTTCAGGTCAACTTTGATCATCGAAAGTCGGCGTTTTAGGGTTCCGTACTCAAAGACCCTTTACTAAAACTCCGTTGTCCGTTCGTCCGTCCATCTGTCGCCAGGCTGTACCTGAACACCAGATGAATTATTTCTGTTGCCGCTATAACAACATATGCTAAAAAACAGAAAAAAATATTGAAGGCTCTCATACAACGACGTAATTTATTTGAGTTTTTATGGATTGTAATTATATGGAATGTTTTTAATTGATCATAGTATCGTTTTGGGTAACAACGGATTTATGGACTAGTACGTTTGACAGACTGGCGGATCATTCGTCGAGTGTGCGTGATGTGTGGGTATGAAGGTTGAATCTCACAGGAGTATTGTTACATTAGTTTTGTCCATATGGAAGAATCTCATTGCTCCGCAACTCGAATGCTCATACGGCACCAACTTTATTGATCATAATAAATAACGTCACACCACACCACCATCGTAAATGGCATAATTTAATTTTGGATAGATTAGTTTGACGGTGTATGTCATTAAAAATGGCTTTGACTGTGAAATTTCTACTTTTTAACTATATTTAAATGTGTATCTTATTTAGATACACATTTATACTACATGTTAAATTTATATCTAAAGGATACCTGATATTTAAAATTATTAATTTATTATGCCAAACGACTTTCTGTTGTGTAACGAAGTGAACTTAATTGTTTTATTTAATTTTTTTTTATAATTTGTAAAAATGCAAAGTGATCTTAGCATTTCATCGTTTTTTTAGTAGTATTTTTAAATAATGCGTTGAAAGGTCGGTGTTTTACATTAAATTTATTATTTTATGTGTCAAATACTTCAGAGTGATAACTAACGATGTTCTAATGTAATTTGATAATATTTGTGTATTAACTAGGAACTATTTATTATATTTGAACAATTTTGCATACTAAAAATATTAAAAATCCACTTAGTCCCTGGCACTGTGCGATTGGATTTGGGTCGACTGCCTGGACATTAATGAAAATATGCTCTGTAGTAGCGAAAATGTAACAAGTGCTTGAAAAATTCGACAGTCCTGTTAGCTCCTGGGTAGTTCAGTGGTAAGAGCAGTCGCCCGGATTGCGAAAGATCATGGGTTCGAGTCTCACCTCAGAGTGCCAGGGACAAAGTGGATTTTTTATTTTAAGCATTAAGAATAAAAAGTATGTTGCGGATCTTCCTGGATCTTGAACAGATTCACACGTAGCTAGCCGATGCTGGACTGTATAATAAAAACTCCTTCGATGGTTTCACTTTTTCTTTATTCGTAATCTTGAGGACCGGAGAGCTTACAATTATCGCTCAAAACGACCCGTCTTACATCTGTTGGGGTGGCTCGCACTTTTCTCCGTACATTATCAGTTGGTTAGCCTGTTACACATCTAACCCCTACTTGGCGAAGCCACCCCCCACTCTTAACATCTATGTGTCACATTATTGTTAATTACTACGTTTTACTGTTTCTCTATTTACATCATAAATCACGTTAAAACATCATTATATTATATTACATAACTCGTATCGTGTTGGGTAAGACCGCGCCGTCGAAGCTCATAATCGTTTTAAGGCACGCCGCGCTCTTGCCCGACGTATTTATGTGGTCAGAGCGAGACGGAAGATCCCGCGTAAACCAGCGCCGTCTCGCTCCGATACATTTTTATCGTTAACATGAAGGTAGGCGAACATCTTTTTTTTCTTTTTTTTTTTTTTTTTGTGTTCTCAACCTGACGTGTTCGGATCCACCTTCCCATCAACGGAGGAAGGAGGCGGTGAATCCTTCATTGGATACCAACACAGCCGGCTGTGAGGGTTATGTCAGACTCCTACTGACTAAACACCGCCTTGGACTAATGGTTACACGCCCGGAGGCAACGAAACTTCAACGGAGCGACTGCCCCCCGCAAGGGGGGGCAGCGCAGACGTCCCTATTCACTTACATGAATAGTGACGTCGAGTTGTTATCGGATTGAAATAATTTAAATTTACATTGAATTTATGTTAAGTTCGGTATTATTATCTAAATCGGATTGAGGTTGGCCTGACGGGCCAGAAGGATTCGGGGCGGAATCTGTCTGTTGAAAGTCAGCGGAAAGCTTGGAGGGTGGATCGGTGAGGACCGATTTAGGCCTACGCGCGAGAGGGGAGGTGGAGGGGTGCGGTTCATAGTCCGCTGCCGATCGGATGAGAGGGTTGGAGTGTTCCTCTGCCGCTTTGAAGAAGCGTTCGGAGGCTTTTTTACACCACTGTTGAATAGTGGGAAGTTCGAGGTCTCTGTGTAGATCTGCGTTGCGTATGTAATAAGGAGCGTTTGCCGCTCGGCGGCAGAAAAGGTTTTGAATTATTTGTAATTTGTATAGTGTTTTAGGATTTGTGTATGCGAATACGGTAGATGCGTACGTCATCACTGGGCGTATACAGACTTTGAATAGTGTGCGTTTATTGCGTAATGACATTTTACTGTGTCGTCCGAGCATAGGGCCGAGTCGGAGTAGGTAGCGTCGTGCGGTTTGAGTGACGCGATTGACGTGCGGTATAAAGGTGAGTCTTTGGTCTAGTATCACGCCAAGGTATTTGGTGGTCCTTTTCCATGAAATGCTTTTCCCTAGCATTTTGGGGGGGTGATATTTGGGGGGGAGGCGATGTGCTTTAGTATCGAAGTAGACGGCGGAAGATTTTTCTGGGTTAACTTCGATACGCTAATTACGGAACCAGTTACCCAGGGCATCAATGGAGAATTGAAGCCGGGGAAGTATTTTGGGTATGCCGCTGCCTCGGTAGTACAGAGGCGTATCATCTGCGAAGAGGGAGAGTTCTACTCCGTTAAGAGGAACTGGTATATCATTAGTGTAAACTATGTATAGGAGAGGTGCAAGTACTGAACCTAGGGGGGACCCCCGCGGTGATGGTGTGGGGGGAGGAGAGGGTACTTTCGTATCTGAATCGGAATGTGCGGTGTTCTAGGAAGGATGCTATTAGGCGTACTAGTCGTAGTGATAGCTTTAATCTGTGTAGTTTAACAATGAGGCCCGAGTGCCATACCTTATCGAAGGCTTTGGCGACATCAAAGAATACTGCTACTGTTTTCAGTTTACGTGGAAAGAAACTGGTGGAGATGAACTCGACGATGCGGTGAACCTGTTGGGGACAGGAGTGTTTGGGTCTGAAGCCGAATTGATGGGGGATCATTTTGTCCTGTTCGGGATCGAATAAGTGGTCTCTCATGCGGGAGAGAATGCACCTTTCAAGAAGTTTCCCTAAGGCCTTGAGGAGGCTGATGGGGCGATGGTTGGATGGAAGGTTGTGTGGTTTGCCTGGTTTTGGAATGCCTATTACGATTGCATCTTTCCACGCGGTTGGAAAGTAGCAGAGATCGAAACAAGCATTAAAAATGAGGACGATGAGGGTGCTTACCTCTGACGGAAGGAATTTGAGGGCCATGTTTGATATGCCATCGGCACCCGGGGACTTTTTACGTTTAAGGTTTTTGATATGATCTTACATCTTACATTTTAACACCCCTGTCATCGAGGCAATACCGTACAGAGAGCCACCTAAGCTTCCTTAGCGAGGCAATACCTTATAGAAAACCATATCAAATAAAATCCAACCCTTCATGATCATTTAATTTGCTATAACTTAAATTATCTTAATACTAGGGGAATAAATACACCCATAGGTTGTATCGTTTAATTTTAAGCTTTAACCACATTCATTTAACTAAACTTACTTATTATATATAATTTACTTAAGATCATCTAATATATACAACTCGACGAGACGTGCGTCCGTAACAAAGTATTTTTAAATGTAAGTAATTTTTTGATATGACGTCTTTGAAAATCAACGTTTGTTTTATTAATTACAACACCATAGAAATAGAACGTGTTTTTGTTTTACTTTAGTTGTAAAAGAAATGAAATTAAAGTCTTGTAACGGCTTGACACTATTTCGTCGTTCTTTTTTTCTATCGTCGGGGAAGGATAATACATTACGCACTTTACATGCCGCTTGACAGCCGACAGGGGTCATATCACTAAACCACCTCCAATGCTCCCTCACTTTTGGGGAAAGCGCCTGGAATCCAGCAAGAAAACTCATGCTCAGGCAGCATGCACCAAACCCAGCCCCTAAACTTTCGCCCTTTTCCCTTAATACTATTTATGTCACTCTCGAAAATGAATATACAAAACTTTACGTTCTACGAGGAATACAAATTTTCACCATCCTTTTACAATTAATTTATTGATTTAAAGATAAAATTAAATTTTTTATTCTTAATAAAAAATGGTTAAAAAATCCATCAGTACCAGGCACTCTAGGTTGGGAATCGAGTAGACTTGAGAGACTCGAGAGTACCTGAGGGGCTGGTGGAATTTTCTAACCATTTTTCGTTCAAGAATATTTTCCAAGATGGCAATGTGAACGCAAAATTGATCAAATATAATTATATTTTTTACAGATATAAGTTTAAATGTCACCACCGTGTCCAATGGCGAAGGGAGGTCTCATCCGATGTTCCAATGCGGTAGTAAGTTGGATGTAAAAGAAAATACAAAAATATACATTGATTTCATAAGTAAAGCTTATATAAATGATTGTTGGTAAGTTACCGAGTTTTACTAAACTTATTTTCATTTCTGAATTCTGTTATTGAAATCGCATTTCTTTATAAACGACTTTAAAAAGTAAAGTTATTACAAGTTCATTGAATATATATTTTTCCGCCATCACCACGCCTCCATTTTTTTGTCTTATAAAAATTTGATAGTTTGAAATAATTATATTTTGAAATCCAATTCCAGTCCATCCAGTTATTAATAAAGTAAGATTATCTTTAAATTGCACGTTGGCCGCACCCCTAAATAAATGATGGTTATGCTCATGACGATTCAGTCCATTTCCATTAAATATTCAGTCACAAATATCTCTATGAATAAAACAGGGAGAATCTTTATTCTCAGCATTTGCTAAGACTCCTGACAGTTTTTTTCAATGCAAGAGCTACCACTGTACATTTGCGAACCGATAGCATAATTTTTTGGCATTTCCAATGCTTGTAATAGTTAAAAATGAATAATAATAATAATGAATAACAAGGTGAACTACAATAGTTATTTAAGGTACGAGTGTCGAAAGTAAGGTTTTACGAATAAGGGCTGAATTGATTCATTGGCACGAATTCGAAAAACCTTTTACGCTCAAGTTTCTTACAACATTTTGCAATGCTTTTTGCGAGCAAATATATAGGTTAATAAAACTAAGTATGTATTAAAGGTAAAAATTATTTGTTAAAATTAAACATGATATTTGAACATGTTTTCGTGTCATACATTTTTATTTGAAAATATTCGTTCTAGGCTCCTTGAAATACTTTTGCCTCTAAAGTTTGACATATTTTCATCAATTTTTTTTAAATTTCTTTGGTGCTCGCCCAAAAAAAAAAATTAAAAAAATACTTTTAAGCACGTGTGCAGTAAAGGATTTCAGTACATTTTTATTTAACATGTGTTTAAAGACTCACTTTCGGTGTTTACAATGGATTAAAAAAATAGCGCTTTATGAGCAACTGCATTGAAAAAATAATATCAGCGTTATTGAGACATAAAAATTATATATTCGTATAACGTTTCAGGTGTGAACTACAGAATGGCGACACACTGCATTTTCTGTATAGTCCAGACAGACGCAAAGTTTCTCATGTCAGTACCATAATATATATTTTTTTTTATTTCATAAAACCGCAATGCACTTTTGTGTAAGGCCAGGGTAACGATATAAAGTTAACTTTCAGGGTTCAAAAGATTTTCGTTTAGAGAAATTATCGCATTTTATTCAGCTTACTATTTTACTAATATAATTATCGGTGTCTGTAGTAGATAAAGTCGATTCACTAGCTTTGCTACTCTGTTATTAAAATACAGCGCCGAGTGCATCGTCAAATAAAACTTAATTATTTGAATCTGCATTGTTAACAGGCTGCTCGACGCTGCATTTTAAGCAGTATAGCACTGCAGATGAGGTTAAATACGCCGTATTGATAATATAAATACTATATACCATTGCTATGTCAATCACGTTGTCAGTTTTGTTATAAAATGGTGACGGTGAATACGAGTAATTTAACAAAGTAATAAAACGTAATGTTATTTTTTAACTAAAAGATGTAAGCAGTGAAGTTTAACCATTGACAATATTTTGTTCAAAAAGTAATTTTAAGAATGAGGAAGTATTTTAAAAACAGAAAGCACTAAAAAGCACCTCCACTAGATGGCGACTCTAGCAAAAGTTGATTTTTGCAGGAAACGAATGGACCAAAGTTAGTAATTTCTGTTCCTTTTAACTAACATATTATAAAACTGAAATTTGCAAAGTTCGAAACTTAGATATCAATACAAATACGAAAAAGTACAAATAGAATATAAGTTGTTTATTGAGTTTTGAAAACTGATTTGCTTTTATACATGAAAGAAAACCGGAAGGGTTATCATGGAGAAATCAAGAAAATACCGTAGCGCCTTCTAGTTTGATTTCGGGAACTAATGCTTTTTTTAATACCTCCTAATTTTTTATCTACGGTCGTGATGATATTCGGAGTATACGAATATTCGTGATAATTTAAACTAATGACAATTTTGATCGACGTTTGTGCAACGGGCAGTTTATGTTACATCATAAAATTGTTATTCAGTACAAATGTGATTATGATAAAATAATAAAGAAAATGTTATTTCAGGATTTTTTAGCATCTGACAGATATGAAGGGCTTTGGACATGTACATTTTACACCAATAAAGACACTCAGACTCCAAAAAGCATTCAGTTGAATAACCATTGGTATATACAAAGAAACTGTTCGATTAATATAGCTATTGAATGTAAGTAACCATTATTATAATTAAATTTTCTGACAAAATAGAAATCTAATTAAACAGTTTAAGATCAGCTTGTGGTCTGATTGTTACTATTATGGTTTCATACTTCAAAAAGGAAAAAATGGAACCCACTTCAAATTTAAATAGTGAAAAATAATACTTATCTTAAAACATTGAAGTCGGGCTGAGGTTTTCTGTAGTTAATTAAATATTTATTACAGAACGACTTCAATTTTCTTAAAAAATTAAACCGCTTTTAAGAAGAGAAATACTTATATTTGTTTTTTTTTTTAAGTCGGTTCTATTTTTTAAAGATTTTATTTCATGCATTTTAGTGATACATCACATACACACCACTAAACCATCTCCGATGCACCCTCACTTTTGGGGGAAGCATCTGGAATCCAGCAAGAAGGCTCATGCTCAGGCAGAATGCACCAAACCCAGCCCCCAAACTTTCGCCTTTTTCCTTTATACTATTTATGTCATTCTCGAAAATGCACCACAAAACTTTAACTTCTAAGAGGAATACAAATTTCCATCATCCTTTTAAAATGAATTTATTAATTTAAATTAAAAAAATTTTTTTTTAAGAAAAATGCTTAAAAAATCCATCAGCACCAGGCACTCTAGGTTGGGACTCGAGTAGACTTGAATGAGACTCGAGAGTACCTGAGGGGCTGGTGGAATTTTCTAACCATTTTTCATTCAAGAATATTTTCCAAGATAGCATTGTGAACGCAAAATTGATCAAATATAATAATATTTTTTTACAGATATAAGTTTAAATGTCACCACCGTGTCTAATGGCGTAGAGAGGTCTCATCCGATGTTTGAATGCAGTAATAAGTTGGATATAAAAGAAAATACAAAAATATACATTGATTTCATAAGTAAAGCTTATATAAACGATTGTTGGTAAGTTACCGAGTTTTATTAAACTTATTTTTATTTCTGAATTCTGTTATATAAATCGCATTCTTTATATACGACTTTAAAAAGTAAAGATATTACATATTCATTGAATATATTGTTTTCCGCCTTCACCACGCCTCCATTTTTTTGTCCATCCTGTTATGAATAAAGTAAGATTATCTTTTAATTGCACTTTGGCCCCACCCCTAAATAAATGATGGTTATGCTCATGACGATTCAGTCCATTTCCATTTAATATTCAGTCACAAATATCTCTATGAATAAAACAGGGAGAATAAAGCAGCATTTGCTAAGACTCCTGACAGTTTTTTCTCAATGCAAGAGCTACCTGTACATTTGCGAACCGATAGCATAATTTTTTGGCATTGACAAGTGCTTGTAAAAGTTAAAAATGAATAACAAGGTGAACTGAACAAAAAATATCAGCATTATTGGGCATAAAAATTATGTATTCGCATAACGTTTCAGGTGTAAACTACAGAATGGCGACACACTCTATCTTCAGTATAATCCAGACAGACTCATTGTTTCTTATGTCAGTATCATAATATTTATTTTTTTATTTCATAAAACGCAATGCACTATTTTGTAAGGACAGGGTAACGATATAAAGTTAACCTTCAGGGGTTCAAAACATTTTCGTTTAGAGAAATTATCGCATTTTATTCAGCTTACTTTTTTACTAATATAATTATCGGTGTCTGTGTTAGATGAAGTCGATTCACCAGCTTTGCTACTCTGTTATTAAAATACAGCGCCGATGAGGTTAAATACGTCATATTGATAATATAAATACCCATCCATTGCTATGTCTATCACGTTGTCAGTTTTGTTATAAAATGGTGACGGTGAATACGAGTAATTTAACAAAGTAATAAAACGTAATGTTATTTTTTAACTAAGGGCCAGTTTTTGATCCGTGGTTAACTCAACCATTTGTAAAATCTTTGACAAATGGTTAAATATCAGAAAAATATGTTTTTTGATTAATAGTTAGCCTAACCAATTTTCAGAATTTCAACCATTTGTCAAAAAATTTAACCACCACTGGAAGCTAGGTTAAGTAAATGACCAATGGTTAAAAGAACAGATGTATAAGTGCGTTGTATTTACTTGGTCCCTAGTTATTGTTTTTTACGTTGTTTTTATAACCTACATGATTTCATAGTGAATTTGGGCATTAGCTATTTTTTGGGATTTCATTTTATGATGCTATTTCATAGGAAAATATTCATTGTCATTTTTGGCTTATTGGTTATTGAAAATAAGTTATATTTTTATTTTGATCATCCTTAGTATATTTGTACTATATAAAATATTTTTTCTTGTTTCCACGGGCAGATGCCAAATAATTCGATTATTAAAAATCTTATAAAATCCACGAATAGGCAACACAAAAGGAAAATATGCCTACAGTACATAAAATACATAGTCCTCGATTTATTTTCCAACATTACAATCCCACCTTGGATACTAGATACTATATTCTTTTCACGTATTTCTCTAGAAGATAAATAAAAAACATATATTTGTTTTTTTTATAAAAAAGTCAAGTTTAAAATAACTGGAAAAACATCTTTGTTGCTTTCTACATTATTAAAAAAATTGCCTTATTTTTCCTGAAAAATAAAACATAGTGCACATAACAGAACAACCATAAACATCCACACTGTTTGATAATCAATAGATTTCTTTCGTCTATTTGATATTTGGAACAAATACTAATGTCAAAAATGGTATATAGTTCGCTCCGTTCATTCAAACCGTTAGTGTTGTCATCCAGAAAAAAATTACCCATGTCAATGTATAACGAAAATACGACTCATTGTGCTGGCAACAAATTGGCCAGTGGTTAAATTTGGCTATGGTTTAATTTGGCATCAAAAAACGAAATAGCGAGTAAACAACTTGTTAATGTTTTAACTATAGTCAAGTTAACAAATGGTGAAATGACATTTGACTACGGATCAAAAAACTGCCCTAAAAGATGTAAGCAGTGAAGTTTACCCATTGACAATATTTTGTTCAAAAAGTTATTTTTAATGTAAATTAAGAATTTGTAATGTAAATTCGTGATGACATTCGGGGAATACGAATATTCGTGATAATTTAAACTAATGACAATTTTGATCGACGTTTGTGCAACGGGCAGTTTATGTTACATAATAAAATTGTTATTTAGTACAAAAGAAAATGTTATTTCAGGTGTTTTCAGCATCTGAAAGATATGAAGGGCTTTGGACATGTATATTTTACACCAATAAAGACACCCGGATTGCTGGAAAAAGCGTTTGGTGGGATAACCATAGGAACATACGAAGAATCTGTTTCATTCATATCGCTATTGAATGTA
Organism: Diatraea saccharalis; assembly: GCA_918026875.4. Taxonomy (NCBI): domain Eukaryota; kingdom Metazoa; phylum Arthropoda; class Insecta; order Lepidoptera; family Crambidae; genus Diatraea; species Diatraea saccharalis. The sequence goes on from OU893337.1 coordinate 26,879,127, forward strand.
AGTGATCATTATTATAAATAAGCTTTCTGACAAAAGAGAAATTTAATTAAACAGTTTAAAATCAGCTTGTGGACTGATTTTTACTATTATGGTTACATAGCTCAAAAAGAAAAAATGGAACCGACTGTAAATTTAAAAAAGTGAAAAATAATACTTATCTTTAAAACGGTTAAATTTTTTAAGAAACATATAAGTCGGGCTACGGTTTTCTGTAGTTAAGGCTTAGGTATTCATTTTAAATATGACGTGGGTTCCATTTTTTTTTAGTTTTTATTTCATACATTTTAGTGTTATTTCGAGTTTTGGGGTAACAAACATGACGAATACTTAATGCAAATTTAAGACTAATATGGTTTTCTCATAGATGACATTGTCAGATCTGAACCAAATTAAAATAGCACTATACAAGTAAGCACTAGCTTTCAAATAAAGAAAGAATCATCAAAATCGGCCTACGCAGTAAAAAGTTATGAACCAACCCAAACAAAAAAAATACAGTTTAAAAAATTTGACAATAAAAAATATCAAAGTATTGTATAGAAATGTTAAAGAAATATTGATTAAGGAGAATTAAAATTATTTATGAACTGTAATAACATTGATCTATCTTTTTACTACGGAACATTGGCGAACAAGCTGTCGGCAATTTGCACGATTTCAGCGATACCTATACTCCATTCATTATAACATTAGAAAAAAGAGGATCATAGAAGCAGTAGTACAGAACATTTAAAATATATATATTATAGTTTTGTTGAAATTTTGAACGTTAGGTAGTCTGAAAGAGCTGGGCAATTTTTCATTTTTTACATACCTCGGGGTTGAGATGGAACTAAAACTAACTATCTGTTGTTTTGATAAATTCTAATTGTAAGTGCATATAACTAGAATAGAATTTAGTTATATCTATGCCCCGGAAAGAAAGGTAAACAAAATGAATTTGTTATTATAACATTTATTCAGACATTAGTTAGACTATAGATGAAGATATTAGAAAAACCTCCTGAAATGTCAAAGGTTGAAGGTAGGTATGGGGGATTAAAGCTTAATTGTTGTAGGCCACTCGAGCCTGCACCGGCATCGTCGATATTTAACAAAACTTAACAACAAAAACAAAACTATAACAAATTATAAAAATAAAACAATAACAACTTAATCACGGAAAACGGCAAAACAACAAGAAAGGCAGTAGCATTCACAACGGATGACAATCCCAGATTACGTATTTTAACAATTATGAATACATATATAGTCTGACAAAATTAAAAACCTGTACTGCCGAAACGTTTGAAGGGATGAGGCAACGTTTTAAATTTGGTAGAGTTATAGTGACATGAGAATCGTGCCGAAACTATCCAACCCTGCTTCTTTAGGTTCTTTAAGATGCACACTTTTTATTGTAATAGTTATTAAATCATTTAAGTTGGTCAAATACTCATAAATTTGTTTAATAGATAGCTTAAATGAGAACAGTTAAGTATAGCAGTTGGTATTTAAGTGGAGATGTAGCAAATTAGCCGTCAGTCTTAAGAGTAACATGATTATTGATATTTTATCACAAAGTATACCATAAAAAGAACCTTATTTAACTTCTGTCTAATGCTATAATGAATGGAGTATAGCGTCCTCAACTTTGGCAGCTTTGATGATTATGTTATATTACAAAATTATCTTCTAAAAATGTAATTTATTTTGGTTATGTTAGCTCATATTTTTAGTTGCAATTTTACTGTATTGAGGATTTCGTAAATTAATATTTAATATATACAATTATTCCTATATCGTTAGAGTTTACTCATGGCTCGATGCAATTCCACCGATATGAAATCGATCGTCGATTTAATTTCGCACTCGCAATTCGACCGATTTATTGGAGATTCGCACATGAAACATCTTTTTCTAAATTAAATATATTTTTATTTAATAATTAAAGTGTGCGTGTTTACGATTTCGCGTGCACGTGTAAGTACGAGTGGTTAGCGCGTTTTTCTGCGATTGCGAAGATTAAGCGACGTTCGCAACGGCCAGGTATGGGATGGTTGATCAATTTTTTTGTTTTTGTGTGTGTTTCAAATTCAGGGTTTTTGATCTCTTTCTAAAGGATGAAATAAACCCACTCAGCATTCCTAACTGGGCCCTCGTGAGGGTCCCAGTACGATTGGTGGTGGTAAACCACATTCTTAATGTGATATAGTGTGTGTAGGATAAATATTTTTTTTTCCGAAATTACCTTCACAATCGAACTATACGCACTTCTGCGGACGGAACTGTCCAGGAGGAAGCCAGTGTCACCTTGGGTGTACGGACTGGTTCAGTTTTTGTACCAGTTTGCTACCTAATGCATGTGAATGATTGAAAAGTGTAATGAATTTCTGTATGCTGCTGACATGTATCCATTGTGTGCATCAAAAATATACAAAATGTTTTTGAAAACATAACAAGGTGGGCTCATGATAATGGCATCATTATTAACTTCGCGAAAACTAATTGAATTCATCTACATTCGTCATAAATGTGGTAGCTAGAAAATATTTGTTCAGATATAACGATATTGCTTATTACTATGAATGTTTACATAAAAATAAGTCACATTGTAAAAATGCTAAAAAAGAGTTAGTTGAAATCTTCAAATACTAAGAAATCACAGTAGATAGACATTTTAATTGGAAATCGCAGATGGATCAAACTTGTGCTAGATTGAGATCCATATTGAGTAAATTTTATTAATTTAATTACGTTATAAATAACAAAGTTATGCATTTAATATATTATTATGTATTATAAGTTACGGTTTAAAAGTATATGGGAGTATATTCGCAAATATTTGAAGGATATGAAAAATTTACAACTAAGATTACTTAAATATTTTGTTAGCAAAAGAATTAAAAAGAAATATAACAAAAATATAAGATATCAATAGACAATTATTATAGACCAAAATATCTGGTTACTAATATGCTTCTGACATGGACTTAAGCATAAACACATGCACACGCGCATTCGTAATATATCAAACCAATCCACCCAATATTCCGTACTGGACCTGGGTGCCAAAGCAAAGGTATTCTTAATTTATGAAACCAATCTACCTAGTAATCCGTACTAGGCCCGTATGGTCGTCCTACATCGCTACGCCAATAAATTTTTGACCACCCATCCTGTTACCGGCCTTTGTTATTGTCGCTTAATCTCCGCAACCGCAGATTCCACCACCACCACTACACCATCGGGCGTTTCACTTATATAGGAGGGATATTGCCATATTTTTGTCAAACTGGATATTATTATATTTTGATCAATTCACAATGAGATACTGAAAATATTCTTAATGAAAAATCCTTAAAAAATTCATTTTGACCCATGCACTCTGAGATGGGCTATATTCTGATTCTTTAGTAATATTAGTACCCCATACATGTGAGATTACACAACTAATATCACTCCACGATTTTAATGAACAGAAAAGCTAAAGCAGATCAAGCGATATCGCAGACGTAGAGAGTACGTATATGCATTTCGATGTCGAGGAGATTTATGAACGATATCGACAGATTGTGCAATCTCATGAGTAAACAATTGCGATCCTCCATATATTTTATAAAAGTGCGCGATTCGTGCGACATCGCTCATTGATATCGAATTGCATCGCGTCGTGCTTTTTCTCTATGACTTTAGCATAGGAAACGATATATTAGCGATATTATGGAGGTATACCGTCTCATATAACTACTTTGATATGTCTTTTGGTGAATAAATTTGATTTAAAGTTATTGAATAGACTCCGAAATTAATGGACCTGATTTGAAAAATTCTGCATCATACATGGGTGACATAGGCTACAGTAGTTAATGAACTAATTATGGATTTTGTTGTTGTAAATGAAAAACTAGTACTATGAATGCTTGGACATAAGGTGTTTCTGCCATTTCGATGTTTTGAAATAGCTTTTTTTTATTGTAATTGAAAGTACATTATGTAATGAAGTATTATTTTTTAAACTGATCTTCCTTATATGAAATAAAACAGCTAGGAAAAAAATATCATCACTTACTGATTTTGTAGCCTGTTCTTCTCAATACAAGGTCTTCCAGCGTAGATTTGCGAACCGATAGCATAACATCCTATTAATGTGTCCATTGCTGGGGCTCAGGCCTTCCCTATTGACGGAATCGAACCGATTCCAAAAGGGAGAATGGGCCATGGCCCACCATGCGAGCCCAGTGCGGATGGTTGGATATTTACGACTGGAGATGCAGCCGGGACCAGCGGCTTAACGCACCATTCCAAGTTTAAGATAATAAATTTTTGGTCACCCATCCTATGACCGGTCATTGCGAAAGTCGCTTGACAACCATATCGCAGAACGATCGCGCTAACTACTGCGCCATCTAAATAACCGAGAGGATAGTTTTTCGATATTCATAAGTGTGAAAATGAAAATGTGAATGAAATTAATATTTGTTTGAATTTTTATAAAGTTACTTGTTAATAAGTATATAGGCATAGAAAATATAAATTGAGACGTACAGGGTTAATATACTCAAGAACTGTTCGGTGTAATATTACCGAACCGAATGACGTTTGCTTTGGTCAATTAGTTTTTAAGTTAGTATGTACAATTCCGCCGTCGCGTGTACTTATTCCTAACATTTTAACATTAAATATTAACATTTGTAACTTAGTAACATTAAATAACTTTATAACGGTGTAACATAAACTTTTAATTGAACATTCCAACACTGCCCACCCCCGCTCTCCAAACATTGGTCCTTCGAACCTTGGACCTCGCGCGTCGTTTATTCGTATCGGGGCAGTGAGGTGTTTGAACTAGTGAACTGTAAACTGTGAGTGAAGGGTGGTGAGTGTTTAAGTAACTTCTGAAGATAATTTTGGACTGCGCGTATCTGTAAGGTACTCGCATTACACAGACAGAAGAAAAAGCAAGTAAGGTCCTTTTACATTATTTTCTTATAACTTCATAACAATGACATCTGTGGAGTCTCAACAACTGTTAGCTGAAGAGATCGAGAAAAGCTTGAGGAATTTCCGAAAAGATGGAGCCGAAAGAAAAGGTAATGTGGAGTATTTCAAAAGGTACTGGAATAAATTGGAAGAACTATGGAACGAATTCCAATTTAATCATGACCAGCTCGTAATGGAGTTGAGTCAAAATGAACCATATTTTGGAGAGAAAATATATGATAGGGTAAAAGATGATTACAATACCCTTAAAAAATTAATAAATGACGGGTATCAACATCTTTTGACAATATCCAATGCAGCGGCGTCGGAAGAAAAACCGGCAGAACCTTCAACGTCCAGGACGAAGCAGGGATCTCATAATTTTACAGAAGAAATTAAAAAAAAACAGGGTGGTTATAGTAAACTAGATGAGTCATTGAAAAAACAAGAAGCCAATTTTAGAGCATTTGCTAGAACTGTGGCTAACATTCGAGTAGAACAAATGTCCGATAAATGGGAATTCGAGGATGCACTCAAACTTTTAGAAAATCGTTGGTCTGCAATCGATAGCCTGCACTGGGAGATCGACTGTGAATGAATGGAAAAAACATATGTTATGAGTCGCTATATGTGAAATACGAAGATCAGTTTCAAACATTGAAAAAAGATATTAACAAAAAAATGTGGTCTGAAAAACATAGAGAAAAATCTACACCTCAATTAGAAATTCCAGTTTTCTACGGAAATTACAACGACTGGATATCGTTCAAGGATCTATTTATAGATGTTATTCATAATAATCCAACATTATCAAATGTGCAAAAATTACAATTCCTAAAATCAAAAATTAAAGGCGAAGCTGAAAGACTCGTGAAACATTTAACAGTTAGTTCAGATAATTATTTAACTTGTTGGGAGATTCTTAATCATAGATTCGACAACAAACGGTTTATATTCACATCTCTCATGAATATTTTATTTAACATGCCGAACATACAATATAACAATACAAACCAAATTAAGAGAATGCATGATATAACAAAAGAAACGTTAAACTCTATAAAAAATCTCGGAATAGATGTTTCGACGTGGGACCCTATACTGGTGCACGTTTTGTGTCAAAAATTGGACTCCGAAACTTATTCAAAATATATAGATTCTGTTAAAAATACCAGGGACCTGCCTATACTACAAGAGCTATTAGATTTTCTCTAGAGCAAGTTTGCTACCTTAGAAACATCTTTTCATAAAAAAACGGAAGCATTTGTTAATCATAAACCTTATAATAACAGAAAACCTACTTATAATTTATCACAAAAAGGAAGCAACATTTACGCAAAAACATTTTACGTATCAAGTTACAAATGTCCATTGTGCAAAAACGATCACGGCATTTATAATTGCAAAACATTTTTACAAATGCATAATGACAAAAAATTGAGCACGGTGAATAAACTCGGAATATGCATTAATTGCTTATTTTCACATAATGGTAATCCGTGCCATTCAACCAAAACATGTCGAAAATGCCCTGGACAACATAACACTATCATGCACGAAGCCCTTGAAAAACCCCATTTCAGTGGAAGGTCACCATCACACACCAGCACACCAGCTCCCAAAACTGTGAAACAATCTGGAGAAAACGTCACAAGTATGACGTCACACTTAGCTCGAGACGATTATTCTGAAATATTATTAGCTACTGCGCAACTAAAAGTCTTAAGCGCCAATGGCACATATTATACTTTGCGAGCTTTGGTCGACCAAGGCTCTCAAATTTCTATTATAACCGAACATGCAGCTCAGATATTAGGTATCAAAAGGGAAAAGTGTAAAGGGATTATATATGGGGTAGGTCAGAGAGAAAATAACTGCAAAGGAAAGATAAATATAACATGTGCGTCAATATACAATGATTATACATTTAACTCTGAAGTCATTATAATGAATAATTTGGTAAAAGGTCTCCCGAATAAAACATTCCCAAAACCAACATGGTCAGTTATAAAAAACATTAATTTGGCAGATCCTGAATTTTATATAAGTAGGCCGGTGGATCTCCTTCTCGGGGCAGATGTATACTCCAATATTATTTTAAGCGGAATAATAAAAAGTGATGACGTCACTCAACCAATAGCGCAACAAACACAACTTGGCTGGTTATTATGTGGAAATGCACAAACTTTTCATTGTAACGTAATTTTATCTAACATCGAGGATATTCAACAATTCTGGGAAATAGAGGATATCCCGGAGGAGGAAAGTTTATCATCGGAAGATATACAATGCGTGCAATACTTTAACGAAACAACATTACGCCTCGAAAACGGTAGATACGAGGTTCGACTCCCGATGAAACCGGATTATCAAAATAAAATTGGATTATCAAAACCAAAAGCCTTAGCCCAATTCCGTAAACAAGAAAATAATTTTGAAAAACACACTAAACTGGCACAATCATATAAATCATTCATGAGCGAATATGAACAATTACATCATATGGAACCAGTGAGCGGTAATGCGACACCCGAGTGTTACTTACCTCATCACGGCATAGAGCGCGCTGAGTCCACAACAACAAAGTACAGGGTCGTTTTTAACGCATCTAGTAAAACATCAACAGGATATTCTCTCAATGATTTGATGTATGCAGGACCAAATTTGCAGCAAGATCTTCAATCCTTGTTAATAAAATGGAGACAATTTAAATATGTTTTCACCGCGGACATCGAAAAAATGTACCGACAGATACTTGTAAATAAAGATGATAGATCATTACAAAGAATTGTTTGGAGAATGTCTCCAGAACAGCCTATAGAATCGTTCGAATTAACTACGGTGACATATGGCACTAAGGCTGCTCCCTTTTTAGCTATGATGACCATCAAAAAATTGGCAGCCGATGAGAGTTATAGGTTCCCTGAAGCGTCAAAAGTGGTAGAGCAATGCTTTTACATGGACGACTTAGTGCACGGCGTACACGGAGTTCCCGAAGGAGAAACGCTGATTCAAAATCTCAACTTGCTTCTTCAATCGGGTGGCTTCTCATTGAGAAAATGGACATCCAACAACCCTCAACTATTACAAAACATTTCCGAAAAACAAAAGAATAACATTGACTTTAACTTTAAAAGTGAAAACACAGCAAAAACATTAGGGTTATGTTGGAGCCCAGAAACGGATACGTTTACATTTAAATATGAAATATCAAAACATTCTAAAATTACGAAACGCATCCTTTTATCTCAAATATCTAAAACATTCGATCCGTTAGGCTGGTTGGCCCCCCTTGTAATAAAAATGAAAATTTTGTTCCAAAAAGTATGGAAATCTAACACAAAATGGGATGAAGAAGTTCCAAACGACGTTTACAACGAATGGATTAAAATACAGCAAGAATTAAATTTAATAAATAGTTTCAAAATTCCTAGATGGTTAATGAGTAATAAGAACGATATCATACAGCTCCATGGATTTTGTGACGCATCTATGGAAGCCTATGCTTGTGTTGTATATACAAAAATAAAAACTAAACCACAAATTGTGCTTGTTGCAGCAAAATCTAAAGTTGTGCCCTTGAAAAAGAGACTTACACTCCCAAAGTTAGAATTAAGCGGGGCGCAGTTGCTCTCTAAACTTATTGCAAAAATAATAAGAACATTAAATACCTATGAAATAGAAACTTATGGGTGGACAGACTCGAAAGTTGTTTTAGGCTGGTTACAAGGGGAAGCGTGTAAATGGAAACCTTTCGTTGCAAATAGGGTAAAGCAGATAACAGATATTATGCCGTCATCTCAGTGGCGTTACGTCAGCACAAATGAAAATCCAGCAGATCCTGCCAGTAGGGGCTTATATGCTTCACAACTTCAAAAACATTGGTTGTGGTGGAATGGTCCCGAATTTTTACCTACATTTCAACCATCCATCCCACAGACAACATTCAAAACAGAACAGGAGAAAAAATTGAGTCAAACAAACACAGTTCAAACAAAAATTATAGATAAAGATGTTATCGAAACATTATTAACAAAATTTAGTAACTTTCATAAAATATTGCATATTCTGGCTTGGATACTAAGGGCGTTGACACCGAAACGTAAACACCTACCGAACTATATCACCTTACATGAACTGCGAAAAGCAAAATTAGCAATTATTAAATACATTCAATTAAATGAATATGGAGCGGAAATAGAAAAATTACGCGAACAAAAACATTTATCATCCTCATCAAAATTATTAAGTTTAAACCCGTTTATCGATCAAGACGGTATATTACGTGTAGGGGGAAGATTAGCTCACGCTAACTTAAACATGGAGATGAAGCATCCGAAAATTATTCCTAACAACACTCGACTTGCATTTCTTTTGATTAAACAAGCTCATGAATTAACATTTCACGGTGGACCACGCCTTACCCTTGCAACTCTGAGGCAAGAATACTGGATCGTCGGCGGTAATAATGCTGTAAAGAAAGAGCTGAGACAATGTATTACTTGTCGTAAACAAGAAGGAAGATCACAAGGCCAATTGATGGGAAATTTACCGAGCGCGAGATGCAACCCTGCGCAACCATTTCATCATACAGGGGTCGATTATACAGGGTTCGTCGATATAAAAGCAAATAAGGGGAGAGGAGCAAGAACATTAAAAGGATATATAGCTATTTTTATATGTATGGTGACTAAAGCCATACATCTTGAATTAGTTAGTGACTTAACAAGCTCAACATTTATCGCAGCCCTTCGAAGAATGTCCGCAAGACGTGGCATGCCTCGTCATATGTATAGCGATAATGGCACAAATTTTGTTGGTGCCAACAGAGCCTTACAAGAAGAATGCCAACATCTTCAAAAACAATTTAAAAATCAATTTTTACGAGAGATAACAGAAATGAACATCGAGTGGCATTTTAATGCCCCGGCGTGGCCGAGTGCTGGAGGTCTTTGGGAACGTGCAGTAAGAAGCCTCAAACATCATCTGAGACGTGTAGTGGGTGCGCAAAAACTCACATTTGAAGAGTACTCAACAATCTTATCACAATTGGAGGCTTGTCTCAACTCGCGCCCCCTATGTGCCCTCACCGAAAACATAGAAGATTTAGATTTTTTAACACCAGCTCACTTCTTGACTGGACGACCGGGCTTAACGGTTATACAGACGAAAGAGGACGCTCGTACTCGTTGGCACTTAACTCAAAAACTAACTCAAGATATTTGGAGAAGGTGGAAAACAGAATATTTAAGTCATCTATCAGCTCGGCAGAAGTGGCAAAAAGAACAAAATAACATTAGAAAGGGCAACATAGTGGTAATTCATGAGGACAATCTCCCCCCGGGAAAATGGGCTATGGGAAGAGTCATAGATGTGCACCCGGGAAGCGACGGCCTGGTGAGAGTAGTGTCACTAAAAACAAAAAATGGTGTTATTAAAAGGCCAGTTGTGAAACTTTCCGTGCTCCCGTTAGAAAAACCATCTGAACAAACCCCAAAACATTCTATCAACCAAAACAACAAAATGAAACAAACATCGTCACGAAGCTTTATCACATCCGCTATAATGTTTATATGCTTATTTTCTGTTTTCATTGCACCCGTACAAGGTTTCAATGTGACAAAATTAAAAGAAACACAAAATATTTACTTTGATAAAATAGCCGATTTACAACTTATTCGAGATGAGTGGAAAATAATTGCATATTATGACTTAGATCCATACTGGGAAGGAACCTTGACCTACACAAAATACTATAATTATTTAGATAGAGTGTGCGATTCAATAAAGCAATTATCACATTGCAAGATTATCATGTTACAATTAAAACATTCATATGAGGAGCTCGAACGTAACAATGCGATTTTGCTGAATACTTCAAAATTGGCTCGTGCCTCTCATCGACGGCGGCGCGGTCTTATCAACGGTGTCGGATATCTGGGCAACAAACTGTTCGGACTACTCGACGACGACTTCGCAAAACAATATCAAACGGACATCGAACTCGTCCGAGATAATGAAAAACACCTGGCGCTACTTTGGAGAAATCAAACATCTATTCTGGAAACTGAATTTAATATATTAAAACAAACAAAGGAGTCCATACAAAAACAAAATCACCTTATACAGAATCATCTATCCGTTCTCGATAAAGCCTCGAATACCTTGGTACGTCAAGTAAAAGAAGACGAAATTAAAATTGATTTCACTCTGTTAGCCATAGCCGCAAATAACATTCTAAACCATCTACGAAATGTCCAAGATGCACTGTTAGAAACAATCACAAATATATATAATGGAAAAATGAATGTGCATGTATTAGACGTCCAACGCCTGCAAAATGAGCTGTCTATTATATCCGGATACTTGTCAAAAGATTTAACTATACCTTTATCTAATATCCATACAGACATGGCGAACATTTATCATTTACTAACGATAAAGGCACGAGTATCAAAACGATACGTTATTTTCGAATTAAAAATGCCTCTTATAAGCAGAGATATCTATAGTTTATATAATATTTTACCCATACCCTATCGAACAATAAACAACATGGCGACGGTAGTACCAATTGGAGAATACGTAGCAATAAACTTACATAAGGACTCGTACCTACCTGTGACTAAATCTGAATGGGATCACTGTTTGCCTCGGGATACCTTGACACAAGTATGGTCAATTAAAAACACCTATTTTTAAAATGAAATCGGACAATGACCTCTGCTTACGCAAGGAAAAAGAAGATCAGTGTTCTACCAAAATTACCCCTTGCAAAAATAAATGGAGCGATTTACATAAATTAAATCAATATTTATATTTCTGTTGTGATAAGTGTCAGTTACGTACACTCTGTGGGGATCGAGTTACAATCTATCAGCTGAGTGGAGCGAACATACTAAACGTAAACAACAATTGTGAAATAAAAGCACAGGATTTTACAATATACACCCATAACATGTTTGAAAATAAAATAGAAATGAAAGATTCGTTCGAAATTCCTCTCATAGCACCGATAAATCACATCATAAACATTACTATCGAAGATATAACAGAAAATCAAACCCATATTTCCAACAATATGATGAAATATCTAGAAGAACAAATAAGTGTGATGAAACAACAGGAACCATTAATAGATAATGTATCAGTCCATGATGTGCACCACTACTCGCTTATATACAGCATAATAGGAGTGGCAGCAGTAGTAACATTGATCTACGGTTGCCGTCGGATGCGCCGGCGCTGGTGCGCGGCGTCCCCTACGCTGCCAGAGCCGCGGCCGGCCCTGGACGCTGCCGGCCCGCGGCCCGCAGTACGCACTGCGCGTCAACTAAGTGATGTGAATATTAGTGAAAATAGTGTACAAGTTATATGTGATAGTGAAAGCGTATCGCGTTACATTGAAAGGGGCACCACCCCCGTAGTGATTAGAAAAAACTTTTGTGTGTGAAAATGAAATGTTTAAAGACTCTAAGAGTATTTTTATCATTAATTTTGTTTACATTTTACATTTTTTACTATTTTAATTTAACATTTGCAATGCTTTCTCAATATAATTAAGTATCCTTGCCGTTGCTGCCCTTGGCAAGATGTTCGGTGTAATATTACCGAACCGAATGACGTTTGCTTTGGTCAATTAGTTTTTAAGTTAGTATGTACAATTCCGCCGTCGCGTGTACTTATTCCTAACATTTTAACATTAAATATTAACATTTGTAACTTAGTAACATTAAATAACTTTATAACGGTGTAACATAAACTTTTAATTGAACATTCCAACACTGCCCACCCCCGCTCTCCAAACAAGAACAGTAATTTTATTTTAAAACTTTGTTGCAGATATTCTCTCAGTAACTATCATCAATGGTAACCTTAATTCAACACAAAATGAAAACGGGATCTACTATTACAAAGATGGCGACAATTTGTCTATTTCTTGCAGACGCTCTGAGCACACTTTCGACATGCTACCGACGAACAGCAGCCTTCGCTTAATTATCGGCAAAAACGGTAAATACTTTTAGACGTATTTCTTACTTAAAAAGATATCTATTAATTGTAACGAAAAATTAATTAGACACAACATTAATGTTACAGTAAAAGCCCATGATTCAGTAAATGTTAAGATTCCTGTAAAACTATAGGTTTAATACTACGGTTTATTGACAAAAGTCGATCTTTTTTGGGATCATTATTCATATGGAACTTTTACTATGATGCATGCACCAGAGGATGCCAGACTTGTCAAGTAGTTTGGACTGTAGTAAGAAGTTCAAAAATCTTTATCCCATAAATGGCTAACTAAAGAACAAAACGAATCACATTCAGTTAGCGATAAGTCTATAGAATACGGATAGAATTCAGTCGGAGACAATAGTCCAATTTTTATTCTAATATTTTTATTTTCAATTACTATTAACTAAGACTGAGACCACACCAAGAAATAATGCCACAAAAAGTTTCTGACACCTTTTAACGAAAATTACGCAGATGAGATCTGACACATTTAAAAGTACATAAGAGTAAGAGAAACGTAAGAGAAACTACTTTAAAAAAGAAAAATAACATTACGCATACTACCATGCGTTTGATAACAATACCGAAGTCATAGTCATCTTTGATCAGAAAATCCCACAAAACAAATTTAGACTATGTTATGGTCATTTTACAGTGAAAGAATAAAAAAAAATCTTATCTTTTTGGTTTATAATGGGAGTATGATGATAATTCGCATGCAAGGGAATCAAAGTGGATATTAAATGTGTCTCTACAAGTACAAGATTGCAAAGTCTTGTAGTTGTAGGTACACTTTCTTCCTGACCTGTAACTGATGTTAGAAAGTGTTTTGACATACATTTTTCACTTCTCATTGGCGGTAACAATTCAATATCAGAACCTAAGATAGTTAAACCTTATGCATACATAGAACGATGATAGTTTTAAAGGAGCGTGAGGACATAGCGATGCCATGACAGAAGATGGCGAGTCGGCGAGAAATTTTGAAAATTAATTTTATTTTAAGATTTTAGCTTACTATATGAATGATATGTTTTTAATATTTTTTATATATATTTCATGTATATCTATAAAATATAAATATGAAAAAAGTTGTTCATATATATAACTTTAGACTTTATAGTAGAAATACAAACAAAGACTACTAAATAAATTTCAAAGACTGTAATCACAACTTCCAGAAAATGAATATTCGAATACTGTAGCAACTTCAAGATCTGATGTTGCTTTCCTATTATTAATATTTAAATTAAAGTTAGTATTTCGTGATTTTACTTCTCTAGTACCTTTATACCTATATTATTTCACGACATTTTTTATTTTATCTTTACTATTTTTAATTTTTGCATTTAATTATTTACACTTGGCTAAACGACACACCATTTCAAATATTGGACATATTCTTCGAAATATTCATTCTATTTAAGAAGTGAAAAATATTTTTTGTTTTGTTTCCAGATCTTACCAATTTGGACGAAACAAAACACGTAAAGACGAATATGATAAGCAAAAATCTTACACTAACGAGTAAAAATAACAATAGTGCTGTAATATGTGAATTCACGAGTGCCATTAAAACCATACATATCCTGAACACTACATTGGTTGTAGTTGATGATGGTAAGCACATAGATAAATATTGGGTCCTTAACTCCTTACATATGAAATTCGTGTTTGGTATGGAAGGAACAAAAAGTCGAATATTTTTTAATTTAATATATTTATTTAATCAAAGTATAAACCATTGTTATTTATGCACTTTTGCCATCTCATAGGTTGATCCCTTGACAAAAAAACCATGCGGACGGGAATCAATTAAATCTTTGAAGGCGATTTGCGCTGCCCCATCGGAGTTGATTTTTTCCCCTTGCAAGAAGTTATCCAAATTTCGAAAAAAATTGGTAATCTGTTGGAGCAAGGTCTGGGGAGTACGGTGGATGTCCTAGACATTCCAATTGAAGCTCTTCTAATTTGGTAGCCGTCTGTTTTGCAGTGTGTGGTCTAGCGTTGTCGTGAAGTAGCAGTGGCTTAAAGCGATTGACCAGCCTCGGTTGTAAAACAGCTAGTTTTTCCAGGATAGTTTACAATTGCTTACAATAGACGTCTGCCGTAATCGTTTGGCCAGATTTTGAGAAAACTGTAATGAACTACACAGATACTAGTCCAACAAACGCTTACAAGTAACTTTTTGGGTTCTATTTTTGTTTAGGGCAGGATTTGGCTGGCATGCCAACCATTGCGATGAGCGCTTCCGATTATCGAAGAGAATCTACTTTTCATCACAGGTAATGCTTCGATTTCAAACACCCTTAATTATTGTGCCGGTTAAATAATGTAACGCAGCAGTCGAAGCGCGTTTGCCGGTTTGCTTCACTCAATTCGTTAGATATCCAACTTTCAAGCTTTTTAATCTTTCCAATTTGCTTCAAGTGGATTGAAACAGTTTTATTACATACATCGCAGCCTGCAGCTAACTTCTTTCTATAATAGCCTTCAATTCTTTGTTATTAATTTGGGTCTCCGGCCGTCCATGAGGCTTGTTCTGCAGGTCGAAATTTCCAGAACGAAAACGTTGGAACCAAAAACGCAGTGTTTTCTTTTATGACACAACCGCCATACACATCATTAAACCTCCGAGCCGTTTCCGCAGCACTGATACCACGGTTGGATTCGTACTCGTAAATAACACGATATTTCAATTTCTATTTTTTATACTGAGTGACGTAAGTAGGACAAACAGAAGAAAAAACAAATGAATGCCTCCTAACGAAACACAAATACATGTGTAAACGGTTGTATAAATTTGAATTTGGAAATCCAACCATGGAGGAGAAATTTGTGATCAAAGTGGCCAGTACGACAAAACGCCAATTTCATTTATAAGGACCAATATAATATGTTGTACCGTATGATATCATTGTGACCCTCTCTAAAACTCTGGTAACTCTAATTGGTAATTCTCGGTATATTTTTGGCTCAATTCAACACATAGAGTGACTTTCCTGGCGATTACGTCCGGGTTTCCGGGTTACGCTGAATAGGTCTGTTAGAGCGGAAGAGTCCCATACACCCAGCCATTCCGTCAGGCGGTAGGGTAGAAGTAGCCGGTTAGGTGTAGTTACTAAAAGTGAGATCAGTGTGATATAGACATGGTTGCACGTCAGGTTACCACAATTTAGTCTCTGTGATTTGTTTGAATTTATATAGAGAGATTTTATGTCAAGCGGAGAAGCAACATAAAGTTAGGTCATACTTCTTAGGTTATACTTCTAGACATACGACTATACTAAACTTTTTTTCCCTAAGGGCAAGTTTGAGTATGAGTGTTTGTTCATACTCAAACTGGCCCTTAGGGTAAGAAAGTTGTTAAAAGATGTCATGCACATCCATGTCCACTAGAAGTATAACCTAAGAAGTATGACCTCATATTATTTTGCTTGTCCGCTTGACGTCAAATACCAAACAATAGAGTTTGACTGTACATTTGAATGTACATTTATATTTTTAATTCTCCTTTCAGAACGGGCAACAATAACTTGGCCTGGTATCGCAGGAGAATCATACAATACATCGGATAAATTATATATTTATAAAGGGAAGCTTAACGAGACGATACCTAAAATAACTTGTGACAAAAATGAGAAAAGAGGAACGTTACATTGGCAGTTTTGCAACAATAATTCACCATCAAGTAATATTTTAGATTGTATTTTATGTTTGATAATCAGGTCTACAGCCCTGTCTTTCTTGAATATGACTTTATTTTTTATTATAATTAATTATTTATTCAACTCACGACAGAGACCAAATGATATAACAACCAGATCATTCTTAACTTGGAAAACGCTAAAGGCTCTTTGGTATGTTGTAAGTTAATGGTGTTTAAATGTCATAATGATTTAATTAGAAAACTAGCTGTACAATTGGTAAGCGCCATTAAATTAAAGGTCTAGCCACCTAATTCAACGATTGTTTAACATAGTTAACGCACAATTCGCGTGATAGTGGTTACTTTTCACAACCGATTCGAACCCGACACGAGGACATTTAAAATATTGATTATTGGATCTGCCGATCTTTATAGGCGAGTGACTCACAAATTGCCATTACTGAGGTCTATTGTCTCGCGTCTGGATTTTGTGATACCTTTCTTGCTTCGGATAGTTACAATACAAGTAATAAACGCTACTTATAGCTATTTGACTTCTGAGCTCTGAGCTGTGGTCTATTATAAATTAGGAGCGAAGACCTGCCCAACAAATTTTTATGAATCTAAAAATATTAAATCCTTCTTTTTTTTTGTTCCTACAGACGAATCCTGTCATCCTACCCGAGTAAATTATGGAACTACTATTGTACGCCAAAGTTTTAGTCTCGAAAGCAACCAGACTGAACTGAGATGTGTTTACACTAATCCTTCAGGTGTAGAAACGAAGACAGTGATTTTGTTCATAATTCCCGCTGAAAATGAAGACAAAATAGGTAAATATTCGAACTATGAGATAGTGTTATGTGTTAGGAATAAGAAAAAAACGAAAGAGTTGTATGCTGACTGCAATGTTTTGACGGGTTTAGGTAATTTTTTATAATATCTCTTGATCATTCCTATCGTCATTCGTTCTAAAAGCGATTGCGACTTTGGAAGTAATTTTTATTTGATATGAATCTATAATGCTGCTCCAGCGCTGCGTTCGGCGGTGTACCATTGTCCCAGGCTTCCACTATATGTGTAAGAGGCTGTCGTGAGAAGCTATAAGACTAGGCAGTGTTTGAAAAAAAATTGAAAGTCATAGAGATCAAATACACGCGTAAAGACTTGTTGCGCTCAGTTATGTACTGTAAGTAGGGGGTCGTCCTATATTAATCTTGTGATGTTTTTTCAGCATTTTTTTTATCCCCTCCCCCTAAGTGATAGATGATGAGGTATAAGACTACGTCCCCCTTCACCCTAATCACGTGTATTTTTTAAATCTTGATTTTTCATGCCGTTTTTTGATGAAAAAATAAATAGTCTTCTTATATTACTACATCTTCTTCCCCCTTGTGATATTTCGTGATTTTTGTCTCACCTTTCGAGCCTGACGTGATTAATGGACGGCCCCTTGGCTTATCATTGCCTGTAACATTTCCGTGACCACGAACGAAATCAGGCTTTTGATGTCCAACAGAGATTATTGTACTACCAATATAGATAGAAATATTTTCTCTCTCTAAGGCGTACATATAACACTTTGATTTAAAATCATCTCACAAATTATTAAAAATAACACGGGTACCTGAAGATACAAATTAAGCTGTTAGACTTATCAGTTGAGCTTTAATAGAATATCAACATCGGGTATTTTAATTATTGTATTTGGTCAAATTTGGTCATTGACAATACTATATTGATAAATATTTTTAAATTAAAAACTTTAAAAAATTGTGAAGTGTTAAATAATACTTTTCAAAAGCGATTTATTCAAGAAAATGCTATTGAAGTTGGACGGAGGAGACTTCAATAGCATTTTCTTGAATAAGCCTTATTAAGATAAGTATTATTTTTCCCTTTTTAAAGTTTGAAGTCGGTTCTATTTTTCATAAAGTTTATTGATATTTTTTATATAGTGGTACCTACCTTACATTAAAATTATATTTTTATATTAAATATTCAACATAGTGAAAGACTTAGAAAAAGAGATTTTATTTTTTACTTGACATATTTTTTTATACTATATTCATATTATAAAGAGGAAAGATTTGATTGCTTGTTTGTTTGCATTGGATAGGTCCCGAAACTATTGGACCTATATAATACGTGGCGGACATAGGCTATGATTTACGAAGGCGATGTCGCGAGGAAACTGCTAGTTTAAACTAGCTAGTAGAAATTAGTTTACCATTCAAAAAGAAATCGATGAACACTTTACTCTTTGATACCTACTAATTATAAGTTGAGTAGTAGAAGGATATTCGTACATACTCGTTGAAAATAGAAAATCCTCCTTTCAGACTTTTAATTAATTCTAAATACGCAATCTTTTGTTTTTTAGCTGAAACGGGTTATGTCATAACATATCATCTTAATATTTAGGCAATATTTGTTGAAAAGCGTATTTTATTAAATGGAAGACTACTAATTTGATTTCTATATAATATAAATGGGTCCACCTCGATCCATCAAGCTGCCGAATAAATAAATAATTTTGAAAATTGGTCAAATTATCGGTGAACATACATAAAAAAAACATACATCGCCGTCGAACATAAAACCTCCTCTTTTTGGATTACAGTAACAAGTGCATGAAAAATTCGTCCATCCTCTTCGGTCTCGGATAGCTCAATGGCTAGAGCCCGGAGAGTCGCCCAGATTGCGAAAGGTTGTAGGGTTGAGTACTATCTCAGGGTACAGGCTAGAGGATTGTTTAAGCATTTTTCATTAAAAATATTTATCATGTATTTTGTTACATAAACAAAGTATTATGTACTACTTTTTGTATGGAGTGAAGTCAGCGACATCTGTAAGGTCGAGTCCGCTGTCTTCCTCCAGCACGCGTAGCATGACAAACTCGAGAAACGCTATGTCTACACTCAAATGTCAGTTTCTCGGGTCAATAGTGAGATATAGTATGGGCACACCCGAGAAAAGTGACATTTGAGTGTAGACAAAACGTTCTCAAGTTTGTCATGCTACCCGTGCTGGATCGCTTCCAGATGTTACTCTACCGCAGACTATATTATCAGATAGACCAATCAAGTTTTGACCTTGACGACTGGAAGGTCTAGTGATGGGAGACCTGATTTGAGAAACGAAGCAATTTCCCTGCGTTAATAAAATAAAGAATATGGTTTTATATTCAGTCAGTCTTTATTTTCTTATCTATAAATCATAAAGTTATTCAGTCTTAGACATATTCATCATGATAATCAACATACTTAACAAGCCCTCAATTCCCTCATTAAAGGAACAAATAAGTACTAGTAATAGATGAGGTATTCATTTGAGCAGTTACATAGAATCTCAATTTTTTTTTATATTAAAAAGTAAAATTTCTTGTTTAATTTGTTATTTAATATTTATAAGCACTTACTAATTAAGTAATAATCAAAACAAAAAAATATAATGTTTATCTTAAAAACAAATAAACGGCTTCTAAACTAAATTCAACATTGTGTATATATTCACTTCAATAAAAAATATGATCAATCACAGCGCGAGAATGCAGTTTCGGTTTCGGTCGTACTTTTGGTAGGTATGCCACTAAAACCAAAGCTCGTTTTTTTGCCGAAACTCGACATACTGGTGTTCTGTGTGGCATTTAATTTAAGTCCGGATCTACTGTTTATGATAAACTGGTAGTTTTTTTTTGTAACATTGTTATTTATTTATTTTAGATCAATAAACGTTTCTTCTTTTTATAAGTTGTTTGATAAACAAGGAGCTAAGTCAAGTTATTTTATACGAGATAGTTTTACTCACGAGATTTTGCGAGAGAACAAATAGTAATTGAATTTTGATTAATGTTTTTACTTATTTTGACCGTGGGAGAGCCACGTTTCGGCATGAATGGGCCGGCGCAACCGGAGTGATACCACGGCCTTACAGAAAACCAACATGAAGCAACGCCCGCGTTGTGTTTCGTCGTGTGAGTGAGGGTACCGGAGGCCCAAACCGCTCCTCCCTCCCTATGATGGTGCAGTTGAATAGAAGCAATTTATTACCCCAGGAGAGTTCCAATTACGCTAGCGTTGTTGGATCTGTTGATGCTCCACTTGGCTCCTGGGACCACTGCCTTATTAGGAGTATTGTGCCACTCATGTTATTGCAACAACCACGTGTTGCACGTAGTCGCCGTGAGATGGGATGGGTTGCGGTCCTTTTTTGCGTCCTACCCTTGGAAACGTATCTGCTTTACGCCAGATGATCCCAACAATGCCACCGAGTCTGTTGCTGATGTGGTGCTTCAGGGTATGGAAACTTTCATTCCATCCTCGGTTGTCTCTAATGGTGGCAGATTCCAACCTTGAATCATACCAAGCCTGGGCAAATGCGGTATTGTCGCAGGATGTAAATACCAGCGCCCTGGAAAAGCAATACAACTTTGCCTCCAGGTATTTTAAAAGAGACATTGCAAGAGCGAAAGCAAAGTATATCAGTAGAATTGGCAAGAAGTTTGAACGTCTTCCTTCGGGCACGCGTGCTTTCTGGTCTCTTGCCAAATCTATTCAAGGTAATTTCTGCACGCCTTCATTTCCACCCTTGCACAAAGATAACTTCTCATTAGCCCATGATGCAAAAGAGAAAGCCGATCTCTTGGGTAACTTTTTTGCATCCAACTCAACTTTGGATGACCGGGGGCTGAAACCGCCAACCATTCCGCGGTGCAAGGGTATCCGGTTTCACCAAAGCTAAGTGCGTCTAGCGCTACTCTCCCTGGATAATCACAAGTCGAGTGGGCCCGATGGTATCCCCCCTATTGTGCTTAGGACGTGCGCTCCAGAGTTGGCACCGGTCTTAACGCACCTATTCCGGCTCTCTTACTAATCTGGCGTCGTCCCAATTATGGGAAACTGCTTTAGTGAATCCAATCCCAAAAAAAAGGCGACCGCTCAAACCCGTCCAACTACAGACCGATCGCTATAACCCCTTTGCTTTCTAAGATAATGGAGTCCATTATCACCGCCAGCTCCTTCGGTACCTTGAGGATCGCCAGTTGCTTAGTGACCAACAATACAGTTTTCGTAGTAGTCGCTTTGCTGGCGATCTTCTAGTTTACTTGACACATAACTGGGCTAAGGCAATTGAAATAAAGGGGAGGCCCTGGCAGTAAGTTTGGACATAGCAAAAGCCTTCGATCGAGTGTGGCACAAAACTCTTCTATGAAAACTTCCCTCGTATGGGCTTGCCGAGAAATTATATGCATGGGTCACTAGTTTTTTGGCAGACAGAAGCATTAAGGTTTTAATCGACGGTAAATGCTCAGACCTACTGTCTATAAATGCTGGTGTTCCCCAAGGATGAGTGCCTACACTTTTTCTTCTGCATATTAATGACATGCTGCAAAGTAGCAGTATTCATTGTTTTGCAGATGACCGCATGATGGACTCCTCCTATAACGGTCGTGCAAAAATTTCACGCGAAAGCGTCATTGACAGCCGGAATCATTTTATGTCTGTTATTGATTCTTCGTAAGAGGAAGTCTCTAACTAGGGTCGACTTAATTTGGTCCATTTCAACCCTACTAAGACACAGGTTTGCGCGTTCACCGCCAAAAAAGCCCCAGTTGGCGTAACACCTCGCTTTCAAAACATTCCCCTAACTACCTCAGCCAATTTTGAGATTCTCGGTGTCGACATATCGAGCGAGGTCCAGTTCCGTGATCACTCAGAGGATAAAGCTAAATTAGCATCTAAGAAGCTTAGTATTCTTAAATGTTGTAATAATTATGTAAATATTGTTGTTAATAAATAAATAAATCTTTGGGCAGGGGCACCCCAGCACCAGCTTCTCCCTCTAGACCGCATTCAGCGGAGAGCGACTCGAATCGTTGATTGCCGGGACACTTCAAGTCGGCTTGATCCACTGGCCCTGCGTAGAGATGTTGCTTCACTGTGCATCTTCTATCGCATATATTACGGGGAATGCTCAGAGGAATTGTTGGGACTCATACCTGCTGCTACTTTCCGCCATCGTTCCACGCGACAAGAAATCCGCGCCCATCATTTGGATGGTTGGAAGTCCTCAACTGTGCATTTTTCTAGTAGTTTCCTGCCTCGCACAGTCAAACTCTGGAACAGTTTGTCGCCAGTGGTATTTCCGGACTGATACAACCTTGAAACTTTCAAGCGTAGAGCATATTATGCTTCTAACAAGATTTCTTTATCCGACACCAGATTTTGATTAGTAATTTGTGTTATGCTTATATATGTATATATTTATGCATATGTATATATATATATATATATATATATATCTTTTACTGTATATATTCTTATACAGGAGTATTTTTTTTCCAGTGCAAAAATTTTTTTTGGTGGTTCAGTATCAGTAATAGAACACTTTTCCATAATTAGTTAAAAAAAATTTTTTTAATATTTTTATCCCTATCGAAACGGTAGAATATGGACACATTTTTTAAAATAAAACTTCAATGAAAACGTCTTCTCTTGCGTATGCCACCGTGCAACCCCGCCGCGCCCGGTAGCCCCCCGCCACAGTCCCTACCGCCCCGCCGGGACCGAGCGACGCGCGCGACAGTGACACTCATACGCACGCGTCGCGCCCGCCGTCGTGAGTTTTACGAGATGGTACGAGTTTATCTTCTGAGTGGTGAGAACCTACATAAGCGCAATTCGGAGAAAGTATGCGACGAAGAGCATACCTCGTATGCGGGCCTTTGGGATCCGTAACCCCGCGGTCCCTAATGCTTCGAACCATTTTAACAGACGAAGTCCCAGAGTCAGTACCCACGATGCGGCATATCTCTTTGGTGTGAGCCAGCCTGCGGTATTGAAGCTGCTAAAAACAGCCGGACTCCATCCGTACCACTTTCAGCCGGTTCAGCAGTTCCATGACCTAGACCCAGTACCACGTCGAGCCTTATGTGAGTGGCTTCTACATCACCGCGATGCAAACATCTTGTAGACGGATGAGGCATTGTTCACAAGTGAGGGACTGTTTCTTATGGGAAGAAGTCAAACGCCGAGATGTAGAGGAGGCACAAAGTCTAGAAGACTTAACAATAAAAAATAATAACGCTTTCAGTGAAGTGAAAAGTGACACTAGTGTTTTAAACAAATTAAATGACAATTTAATGAAATGTGCACGTTTATGTCTGGACAGACGTGGACTTCATTTTGAACAAATATTAAAATACATGGTAGGTAATTAGTTAGGTATTTGTTTTGATTCAACATTATTGTAAATACGTAGTTGATTCTATTTTTTTTAATACGCCTTAACGCAGAAGTACCTATGTAACTTCGGCATAACGTTAATATTTTTTTCTAGGTAACGAATTTGTTTCTCTTTTATTTTTTTGCATTTTGATGGCCTTAACCATAAAAGTATGAAGGGAAAATTGAAATTACTCTAAGAAATCACCTCAGATCATGGCATAAAATCTAGTTCGAATCTAACAAAATGAGCGTTCAGTGACCCGTGTAGATACATGCCTACGGCGCGGCGTCGAGCGAGCGCTCAGCTGACGCACGGCGCGCGGTGTCCATAAATTAAGTTTTAAAATCTCGATCTTTGATAAGCGATAACTTTATTTTTTAGTATTAGAACATATCAAAATAAAAAATACGTGTTTATTTAAATTACTTAAAGTTTATTTTCACAAAATCTTCGCAGTGGTTTTAAATTATTCCTGTATATGTATTTAGATATAGTTCTTATGTTGATATGATATCCCAACAAAAGTGTAATGTACATTCGTTATATCTGTCGCCTCTTTAACTTTAAGTTTTTACTAAATTTATTGATCGACTGGTAGAGAATGCCTATTTGGCATTAAGTCCGCCATTTTTCCGCCGCCGTTTCTTTAGGCAAATAAGATTAAATAAATAAATATTCGTCCCTCAAAGGCCGCCCAAGTAACACAAAACAACATTATAAGAAGCGTACAACAGCATGGACTTATGTCCAAGCAGTATATGAGCAGTATATGTAGCACTATATCAGCCGTACAAAAGTTTATAAGTGTCTTAAAAGCGCCATTTGGGCCCCAAATAATACGGCTTTGAGCATTATTAAATATTATTAGTGCTGCTAACCAGCGCTTATAATATTATTGAAGACAGACATTAGGAAAGTTGTTAGACAGCATACTCTAATGTAAAAAGCATTTTTTTTGACCTTAATAAAGCTTTAAAACATCTTGTTGAATTACAATGCTAAAGTTACGTTTTATTCTAAGGCTAAACGTTTTATTTTCTTTCTATAAAACTATTTGAAAAAACTTATCGAAACTTATGTCCGATTTGATTATTTCGTTAAGTGTATTGCAGTGCATTTGTGTTGTGCGGTGATGTCTTAATTGAAAATAAATAATTTATCATAAGGTAAGTATCAATTTGATTTTGTCTTGAATGCAAATGAGCGGGGTGTATTAGTCTTATGTGAAAATATATATATGTTTTGGTTCAAAATTCACGCGCCCTCACAGAAATGCTTTTTTAATAAAAATAGGGACAATTTTAGAATGGACATTGACACCTTTTGTCATTTTTTAACGATTTGATTAATTTTAACTTATAAAATTGCTTCTATCGATACTTCGCTTATAAGAAAAACATAATAAGTAGTATGCATTCATATGTGTTACAATTTTATTTTTTATGTTAGATAAAACAGAAAGCAAAAGGCGTCAGATAATATTAATGTTTAAAACTTTCAACTAGTGTCTTTTAATATTATCAGTCTGATTATAGTAAAAAATAGCTTAAGTCATTCTACCTACATATAAAATATCTAAGTGATATCTTTAGCATTACTGTAACACTTTGGCATGTTATAATGTTCACTACCCTTAGACGTCATAAAAATTGATTGCTATAGTGTTAATCAGGGTACCGAAATAATAATTTAGAATCCCTTAATCACATGATACCATACTCCACGTCTTTCATATTTTATCTGTCTCCAGTCAGGCTGGTCAAAGACCTACCGGTCCGGTCCGATCCGTTTCTGTTCTTACTTCAAATTAATGTTGCGAAACTATCGATCGTTTCATCTGAAAAGTAATATACTATGTATAGGCCTATCGATAACGTGCTTATACTATTGGAAGAGGCAATACTATCGATAGTAACGATAGTATTGCTGCTAAGAACATAGATTAACAAACTATCGATAGTCTAAAACAATCGATAGTATCGATAATTCGATACTATACATCAAAGATCTTTGTCCAAGTTACGATTTTATGAATGGATTCATTCATAGAATCGTTTCTTTGATCTTGGATCAAATATTTGATGGAATACCTCCCTAACGCAATG
Source organism: Diatraea saccharalis (assembly GCA_918026875.4). Lineage (NCBI taxonomy): Eukaryota > Metazoa > Arthropoda > Insecta > Lepidoptera > Crambidae > Diatraea > Diatraea saccharalis. The sequence continues at coordinate 26,905,092 of OU893337.1, forward strand.
CATCCGATTTCCGTCATACGGTTTCTATCAGTCATCAGTGAATCTCCATGCCGGACAGATAACTGACGGACTGACCGAATTAGCCACTTGAACTTATTATTTCTGCAATACTTATATTCTATAAATAAAGATATGAGGGCGACAGACATTCGCTTTTAAAATCCACTTAAATTTAAAAAATAAATGTATCAAACCGCTCTTTCTTTGTTTTCAGATAATTAGTCTTTTTGCACTGTTTATGATGACAACAACGTAACACGTGCGACATAAATTTACTAATGAGCATACAAACGCACAAATGAAAATAATGATACGAATCATGGTTTTATGACCAAATTCTTACATATAGTAATTAATTTTTATTTATCTAAATAGTGCTGAAAAATTTAAAGTAACAACAAAATAAGAAGATAACAGAGTTAAAACTTTAGTAAATGCTTGGCTAATGCTTAGCAGTAAATAAGCATAAGAAAAGATCATAAAAATGCGTTTAATCTTAAAAATGTGTTAATATATCTAAGTTCACTGTAAAATATTTCGACAACGTTTATTTAAGTATTGGTTTTCTTATTTATTAATATAAGGCCGTACCTTTATGTAAGTGTAAATGCTGTTTAAGGTACTGTATATTTAAAGTAATTAATGTTTTAGTACGATTATAAGACAATTAACTTTATTTTTTAGACCATACAATAGCTTCATGCATTATAAATTATACCACATTCTACTCAAAAGCATTTAAACTAAGTTAAAACTGATATAAAGTGATAGTCTGACTTTAAAACGTAAATCAGTCTTCACTTCAGTGAATATACAGATTTCGTGTTACTTGGCCGGCAGCGCTTGTAACTCCTCTGGTGTTGCAGGTGTCCATAGGTGACGGCAATCACTTACCATCAGGTGACCCGTCTGTTCGTCTGCCCCCTATCCCATAAAAAAACTTCATTACATTTGATAAATTTTGTATTAACAATGTTATACTGGAAAATATTCTGAATGTAAAATGCTTAAAAATCCACCAACCGTAGGTACTCTGAGATAGGACTCGATCCCACCACCATCCGCAATCAGGGCGAGTGCTCTAACCACTGAGCTAACCAGGACCTTAAAGGACTGACGAATTTTTCAAGCACTTGTTACTTTTCGCTTGAAAAATTCGTCATTCCCGTTAGGTCCTTCTTTTTTTATCGAGTCTTAACTCATGAATATTTTACATATGAAAAAGGACTTTTCTTTAAACAAACGTTTTTGTCTGAGCTAACTTAAATTATATCTGCGAATACATTTTTAAAATCAGTGTCCACTGATGAAAAAGGCGACAAAGTACAGATATATAGTACTGTTCTATTGACAAAGGGTGTCAAATATATATTATTTAAATTATTATCAATATTACAAGAAAGCACAATTAATTAGATTCAGTATTTTAGGATACGAATTAAATACAATAATGAAAATATTTTCATAAACATAAAATCTTTAAAAAATGATTAAAATCTAAAAAAAGATGTATAAAATTATGAGAACATCTTAACAAATAATTAATAAGTATAAAATAGGGTTCGCTGAAAAAATATCAACGGATATATATCATGAAATAAATCGACTGATGTGTCGATGTGTCTTATTTGATATTTATAATATTAATTGTTTTTTTTAGTATTGAGTATTAAGTCTCAGCTAGAAAATTAACAAACTTGATGTGACAACATTGGCCCGAAGTAGCAATCTTACATACTAAAGATTTCAGATTTTCCCTATTCTTTACTGCATATCCTCGCACGCATATTACATTTAATTTTTTTTATAATAAATAAAGAACTATTAAATAACTCAAACTCAATCAAAGTTTTGATTTAAAGGATCAAATATTAAATAAATCTAGCAGCTCAAGAATCGTAGCTTTTCATATGAAAGATATATATCCGATATGTATCGGATTAATATCAAATATAGGATATTTATTATAAATATCGGATTTTTGCGAACCCTGGTTTTACGTAAATGAATTATATGGTTGGAGTTTAGGAGGATAGGTTTTATAATCTATTGTATATAAGGCAATGTAGACAACAAATTTGGTAAGCTTAGATATTTTAACTTTATTGTATTTACTTTCTAATATTGTAATGGAAAGTGACTTCATATTCTAATGAAGTCACTCTTTAATAAGACTTCTCTGTGTGAAATAAAACAGGGAGAATAAAACAGCCCTTGCGGTTCTTCTCAGTAAAAGGTCTCCCGCCGTAGTTTTGCGAACCGATGGTGTAATCTTCGACTTTCACAAGTGCTCTGTAAAAGTCTGAACTGAATAAATAAATTTTGATTTGATTGATTTAATTTTCCGTTACGTCCTTATGTGGATAAAGATTCAATCGATTCAGTCATTTTAATTATTTGAATTTCATTTCAGTTTATGCTTTTGGATTCGATTGTCGCTATATGTAATAATTGTTACAATTTAGTTTTTGTTATCATATAATGTTACATTTCAAAGTAGCTGTATGTTTTATGCGTCACAACGACAAGCAAATTCAACTTTAAACCATAATATAATTATTTTGTTGAGGAATTATCCTGCAAATGAGTCAATCACATTTTTTTTCCTGTTGGATGTTAGCTGTACAATGCAGGAGTGTTATAATTCAGTTTAATGTCAAATTATGTGCTTTAAAATGTTCATATTTATTTGTTTTCTCGCATATGGCGAAGGTAAGTATAATATATCACATTTTTCTCAATATTTATGTTACGCTGTTTAAATTATTTGCTATATACTATGTATGGTCATTAATGTGGTCGTTAATTATCCTAGATATTTGATGATCAAACGAACTTGTCAAATGAGTTAATATAGTAAAAGTATATGTCGCAATAAGATAAAAATATCCGTAATATAGTTATACGCCTAGGATTATAATTTGTTGCATACCGGAACATTCGCAATTCGTGCTATATTATTTTTACACAATGGCGAACTTATGTTCCATAAACACACATAACATAACACATATAATTTACAAAAATCAATGTTTTATCTTATCCCCGACGCGATATTTTATAATAATTATTTGTATTTTATTGTGATGCGCTCCCAAGCCGAGATCGAAGTGTGCATGCTCATAAGCACACATTCTTCCAACCGCGGCTCATTTAAAAATCAAACGACTGTTCATTTTTGAGCATGCTCGAAATAAACATTCTTCTAATTAGTAATGTTTCGAAATTGCAAGTGTTTGCAAATAATACTTTCGTACAACTAACATGTTTGTCAGTACCTTATAAGAATTCCTTGCTATAAGCAAGCATGCTTTTTTCATATAAATATGCAAATTATCTGTTCGAAACTATCGTTCTTATGTGCTTCTACTACGCAGCATGTGTATTTTGGCATTAAAAATTAAATTGATTTTCGTATTTTTCAGGTGACGACAATGCCCTCACTGTAAAGGTCTCATCAGAAAATTTTCACAAAGATGAAATTCTACATTTTAACTGTTCTTCTCGAAATAATTATTTTATCTCAATGCATATAAACGATTCAGGTAAGTCAAAGCGAAAATACTGTTTACCTGTCAATAGTGTTGAAAAATGGAATTTACTGCTTGTATTTTGACGTACCAGATTATGACTTTGAAATAATTCAATTGATTACACGTTTTTCTTATACATTGATCGCTAAGGTAATAAGTATGTAGCCAGTGTTACTAAGGTTTTTGATTTTTTTATCAAGATACTTTTAGTTTTTAATAGTAGGTATTATAAATAAAAGTGTGACGATCACGGATTCTTAGGGTCGATGCAAACCTGATAGAAGACTGAATAACAAAGTGAAGACGATTTTTAGCAATTGTAGTGTGCGTGCCAGTGTGACCATATTCATTAAAAACACCCCAATAACTTAACTTTACGACGTTATAGAGTTAACGTTAACGCTATGCTATTTAATAATATAATGTAAATTCGTTTGTCAATATCAGCATAGATATTCTAAAATCTTTAAGAGTAGGTTATTATTATTGGAGGCCATACATTAGAGAGACTATTTAATTAATTTTTAATTTAAGTTTGAAAACTTCCACTATGTTAACTAAAATTTTAATATATAGAAATTTTGAAACCTTTGGATATAAGTTTTGCTTTATTCGACGTAACCCTTTTATAGTATAATATTGTACATATCATCGCTCTTAAAATGAGTCGAACAAACTACGCTGCGCGAAGTTGGATTCCATGAAGGTTCATTTCGACTATTAAGAATGACTGAAATCCATTTCTCTTTCACATTTTGATGTCGGTTTGGAAATGAAAAAAATGTATGCAAACCCGTTTGGTAAAAAATTAAACCCGTTTTTTATTTTTTACTTCCTCATTCTAATACTTCAATATCTGTGATCTGGACCTCTATGTAGCATTTTGAATGCAAAATTTATTAAATATCATTTCCATACAACAAGAAAAAAATACATAACGCAATTTGTGTTTTTTTAGAAATAACGCGTTGTAAAATTAATGTTACCTGATTTTGGGGTAAATAATAACGTTTAACGTTGGTAATATTTGGCTGAGGTTTTTGTGTTCCAAGCAATTACTTAAATTTAATTTTTAAATTACTGAAAAAGTAAGTTTTCTCTAATACTTATGTGTGAAATGTGATTCCATCCTGCTTTTTATTTTTTGAGGATTGGTTTTTAACAACCTTTTACTACACAATTCGGCAGTTAGTAAGAAATTTTTGATTTTTTATAATGAAACTTTCCGCACGCTGTCTTTAGTTAGACTGATAAGGAAGGCGTAGTTTCGTTATGTATGTGTGCATGAAACTGTGTACGAATACGCCGAGGCGTAGTTTTGTCGGCTGCACTTTTCTGTTAGACAAAACTCCGTCTATACTTTTTATTTGGTCTGAGCTTATTGTATGTGTTAGTACGCGATTCATCTGGCCAAACATCTAACTGTGTGAGATATTAAATCGTGGCCATAGCAACTTCTGTTTACAATTCAATTTGTCTTTGTAATTTTAGTTCAAGTCATCCTTTTCCAAATCCATTATTAAAAGATTTAAGCTATTTACGCAGAATTAAATAATGTTTTGAATAAATCGAATCGGTACAATCGTTCGTAGTCGCTTATATTAAATACATATGTTATATTGGTCAAGTGCATGAATATATTACATTAAACTGGCGCTACTGATAACTAGTTGACATTATTGTTCTTTTAAAAAGGGATTTTGATTTTTGTTATGTTTGTAGTCTTATTTTTTTCCGATTTTTTATAAAAAAATAACGTTCGTATTCAATTTATTTAAAAAAAACGAAAGCACCGCTACTAGATGGCGACTCTGGGAAAAGTTGATTTTTGCAGGAATCGAAAGGACCAAAGACAGTCATTTCCGTTCCTATTAACTAACATATAAAAATACGAAAAAGTCCAAATAGAATATGAGTTGTTTATTGAGGTTTGAAAACTAATTTACTTTTAAACATGAAAGAAAACCGGAAAGGTTGTCATGTAGAAATCAAGAACGTACCGTGGCGACATTTAGTCAGATTTCGGGAACTAATGTTTTTTTAAATACTTCCTCATTTTGCGGTTTTTCCAATAATCTCCGAATTATTAATAAGGCGAAAAATTAACTTAATGAAAATTTCATATCTAGGAGCCAATTTATGAAATATAATTATAAGTACTACAGTATACTGTTATATGTTGTCTTTGTGTTAATAGGGATGCCAAATAATTCTTGTTTGTTCGTTCGTCAGGGAGATTGTTGAAAAATATTAAACGTGTATTTTTTTTTTCGTAATCTTTAATCTACATCGAGTTAAAATGTCACATGACGTCACGCTTCTGCACATTTTATACAATACTGTGACGTAACGAGCCCCCACTCCTCAACTTTAATGCCTGTAATCTAAGCTGTTTCTTGTTAAATTGAAGTAAAAAAAATAAGTATCTGATGTTTTTCTATTGTCTGACTGACGGACTAAATAGTATTTCCAAATGTCTTTATAATATCAAAAAGCTTTAAAAATATTTTAAGAAATTAATATTCGTAATTATACTTTCTTCCTGAAGTGACAATACAGTTTAAATCATAAAATTTTATTTTTCAGACACAAAATATACTGTTCCAAACACATCTATATATAAATCACAAATTATTAACCGCAAGATATTAAAAGGTTCTTACAAAATGAATTTCACCAGTGATACAGTTATCTTGAAATGTGTAGCGAAGCAAGGCTTGAAAGTGAAGGGGACTGATTCTATTTTATTGACGCGGAATAAAACAGTCGATGATAAAGGTAGGAAATAATATTGTTGTTAACTTAAACTATAATACGCTCATTATTTTTGTCTTATTAGAATTAATACACTTTTGTTTTTTTTTTTAATTTAATTTATACAATTTCGCAGTCTACCCTCATTCTTCGTGAATTCGTCGTGCTGTACAGACGTTTGGTTAAAGATTACTCTGGCTCTTGTTAGTATGGAGTTAGTGGTATTTTTTTTTCATGTTCGAGATGTTACCTAAATTAGCTATTTAATTATTGGTTTTAATGCTATTGAAACCAATAATTGAATAGCTAATTTCTCTATCGATTACTTTAAAAGTGTATTTACCTAAGTATTTCTATTGAAATGTAATTATTATTATTTTGTTTATTAAAAAAAAAACTATAAGGACAATTGTGTTGTGATTTGTTTTAAAAAGTATAAATGTAAATAATCGATTTGACTATGTAGACCTGCTGTAAGATAGTTGCTAGTTTTAAGGGGCATTATTGTTGCCTTGAACAATAATGCCTTGAACAATAATTAGTATTAAATCATTTAACTGTGTTCGAATCGAGAGGTTTTATTACAATTGTGTGTCTTAATAATTATATTATCACCTGGACGTTTGCGTAATCATCGTATGAAGTGAAATACTTCATCACATAATTATGGATTCTCTTGGACACTCAATAAGAGATCGATTTAATGTATTTATTGTCAGAGTGATTTCATCAGCTCTGTCCCACACGTCAAGTAAATGTATGAACAGTAGTACCTACATTCTAATTTGGCACATTATCCTCTCTCACGACGTTTACCTCAACTTACAAAAGCTAAGATTATAAATTTGGAAAAGCCAGGACTATTCAGTGTAAGAAAAGAAAGAAGAAAAATCACAAACCTCCGTCAAGGGTTCTTAAATTCACTATCTGTTACTATGAGGCAGCATCATCTTTATGACACATCACCAGTGATGGTTCATTGTGACCTTGCCAAGAGGGTCTATGTCAAGAGGGTCACGACTGAGAAGACTTAAAGGTATTTACGGGGACAGTTTAGTGGTTGATACGTGAAACGGGCATTGCACGCTGTCGACCTATCACGCGGATAAGGCTCAAGTGTTCCCAATAGGGACCCGCCCTGCCATGTGGTCTTCGGGCTGTGTATTCTCTTGTATTTTGACTAGTCTTCCTTTAGGGGGCGGGACCGTAGAGGAACGTCCCACATAAACTGCTGACCCCGCGTTGGGAGGAAATATGCAGTAATGAATGCATTCCTTATGGTTTAAAATTATTAATTTATACACTTTTGTTTTTACAGGTCAAGATGCAGCTAATGAAGTAGTATCTAATTCAGGTAAAAAGAAAATTCTAACATATATGTTAATTCTTACACGGCAGCTCATTTTAAAGATATTTCTAGCAATGATATTAATATGTCTAGATACGCAATACATACCAAAAATCTGAAGCTACTAAAACTAAGACGTTTGTCTTAGTTTTCTCGTTTTTCACTTCATTACTCATTCAACTCCCGCCAAGAAAGTACAAAAAAAATGCTCCGCAAAAACAAAGAAAAACAGTAGATAAAATTCGATTCTCTTTCAGAAACACACATAATACGAAAGATTATTAAGTTTCACACTTAAGTCATTAACATTTTTGGCAATAAATACAAAATTTAAGCTAGGTTATAAAATAAAAATATTTAATTTTCACAAATAAAATTTCGACATTTTCTCGTCAGTGTTGCCACTGCTATTCACTTTCAATTTTCCCAAGTATATGGGAACCTTTTCTTTTTATTTTACTATATGTGGCTATAATTTATCTAAATATCTTTTTATAATTAATTATATAGCTCAGCTTAAGTATAGGCAACTGCGCTAATTCTGTTGATATTTTTTTATACATGCACACAGATGCTAATGTGGTTTAATTTTTTCAATGCCTGGAATTCATTAGTTGTCGAGATACAACTTTTGAAAATACGTAAAATTGTTTGTTTGATGTTTTATGAACTTTGACAAATGTTTTTGTGTTAACCACTGACTTCATCGAAACACAAAGGGATATATATGCACAGATATATTTTTTTCAAAGTTTTTGCAAAGAATTTTTCAAAGTTACAGTATTTTACTAATTGATTTTAAACATATATCTACACTACTCGTTCATTCATTCATTCTTCATAATTGGTGAAATTTTCGCCAGCTGGCAATACAATATCAATTACCCATTTTTCCGTTCATTCTGTCGTTCGCACATATTCTGTCTTTGTTTAACTTAAAGTTTAATCGTAGATATAAGGGAGACAAATATAATAAACCTATTTATAATACATAGTGTAAATATTATTTGCAAAGCTACGTCTTGATTTCGGAAAAGTGCTACGCTTTTTGGCGCGTCCGTTGTATGGGATTGCTTCTCTAGTTATTAAACTCATTGATTTCTAAAAAGATAAACGTCAATTAAATCGACATGTAAATACCTATTCAACTGTTAAATGGAGAACGAATAGTCTTTAAAAAAAAAAACTAATTTAATTGAATTCATTAAAACATAAAGATACTAAATATTGGACAAGCGTCTCGTAGGGTCGTAGCTGCGGGTGAACCCTATATATTATATTACTCTGTGACTAGCCCGAACAATGAATAAGTGCAACTGCAATAGAGGATTGCTTAATACAGGTTTAATCATCATCACATTTATATACGTTAAATATAACAGGACGCACGGTACACTACTGATGATTGTAAGAATTTACCGATGTCACACGGCATCGGCATTTTTGATACAACACAGCGAAGTATTATATAGCTCTTTAGAAGAAGCCAGTGTGACGTCATCATATATTACGAACTGTTAGTGCGGCCGGCACGATTAGTGTACACGAATTCACAGAAAATTATGGAAAAAATCCGTTGCGATCATGCATCCGTAGCGTGCTTGGGACATAGTGGATGGTCACCTTTAAAGGTCATAAATCCATTGAAGAATTTTTGACTTTGGTGCCGAAATCTTACGCGCGGACAGCTGTATCTTTAATAAGATATTCTGTTCGTTTATATTACGTCAAATATTTTTATTGCTTGTTATTAGTTTTAAAACATTATTAATAGAAAGGAATAATACTGCAATTTCACGTTTAGATAATAAATATTGATACTTTAATAGTTGTTTTAGTAATATATTACAAAAATTGAAGGTACATGGATAATATACGGTCATTGAACTACATTTACAGTGGGGTGATCATAAAACGCAACGTGTTTATAATTTTTTATTTTTATTTATCTCCGGTGTTACGTGATAGATATAACGTTGATGTCCTGCTGGAGCATACGCTTTCCCTATGGATTTAATGGAATGGGCTGAGATTCGGGGGCTCAGTGCGATAGTAAAGTATGAGCGGATTAGTGGTTGTTACGACTGCAGATGTAATCGGAATTAACGACTTGCTGTGCCTTCCAAAGCACTGACCGAGATATTACAATTCTTGGTCACCCATCCTATGACTGGCTCTAACGAAAGTTACTTAATTTCCACATCGAAAACCAAAAGCATTAGAATTTCAACTCTAAAAGCAAACAGGCTGATAGAAAATGTATAACGTACATCGACAGTGGCGTAGCCGAGATTACTGATAGATAGCCAGATTTGAAAGTGGGGTCATTTCTTTGAGGGAACGAAGATAATGTTAGTTTCGATAACTAACATTACTGTTCAAATTATATGCTAAAACTTGTTGATCAAATGTTAAGAATATTAGTTATCTAGTTCTAGTTATTGCTGGTCTAGCACAAATAACCGTAAACCTCATAACAGCAATTTTCTTTGCACAGACCCTAAATCCGAAGGAGATGATATGACAGACAAATTAAATAAATACACACCTAAAGAAAGCGGTGAGTAGAAGTTTCAATTTAATTTATATATGTTATTATCATTGAAAAGTGGTATGAATAATCTAAGGTATTTTCATAGCTGGAAATTATGGTCACCATTCGTTGATTGATTATGGTTTATAAGGTTAAGTAAGGTTAAAATAATTTACATAAAATTTTCACTTTTGCCCTTGGTAGACTACTCCTTAAGCCATAGATTTATGCCTTCTGCAGACTAGAACCACAATTATAATTATATGAATACAAGATGAAAAATAATATCCTCTCTCTTCTTAATTTTCATTATATAGAAAGAAGATAGCTCTTTTAATGGGCCTGAATAAAATAATATATATTCTATGTATGTATATTCTATTTCATACCGTCTTATTATAAAACAGGTACTAACTTTAGTACCAGGTTTAAACCATTATCCGACCAAATTAAGTCAACACATTCTCATCTGTTACTTTCAATTTGTTTTAGGCAGCCAATGGTTTAAACCAAGAACTGTGTTTTATCATAAGACGGATATAGTTTAAAATAATGTAGAAATCACCCGACTTTTTCAGATAAATATGACAGTCTTATCATTTGGATATTGGTAGTCAGTGGAATTGTGATCATAATCATTCTTATTATCATCATAATAAAAATTTGTCGTTCCTCGAAGACAGACACGGCCAAGGTAAGACATTCATTACGAGTACATCCACCCTTATTGGCATAATTTTTTAATTCATAACGTTATTACTTAATGATAAATATTCTTAATGATAAATACTTAAAAAATCCATTTGGTCTCTGGCACACTGAGATGGGATTCGAACCCATAACCTTTCTCAATCCGGACTAATTTAGAAAGTCAGAATTCCCTTTAGGTATAAGAATAATAGTCTTTAAATTATTTTTAAAAATAATTTAAAGAAAAACAAAAAACACGCAGCGTAAAAACGAATTTAATAAAATAAATGAACAAATTAACCTAAATAAAAACTAAAAAGAAAGAAACAAGACACACGCATAAAACAAATCATAAATTCTAATGCAGAACAGAACGACTCATAGTCGGGGGGGGCCCCTTGGGAAGATTTGATTGGTAAAATTTGAATGGTTTTTTGTTTTTCTTTAAATGATTTATTTTTATTTTATACTTTTTAGTTACGATTTGTTGACTTCGTTATAAGATGATAAATTTCGCAATCTAGTTATTTCATTGAGGGAGTTGATATCGTTTGTTAAACAACTTTAAATCGTTATATATCCTAAATTATTGAATTAATGAAAAATGATAAAAGGAATCTAAAGATGATTTTAAAATACCTATTCAACGACACCCCACTTGACATAGTTCATCGTTTTTTTTTTTCATTTTGACCAAATGGCGTCTGGTTGTCGGTGTGGTGAATTTTGATTACTGTCATGTCTTAAGTGTCACTCGCAAGATTAAGACGAATTGATTGACGTAAGAATCATCAAAATCGGGCTCCGCATTTGGGTCTCTAGAACGCCACATAGAAACAAACATACATACATAGACTGATAAACACTTTACCCTCCCTTGTGTCGTGCAGTCGGGCAAAAAGATACATGTTGTATATGGCCTTCACCAGCCTCTGCCGTAGCAAGCCCGTTTTTTTATTTTTGGTTATACTTCCAATCCTACTTAAGTGATTGATCAGTTCTATATGTTATGCCAAATTCAATTATGCCAAAAGAAATTCAGCCATATAAAGCTTTATATTATAGGTATAATGCAACAGAAAATAGGGTATAGAAAGATTCAGCCAATCGACGATTATCTTTGTTATTAATAAAATAAACGAATGCTTTAAAAATAAGATTTTACAGAATCTATATACCTAATTACTTTTACAGCATCGAGATCCATTTACGTTTTATTTTTTCTTCCGTAGTTAGGATGGGAGTTTAAATTTTTAACATTATTATTGCTACCTTCTTACTACGCTATCTTAAGATATAATATAACATGGTATATTTTAGCTTTTTCTAATTATATTTATGCATATGGAACTGCTTACTTTTTTAGTCAATCCTAAAGCATTAATATAAAACTTGTAGATGGCGCTCGCCAGCCGCAGCAATGGCATGGTCGCCTCCATGTTGACCGTTGATCGGTTCTTTCATGCTCAGGAATATTACCCGAAAAAAATATAACCTTAAAAATACATAATCTAACATATACTGTATGGCATAGTATTATAATGCGAACGATTCCCTGTGTTAAAATGATTATGCCAAATTTTATTGGGAATAAAAATATAATGCTAAAATATTGTAAACATATAGTTTATGTTTAAACTTATAATAATATAGCTAATTTAAACTTATACATTTCAGAGCCACGATGACGTCACTTACGAGAATTTCCGTAATGAATCAGGTACTCCTACACCGTTCCCACGAAGTGCAAGATTGGAAGAAACCTACTTGAGACCATCGGACTGTCGAGAATCACCATATGCTATCCCCACCACAGATAACGAAACATACGCCTTGCCATACGTTGAAAAGAATATAGATAACCTTTATTCTAAGCCCGTACCAAAATCACAACGAGGTAAAGACAAGGAATTCAAGTCACTTTATACCGCAGTGCTACCAAAGAGTTTAAGACCAGTTAAAACTAAAGACAAAGAACCATTCTATGCTGAAATCGACGTGGATAATAAAAGTTGTAATAGACATATCGACAAAAACTTACCTGAATATACATTAGTCATGAAATCGAACAAGGATTACGAGAATCTCGGTACCGCAAACAAAAAACGTTTAGAAAGAAATCCTAGTTACACAAATGTTTTCCCAACTAACGCACCTTATGTGAACAGCAAAGATAATAAAACAGAAAATGATGACTATGCTGAACCAAGTTACTGTGAAATTAATAAGTTACGAGATGCCAATTCAGCATGGAAAAGTGCGTGAAATTACATACCTTATGCTAAATTAATTATACACATGCAGATGCGACCAAGTAAAAAGAACTTTTACAGTCAGTTGCACAAACGTCTATTAAAATTGTTTAAAGCGACCCATACAAATTTGATAATAATTAGAGCTTAAAAGCGTCATTAAATCCTAATGGAAGTTTGTGCCACTGACCGTTAGACGGCAAAGAAGAAGTATTTTGGCTGCAGCAACATCGGTTGTTGCAAAAATGTTTAACAGAATCCTTTATACAGGTATAAGACGTAGTATAGGTGTAAGTTTGTAATATGTGAATTCTTGAGATGTATCTCTGCGGAGTTAGTGTATCCGCAAAAAAAGCCCTCTCAAAAATTAAAGAATAAAGGAATGAGTCCATATGTCTGTGCATGAGTACTCATTATTATTACTTTTAATATGATAATGTAAACATTAACAATTTAATAAGGCTTTGACAGTGACTATATTTAAGTTTGTAATCAAAAATACCTGTATTTTCATATTTATAATTAAAATTATTAAAATATCATTGTCAAATATGAAAAAAAATATGACTTTTTATTTCGAAACCTACAAGTACAAATACTACCTTAATTTGGTTCATGTTATATTAACTTACTGATACAATAACATTGATTTTCTTAATAGTCCTAGGTCTTTATTGCGTAATTTATTAATGGTATAATATCTAGGAAGACACTGCACTAATAACATCGGACTATAAAATTCAAGTTGTTGAGGTTCTATTGAGGTGCGATAAGTACGTAAACATTTACCCTGCTATGAAGAAACAAGGTTTAGCGTTAGAGTAAATTTACGCTAAAATTGCAATTTTAGTGTTAGTCAAAATTCATATTATACCTACAGAGAATAAGCAAACCTACTACCTTCTAAGAGTGAATATCACACCCGTAGAACTTCGTACTAGGCTAACCTTTGCTAAATCTCTGTTTAATAATATGAATTTTGATTAATGCTAAGTGCACACTAACATTGTTATTAATAAACAAGGTCTAGCGTTGGAGTAAATTTACAATAATGATTAGTTTTTGCTAATCAGGGTTCGCTGATAAATATCAACGGATATATATCCGATATACCTATATCGAATATTATTATTAAAGGCAAAAGTTAGCAAAGGTTAACCTACTACGAGGTTCTACGGGAGTAATATTACTTCTAGGGGTAGTTTGTTTGCTTATTACAGCATTAGGATTAGGATTAGGATAGTATTAGTATTAGGACTATTACTAAAATTGCAATTTTAGCGTAAATTTAATCTGACTCTAAACCTTGTTTATAAGAAATGATAATAATAATATAATAATAACTAACGCTTTATTACACTCAGAAAAGATTTACAATACATAAAAACAACACATTAAGAAGAGAAGGAGTAAGTAAAAGGCGGCCTTATTGCTAAACAGCAATCTCTTCCAGGAAATCTATGGTGAAAGAAATAAATTTAATGATAGGGATGCTGAGAGGGAGTGGGCGCAATGTTTGGAAGGATAAATAGATAAATGACGGATACACCTTAAGATAAATGCATAGATTTAGAGCAAGAAGTAACAGTTTTGTAACGTTAATAAATATACTAAATAAAGAAGAGTGTTTTAAGATAAAGACAGGCAATGACTTTTTACCTGATCGCTGAAGGAGTTGAGTGAACGAGGTTTCCTGATTACTCTCTGGAAGAGAATTCTAAAGTCGTACAGCATGCACAGAGAAGGAATATGAAATCTGTTGTTTGATGAGATTGTAAAAGGACCACAAGGAACAAAGAGAGGAGGAAGAGCGAAAAGAGAAAAAAATCTTAAGATAAGGTGGAGAAGAGGGAAGGAAAATGATAGAATAGGAAGGCTACTTAGAACGGAAGTGTGACACTTGGTCATATTTACAGAGATTGAAAAATGAAAAATCTAATGGAAACATTCTGCAGACGCTCAAGGGAATTGTGAAGGTCCTCCGATACATCTGCATAACATAAATCAGCTAGTCCACACACCAGCCCTTTTACGTCCCCACTGCAGAGGCTCAGGCCTTCCTTATGGATGGTTAAGGAGGATGGGCCATGACCCTCCACGCTGGCCCAATGCGGATTGGAGCTAGTCTAGTAATCAGCTAGTCAATAATAGATAATTAAAAAGAGTGCGCTAGGTGACCTTAGTGGTAGTCGGTAGAAAATTGCGTAGGCGTCTGAAAGAGCCATATGCAGCGAAAACCTTCTGCTTCCGCCTGGGGTTTCCGAGAGAACTCGAGGGAGAGAAACCCTACATAACCCTCATACCCTGTGCTAGGGCGAGCGAGTTTCCAGTAATGCATTTCCTAGCGTAAAAAAAAGTCAAACATAGGAGGGTCAATTCGAATCAAAAACAGCTTCTTATTAAATTCTTCATATTTCAAAATTCAATATTTGAAACAAAGCTGAGCGTGTGCAGTGTTCGATTCACGGAAAAGGATGTTAATATGACAAAATAAATGAGATCTTTCCTGGAATGGTCATTCTTAAATAATTAATTGTTTAACCTTCCTTATGGATCCATAATGATTCAATTTAAATGACTAATATATTGCAGTAGCACTCAACGACTACCAACAAAATGTATCCTATTGCGTTTTATGCATTATTAATTTGTATTAATTTATTTGGAGAAACTTTCGCCCGTAAGTACAATACATACTTAATTTTAATTTTGTTTTGTGATCAATCATGAGAATTTAAAAATAGTTGGTTAAATATATGGTTGGCACGTCTATTTATTTATTAAGAAACTAACAGTACATTAAATATAGCATTACAAAGGATTACAAAATAGGTTACAAGCTTCCACAGTTATTTGTTTAATATATATTTCTTTCTCTTTTAAAATCATCAAATAATAGGGTTAGAGGAAAGCAACCGAATAAGAAATATAAACCCTAAATATGGTATATTGAAATTACTTCTGAAATTAGGTCCAGGAAAATCGAGAACAGTTTACTGATTGATTTGACTTATATACAAGTGACTATAAATAATGATTTAGAAAGTAATTTCAGTGCCTATTCCATTTTTATAATTCTATATTTGTTTTTTGTATGTATTGTAATTACATCCGGAATACTATGTCTGTATCTGCATGAAATAGAGAGAAAACAGCCCCCGCTGCTTCTTGCTAGTTCTTCTTAGTGCATGATCTCCCTCCTTCGTAAGGAAAACAAGATCATGGTCCATTCCTCCCTCTAAATCGTCTTATATAATAAATATGTAACTTAGTCAGGAAACTAATTTTAAGAAGGTAAAAAGCAGGGTTCGCAAAAATCCAATATTTATAATAATAAATATCAAAATATCTCATGTTTTATTTTATCCGATATAGGTATATCAGATTTATATCATGCATTTGAAAAGCGGCGATTTTTAAACTTTATCACAGCTCGTAGCTCACTTTTATCCATTTTAAATAAAAGAATGCTTTTTGAAATGTCAATAGTTAAAAGAAAAACTATACGATCGATTTGAAATTTGGTATAATGAGTAAAATACTAATAGCTATTTATCATTCCGCCCTCGTATATGTATATATATATATGTATCAGCGAACCCTGACTAGTAAAAACTAACAATTATAGTTATCTATTTTGTATCACACACAATTAATTTACCCAATGCTCTATAACCATCATAGCCTAATAATGTCACCCTTCATACTTTTGAATAGTACCAAACCAACACAAGTACAAGAATTATTTATAATCATTGCCCTGACAAAAAGGAACACATAAAAAAATTATCAATTCAATTTGGTGCAGTCGTTTGGAAGTTATGCGCGTACACACATTTCGGCGATTCATTTGTATATATATATATATATATATATGTGTGTGTGTATGTCTCTAGATTTAAATGATTCCACATCCTATAGATAGGTAAAGACCACCAGTATGAAAACTAATTTACTAATGATTCCTTTTTTATTTGACTTATTGACGCGATAAAAATATCAGTCATATAATTTATTGCTCTCCACTGGTTTTTACAGGAATAAGAATTTCTTACAACACAGAAAACGATGGACGGAGTCAACCATTTATCTGTGGTGACGATATCCGTGTAAACCCGAATGAAGTTATATATATAAATATGGAAACAGATATACGATTTGAAAATGCCGTGTAAGTATTAACTACCCGATTCTATGTGCTATATTTGGTAGATTTTGAACAATGAGGTAGTATTTATAAAAAACGAAAGCACTAAAAAAGCACCTCCACTAGATGGCGACTCTAGCAAAAGTTGATTTTTGCAGGAAACAAATGGACCAAAGTCACTCATTTCCGTTCCTTTTAAGTAACATATAAAAAACTGAAATTTGAAAACTTCGATACTTAGATATCAATACAAATACGAAAAAGTACAAATAAAAATAGTTTATTGAGTTTTGAAAACTAATTTACTTTTAAACATGAAAGAAAACCGGAAAGGTTGTCATGGAGAAATCGAGAACGTACTGTAGCGACATCTAGTTTGCTTTCGGGTACTAATGTTATTTTTAATACTTCCTTATACTATATTGATAAATATCTAAAACAGCCATGTGCGAATTGGACTCGCACACGAATTAATATCTATAAAAAAACACAGAATCACGTTTGTTATATGGCTTTCTTACCTTAAATATTTATTTTATTATGTTTTTAGTATTTGTTATTATAGCGGCAATAAATTCATCAATTTCTCTCGTCTGTTTGGGCGATATTTTTTTCGTTTATTGATAGGACCAAAAGCAAGTTTACAATTCATCTTAAATAAGGTTATATTCTAACATTCATTAGTATATCCGTGAGTGTATGATATAACTTACTAGAAAACAATTATACTATCCGTTTCTTGTACCTATTTGAGTTAAAGTAAACATAACCACTGTATGAAATGTGGGTTGCCTGAACACTGATGGAAATAAGCTCACTAGTAGTGATAATAATAATTGCTTGAGAAGTTCGTTATTTTTGCCGGATTCGGGTATTGTAGATCAATATTCAGATCAGTCAGGAACAGTTGTCAGGATTGCAATATACCTATTAAAGAGGTAGAATGAATAGTTTGTTTCTTTACATTAGATAAGCTCTGAAACTACTACACCGAATATAAAAATTCACGCGTATGATACGCCGGTGACAGAGAAAATAATTTACGTGTCATGGCCAATTCTCCCTATTCGATTCGATTTAAACCACAGGGAAGGCCTGAGCCCCATCAGGGGTCATCAATAGGCTGGTGAAGATGAAGATTATTGAGTGGTTAATAAATATTTTTTTTATAAAAGAAAATGAAATGAATAGAAAACAAAAAGTTTAATATTACTAGAGAACACGAGAGAAAACTCTTATATAGAAATCGAGATTACTTACCCATAAAAACTACTGGGACTCGCACTACTGTCAGCTGACACTTTCAATAAGCGCAAAAAGTATTTTGCAGTTTTTTTTTTGTAAATTTTCCGAATTAAACAATACAGACATACTTTACGGTTCGATTTATCAGCAATTAAACACAAGACAATCGCATTTTTAATTTTTAATGGCATCATGGCGTTAAAGAGTTTGAAGTTAAGTATGTATGCAACCTATTTTTGAATCTGTTTTGCACGCGACTACTAGAAAAAAACGAAATCTGTTAAACAGTCGGATTTAGTTTATTTCGCCAACCGTGACAAAATAAAAAAAATATATATCGCCGACGAACATATAATCTCATTTTTGATTTATTATTTACTAGCTTTCGCCAGCGGCTTTGCCCGCGTGGTCCCTAGCGAAATGTTTAGTGGGATAAAAAGTAAGTCAGCTAATACCCTATCTGTATACCAAATTTCATCAAAATCCGTTCATTAGTTTCGGCGTGATTGACCGACAAACATCCAAACAAAGAAACTTTCACATTTATAATATTAATTACTTATTATTCTTCGTTTTATAACAATACCGATAATGTTTGGGCAGTGCTGTGTTGGACGCTGTATTTAAAATATAAATATTCTATAACAAACAAATGTAGAACTGAAATTAAACTTAACACGAAGTTTGCATACTCGTTATCCATATTTGGTTTCCTGATCAGGAATTGTGCTCCGAAATCCCGTGTCATATACGCAAATTTTTATTTTTTTATTATAGAGATAGTAACATAGTTTAGATGGTAGAGAGAGCCTTTAGTGAAACGCGATAAGTCTCGGTATAGACCATAATGAATTCAGGGCTATTACATTTCTATTGGCTCTAATTAAAAAGAAACATCGTTATTGGATACCCCCATTAAATCCACGAAGATTAAGGTAGGCCGGATATTTTCGGTTTCTCTTATTAGGAATTCCGATTGGGAATTCCGTGTAGTATGCCCACACGTTTAACTTAATAAAGTAAGTTAGTTCATGAAGAACTTTCGAAAATAAAAATAAAAACAACTTTCATAAGTGTTAAATACATAAGTTATGAGAACACCAATGAGACTTTTCAAATTTTACATCAAACGCATTAATAATCATATCTATGATCTCTGGCGCAGGCACGGTGCCGAAAACGAATGTGTGGGGTATACTTTAAATAATTATGTCGAAAGAGTAAAATTACTAGGACACCCAGAAAAGTTCTTAAAATTTTACAGAATTACCAATTGCAATCTTTTGACGTGCTTCATAATGGAAAGAAAGAAATTATTTTATTAGCCTTTTCATTACAAAATACTTAATATAAAAAATGGGTCAGATACATGAGAGGCCAACCAAGTGGCTCCCTGAGCGGTACCTTATGTGAGGCATACGAGAAAAAAAATAAACGAATGAGGCTATGTTTAGACACGGATAATTATTTTCTGTGCTGGCAATTCCAACTCATTAATTTCTCACGATCGTTGCATTTGTTTTGTAACAAATATCTGCACAATGAAAATTTTATTCTACAGATATGTTTTTCTGTCTTTTAAAACGATAAAAATGGTTTTAACTAAAAATTTATAAATCTTATCAACCAATTAAATGAAATACAATATCACTGGACATGCATTTATTTATTTTTATAGTAGTTGAAAGAAATGGACTTTTGATATATATTACTGAATAATCTTAATGAAACATGCTTTAAAAATCTACTTTGTTCGTGGTAGTCTGAGATGAGAATCGAACCCATGACCTTTTGCAATCCGGGCGACTGATCTGACCTCTGGACCACCTAGGACCTTTTTTTAGACGCTGGGAAATGCGTTACGAATACTCGCTTCACCCTGCGCGGGATCCACGATTTACGTGGGACCCACCCCCAGAATGGGGACTAGTCAAAAAGCAGTGGCATACTCCCTCTCCACGGGGACTGTCGCTCGGTAACGGTCTCATAGGGATCACTTCCAGTGCATGCCGTCCCCGATTCGGTCCTCCCGTTTTATAGGGCGGATCCCACCACAGGTTGGGGAAAAGGCTCAGGAACATCAGGGGAGGGCAATGCCCGGCGAGGGCGATAATCCGCCAGACTGCCCCTCCTCAAGAGTGAGAGATGCGCACCTGAGCATCTCCTACCCTAGCCCGTCTTCTAGAGGGAGGGAGGACCTGGGCTGAATACTCGTGAATTCCCCTCCCCGATAGGTCCGGTTACCATCGATGTCTAACAAAGGCCAAGCCCGTTATCAGGTCACCATCCCTCCGGTTGCAACTCCAGTCGCACGCAGCCCGGGCCCAGTAACCTTACATACCGAACGGTGTATCGACAGCCGGACCCCTGAGCTACCCAGAGCCTAACAGGTCTGACAAAATTTTTCAAGCACTTTTTACTTTTTCGCTATTACAGAGCGTATTTTCATCAATGTTCGGGCAATCTACCCAAATAGTCGAAAGAAATATTTAGATAAAGATGAAAATTTGTTTTAATTATTATATTTGTATTTACAATGCTATACTAAAAATTATTCTTTGCTCATGACACTCTGAGATCTTGTCCCATCTCAGAGTGCTAGGGACAAAGCATTTTTCATTAAGTATATTCTTCAGGACAGCATTGTGAATGCAAAATCTATCAAAAAAAAATATACTGCAGAATCTTGAGATAGATGGAAGAACGATGGGGGAAACAGAAAAAAAACATGACCTGTCAACGAGCTTTGCGATATTGGAGTTAACTACAAATAGAATCAGGGATTGACACACAAAAAACTCTTCGATATCATCATATTGAGGAGTTGTTATCGCCCAAACATTTGGGAATACACCCTGAGGACGATGACGGAGTGGAAATAATTTTTTTAATTAATTGAAGGGTACCCAACTGGAAATCTAGTATTTGATCACTACTCATTTTTTTCATGTGGCTTCTTAGACTCAATAAGAATTTGGTGTCGTCATCTTCGACAGTAATGGGTATGGCTGATTGTTGTAACATATTTAAAATCTGCGTAGGTACATCTTCCTCCCTTTTTGTATTTTTCTCAATCACGGGTGGATTTATTGATGGAATAGGTGGGTTAGAAATTGAGGTTAACGGTTCTATAATTTGGACACTATTATCTTCTTGCTGGGTAGACTGATTAGATTCTTCATCGGTGTAGTTGTCTTCAGACTTTCTTTGATCAAATATTGGTGTCAGGAAGTGCAGTAAATGACCGTGAATGTATTTTTTGGTTTTCGTAATAGCATTGCCGGTAGTGACATTTTTTTTTCTTTGCATTTCTTTTCTATAATAATCCCTTATATTTGTCCATTTTCTTTTCAAATTGGTACCTGAAACATGGACATTTTATAATTTTTTAAATAGTTATTTATGAAATAAATTTTAAAATGTAATGTAAATAAAAAATGACATATTAATAGTAATAAATAAGTTTAATATAATAATAGTAATAAAGAAAGTAGTCATTTCGAAATATGATTTGTAAACTATATAATATGCCATCTTATGAAAGTGCTCGAGGTGAGGATCTAAAATATATTTATTTTATAAATTTGAAAAAAAGTATATTTGAAAACAGTTAAAAAAAACGACTTTTTAATACGTCATCGATCGCTACCCCTTCCTTACCAAAATATAAGATTTTTTGAAGTACATTAAAGTATTAAAATTTAAAATATAAAATTTACAAGAAAGATTATGCTTTTTAATAATCATTACCTTTTGCCTATTCAAACAAAACCTTCGGCAACGATACCTATCAAATAAATAGGATATAAGACGAATAAATGCTTTACTAAACTATTTTTAACATTGTTTTTAGTAAAAAATTCTAATAATTTGGTTAAAAATAGTAATTGTTGATAAAAGCATTAATAATCCCAATAGATAAACGATAAAAGAAAAACACACTTACATATGTTTGTTTTATCCGAGCACGATTCCCAATCGTTTGGAAATATCTCTTTACACACCTGCTCCCACGCCAAATCTTTTACGTCTCGATTACGGTAGTGAAAATGATTTATATCCCAAATACAAGGATGTTTTTCTATTGACATAATCAAATTTTCTGTCTCGGACATAATTGTAATAATACGGCTAAAGAAACCACATCGAACGCAAAAAACTTCAATTCAAGTACACGTATATGGACGCACGGCTCTGACGTTGGCGCGGTACTGAATTGAAATTCCGTTCGTGTGCGACGAGTATTAGGGCAAAATGAACGTGAGAGTTGCCGTCGAATGACGTCATTCGGTTTTTTCTGTTCTGAACGACACGAATACACGACCGTTCTCGACGTTGCTAGCGTTCTATTGATTTTATAAAAGAATGCGTTTATTCTTTCGTAATGACCTTGTTTCTTTTTATTTATGTATTTAAATCAATATTTTTGATTGTTTTAGCCATTTGAAATATATTACAGTTGACTTAATGAAAATATTTTCAAAAAAGGCCGAACATAATTTGTCAATGACACGTGTGTAACACAAAATAGATAGCTAAAGATCATTCTGACTTTAAAAACCATGAGTTTCGAATTTATAATTCAAAAGTTCTATTATAATAGCGGGCCCCAAAACTTTACATGAGAGGCCAACCAAGTGGCTCCCTGAGCGGTACCTTATGTGAGGCATACGAGAAAAAAAATAAACGAATGAGGCTATGTTTAGACACGGATAATTATTTTCTGTGCTGGCAATTCCAACTCATTAATTTCTCACGATCGTTGCATTTGTTTTGTAACAAATATCTGCACAATGAAAATTTTATTCTACAGATATGTTTTTCTGTCTTTTTAAACGATAAAAATGGTTTCAACTAAACATTTATAAATCTTATCAACCAATTAAATGAAATACAATATCACTGGACATGCATTTATTTATATTTATAGTAGTTGAAAGAAATGGACTTTTGATATATATTACTGAATAATCTTAATGAAACATGCTTTAAAAATCTACTTTGTTCGTGATAGTCTGAGATGAGAATCGAACCCATGACCTTTTGCAATCCAGGCGACTGATCTGACCTCTGGACTACCTAGGACCTTTTTTTAGACGCTGGGAAATGCGTTACGAATACTCGCTTCACCCTGCGCGGGATCCACGATTTACGTGGGACCCACCCCCAGAATGGGGACTAGTCAAAAAGCAGTGGCATACTCCCTCTCCACGGGGAATGTCGCTCGGTAACGGTCTCATAGGGATCACTTCCAGTGCATGCCGTCCCCGATTCGGTCCTCCCGTTTTATAGGGCGGATCCCACCACAGGTTGGGGAAACGGCTCAGGAACATCAGGGGAGGGCAATGCCCGGCGAGGGCGATAATCCGCCAGACTGCCCCTCCTCAAGAGTGAGAGATGCGCACCTGAGCATCTCCTACCCTAGCCCGTCTCCTAGAGGGATTCACCTGGGCTGAATACTCGTGAATTCCCCTCCCCGATAGGTTCTATTATAATAGCGGGCCCCAAAACTTTAGCTAGCACTTGCAAAGAAACAGATCTGTGCACCGTTCGCCCATCTACATTATATGCATGTACACAAGCGGCAAATAACCCTGCTTATTGTTAAAATAACAATTTAGTAGTTGGTATTGTTCTTCCCGTACGAATTAACATGACACCTGAAGCCATATTCTATTTTCCGAAAACGAAATTTCGTCTATTTTGGAAACGCTAATAAGACTCCAAAGGATTCCAAATCGATAATTTATGATGCAACGGAGGTAGGAGCTGACGCTGCCTCTGATGCGCAGATAATCTTCAAATTTTCCAAATTTTGTTTGAGGATAAATAGAATAGGTCCTGTGTCATTTTAATCTGTATGAGTTATAGGTTCATAAATGTTCTGATGATACTCCATGTGGGGGGGGGGGGGCAATTGCGTTATTATTGTGGTTTGTGCACGTGTCTTTATTTGCGAGTAGGTGGGTGGTGCACACTTATCCGACTAAAAGTAATTAAAGTATATATAGACTAAAAGTAATAAATAATTAATGTGCTAATTATTGAATTTTATATCACAAATACTTTCGTTTTACAATTTTATATATTTTTTTCTTTTTTTCAGATGTAAGCAAAACTTTACTTATTGGCTGGACACTAATCTTTACGAACAAACTACTATGGAATTTTATAGACAAGATTTAAATAATTTATTATCAGTAAGTGGTAAAAAATGTTAAATATGTTTATATCGACATATACTAGCTATACGAGTACATAGATGGCGCTTTTGTTATAGTTATTAGTTTAGCCGCGTACTGTTTTATCGTCTCTCTCTCTCTCATCTCAAAATGATATGTGCTCTTTAGCTATTTAATAAAAAAATATAGTTATAATATATAATTCTATTGATTATATTTAATATAAATTTCACCTATTTTAACTGTTGGAGTATTTTCATCAGTAAGTTATGTTGGCACTCTGAGATGGGACCAGCTCAGAGTGTCAGGGACAAAGTTGATTTTTAGGCATTTTTCATTAATAATATTTTCCAGTAAAGCATTGTGAATGAAAAATTGATAAAATATTATAAGTAAGTTATGTATTTACTCATTTAGAGTATCAACAGTGGAGTTCGCCCTCTTTTAACTTTGTTATGTAACGGTAAACTTGTCACAAAAGTTAAATTTCAAAGCGTGGCAAATGTTGGCTAATCAGAACAGTTAACTAGATCTGGGTACCAAAATCATGATGACATTGGAGATGGTAACATGAGGAAGAAACTTCCCTTCAGATTAAACCTGATAACTATTACAATGGCTGTATAAATATAAATGGACCTTACCGCGAATTTGTCTCTATAATTTTATTAATTTATGAAAATGATACCGGTAATCTATGTAATCCGGTATTATATCCAGTACTTAATACGCAGCCAATAATGTATGTAAAAGACGAGAGAGTAGAAGAAGGAACGTGAAGGCCTGCAGGCAATAAAGGTGTTGAGACTCTAACAGTGTTATTAATAAACAAAGTAAATTGGAGTTAATTTACGCTGAGGCTGTACTTAGTATTACTCAAAATTCATACTATTAAACAGAGAATTAGCAAAGGTTAACCTAGTACGAGGTTCTATACAGGAGTTATAACTTCTACTTATTCTATTTATACTATGAAAATACTCTGACTCTAAACCTTGTTAATTAATATCGCTGTAATAGTTTAATAATGTAGAATAAATTAATTAATAGAATTTAATTGGCAATAATATTCATATATCATATAATATTTAATTTATCCCCTGGAAACCCCAGATATTCTATACGTTGCTTTGGTATTGTCTTTTGATCTTAAACAATCCATTAGTTTCAACCAAGTTTCAACGCAGATATTTTATGAGACTTTCTAGACATTATTTAGAACACTAAAATGCGCCAGCTTATTATTTCTTATTTCACGATTAACTTCCAAGATTGCACTAATTTGACTTGTCTAATAGTTTCATACAGTTTCAACATGATATTTTAAATAGTTTTATTTTTTCAGTTCATTGAAACCACGAGCAAATCAGCCGGTGCGTATTATTGTACCTTTCAATTTATAAGCGAAAACTCAGATCTAATAACCGAAAACTGTGTCATCAACATCATTATGAAACGTAAGTTGTATATTTCAAAATCAATGTACTGTAAAATTGTAAGGTCAAAGTATCTTTTCAGGGTTTTGTACCCAAAGGGTGAAATGATGTATTTCTGTTACCGTTTCTACAACAACCAGCAACAAGCTTGATTATTTTGCTTGTTTTCGCTGGATAATTGATTTATCTTCTTTCAGCAATACGGCTGACCTATTGACTTAATGAATTTAATATTTTTATTTCATACAATTTTTCTATTGTTGGTTATAATTTATAACAGGATCGAGTAATTATTGTGAATTTTTTGAGCAATATTTTTAAGACATTGGCTTTTGTTTGGTAATTTTGTATAAAAAAGTAAAATCTGATTGACATTAGAAGAGATGCATAATATAAAATATCACTCTGATTTTCTGTAAAAACAATACATGTAAATAAATTTCAATAAATATTACTAAGATCTTTGTTACCTTTAGACCACATACAAACTTACTTACTAACACATTTTGACTTTAACAACTTTTTGTGATTTTAGCTCAGTGGATCATTCCGTTAGCAGGCACTGTATCCGTCCTGGCTATTATCTCTGTCTTGGCTATTGGTATCTACGTGTACCGCAGTAGGCTGGTGAAAACTGTACAACCTCTCGTGAAACAAGATGAGGCAGCAGAACGAGTTTCATATGAAAATCCAGTATATTTAAATTCAGAGTTTGTACGGAAGATGTTATTGAATCATAAAAAATAAATAAAGAACTAATTTAAATGACAATTCATTTATTTATGTTTTCTTTCCTGAACGCATATGATTCGAGTTAAATTAAACTAGATAAAGTAGGCTATTTTTATTATTAGGCTATTGATTGCTTCCTGCTTCGTTCGTACTTAAAAGAACTCGAAAGCGTGTAGAAAATGTCTGGCTATGACACTCATCCGCTTAATCTTCAGTTACTCCGTGATTATGGCGCTTGCAATGACGTCGAAATTTCGAGAAATCATAAAATATAAGGTACCTACACGGTAGCAAAAATTGGCATTAGTGTTGGGAACGACATTAAAAACAATTTTTCAAAAGTCTCCATCATCTGACGTTTGCAAAAAAAACAGCAAGTTTTATCATGTGTAATAGAGGTACTTTTTTTTAAAAAAACTTCACACAATCAAATAAATCTTTTTTCTCAAATGATTTCAAAACTGTAGTTTTACCCCCCCCCCCGAGCTGTAAGTAACTTTTGCAAGTTTATATTCTTAGAATTATATACGAGTAATATGTATGTGTATGCCACGAAAAAGATTATTAGCATACATAGAAGAACATAACATTTTCAACTTTTTGCATCGCCATTTCGGAGAAATGGTGATTCTTAAGAAATAAGTCGACTGTCGCACAGAATAAACGTGCAAGAGAAAAATGAAAACTTTACAGGAAATATATTTTTTTATATCTCATAACCTTCACAAGATATGGTAACCTTCACAAGATATTTACTTTTTGATATAAGTCTTTATTATAAGAAAAGTAGAATTTGCAAAGAACCATTTTATTTTTATATTCTAGTTCTACTTTGCACGCTTATTCGTGTAAAAAGTAAATAGATAACTCTTTATTGTTGACATTACACTATTTACAGAAACAAACATAAATTAAACTTAATTGAAATGCAAACAATTGGCGGCCTTATCGCCTAAAGCGATTTCTTCCACCAACCTTTGGATGGAAAGCTTCATCATCACTTACCATCAGGTGGGATCGTAGTCAAGCGTTAACCTATAAAGTATAACAAAAAAAAATTTAAGCATATGTATATATATATATATATATATATAAAGAGGATATTAACGCTTATATATATAATTATATATATATATATATGCTTAAATTTTTTTGGCCTTGGGTAGTATAGCGCATTAACCTAGTAACAGCCTATTCACTCTTGATTTGAAGATATTCACATTATAATCGGACGGAAATACAGACGCTGGCAATTTATTCCAGTCCTTGGCGGTAGGTATTATGAATGCCGAATCAAATCGTGCTGTTCTTACCGGAGAGATGTTGACGACGAAAGGATGGATAACGGTCGTGCGTCGAGACGTTCGATGGTAGAACGAGGAGGGGGGAATTAGATCATGCAATTCCTGCGCACACTCTCCAAAATATATCCTGAAGAACACCGAGAGGCTACCAACTCTGCGCCTGTGCTGAAGGCTATGCAGATTGGTTTCAACCAATTTTGGGTCACCAATAAGCCTTCTCGTTCGCCTCTCCATTTAGACAATGCTGAAAAGTGGCATTTTGCAGCACCAGCAAAATTGTGGCAGCAGTACTCCACATACGACCGAACCTGCGCTTTCTACAAAATCAAAAGCTGTTCTGGTGTGAAGTACCGCCGGACCTTCGCTAGGATACTTAGCTTTCTAGCTGCCGTTTTAGCTTTCAATGAACCGCCCAAAGTTAAGGTTAGAGGATATCTCTACTCCCAATAACTGAAGGCGGTCGGTATATTCCAAGGAGACATTTCGGAGAGTAGGAGCCATGGTGAACGCTTATATAGGTCAAAAGAGGGCACTAGTTGAAAATCAGTGTCAGCCTTAGCTGACAAATGCTGAACTAATCACCCTTTTTGGTACAGTCATGGATTATTGATTTAATTAAATTTTTAATGTGTTATTGTATTTTATTGTCTATTGTTGTGTACTATCATATTTTTATTTACAACATGTACTGTGTCTTATGTCTGTATCAAAATAAATGAATTTGAATTTGCTTATAGTAAAATATTCCTACTTCATTCTGTAGAATAAAACTTTTCCAGATCAAAACAAGCTACAATATTATTATTTTCATCAAAACTCTTTTTCTTTTAAGGGAAAAAAAAAATAGTAAGGGAGCTCCTTACTATTTTTTTTTTCTTTATTATGTTTTTCTTTATCAGTTCTTAAGTCTTCCTTTCGAATGTCATCAGCGATTTTGTAGATTAGATATTGAT
Organism: Diatraea saccharalis; assembly: GCA_918026875.4. Taxonomy (NCBI): domain Eukaryota; kingdom Metazoa; phylum Arthropoda; class Insecta; order Lepidoptera; family Crambidae; genus Diatraea; species Diatraea saccharalis. Next base: position 26,934,201 of record OU893337.1, read on the forward strand.
CATATTGATCTTTCTTGGGTTTATAAAATGAAAGATCAACTTAGTATTAAGTATGTGTTCTTACTGTCTTTCAGTCGCACTGAGCACGTCTCGATGTTCTTGCGATTGAATTCACTCTAAAAATAGTCTATACATTTTAGATATGTTTAAAGTTTCATTTAGGTATCCCTTCTGACTATCTTTTCGTACATAGTGTGATTCTACTCTGTCAAAAAGATAAATGTGGTCTATTATACTTCTTTCAATAGCTTCCAACATATTGTGTACGCTTATTCGTGTGATAACTGGTAAGCTTGATACTGGTATAATTATATATGTTATACCTATATTTGGGTTACGAATTAAATTGATAATTCCCTACAAGAAACAGTTATTTGACTACAATTTTAAAGATATTTAGGAAAATGATACAAATAAAATTGTGGTGATGCATAAAGCCGTTTTACATATAATGACACAAAAAAAATGTGTAACAGCTCTTGCACGTTTATTCGTTGCGGCCCTCGAAATTTAAATACAGTTTTATCGTTACAGCGTACAATTATTATTGTAATGAATATATTAGATAGTAAACACTTAAACACTAAATTATTTAATAAGCAACTGCAAATAATACGTCAAAAGTTTCAAGAACCGTCACTATCTTAGCACAATATTATTCTAAACATGTTCTAATTTTCTGTTAAAAATGAAAAAAAGAGAGAGATGTTGGGCTGCTTATAGGAGAGATTATTGTAACCCTCATAAGGTTTCGAGAAGTCTTGCAATTATTATCATACTCAGAATCGAACATAAATGAGGCATTTAAAGTTTTCTATGAGCTTTTCACTTTTTTGCGTGTTCACAAATCTTGTTTTCCAAAAATAAAAATTAGCAATAAAATTACAAAACTAAAGTGGATTTCCAAGAGCTTAAAAGTGAAAAGATGGCGTTGAAATAAATATTAAAATATAAAATTAGTTATAATAAGTAGGCTTATAATCGATACTCACGTATGTTCAAAAATGCATATCAACAGGTCAAACGAATTGTAATAACAAGTTTCTCCAGTGCAGTCAAAATCGGAAATTCCAAATGTAATATTGGCTGAGACATTCAACGATTACTACATAACTTTGACTGGTGATGGTTTCAAATATGATAGTGATAAAACAACAAACACATTGTTGATCACAACTCTAAATCGATTATTCTGGAGCTGGTACCGGAAGGGGAACTAGTTAACATAATGCAGTGTTGGAATAACTTATATCCTTATGGGTTTGATAATATTTCAAGGAAAGTATTAAAATTCTGTAAATATGAGTTAACACATATCTTAACGTTTTTTATAAGTTTATCATTCGAATCTAGGTGCTTCCCGACGCTTTCAAATTCTTGATTGTCAAACATCCAACATCCATCTATAAAAAAAGAAAACATGCAGTGGAGGACTATCGCACGGTTATATTAAAACCTGTAATATAAAAAATATTCGAGAAAGATATGAAAAAAAAGATAAGTGAGCTTTTATTCAATGTTCAACTTAATAATATAAGAAGAATGTGGATTTATAAAAGAAAATTCTACTTCTATTGCGTGGTTTGACTTCATTCGTAATATTATCCTGGCTCTAGATAAAAATCAGCGTACATATCCAAGACATTCAATTTTGTGGTGCAATTATAAATTTTAATTATAAAACAAGCAATTATAAATTTTAATTATAATTAATTTGAGGTAATATGTGATTTCACGAACAATTGATGTTTTGCTTCTCTTGACTTATTAACTTAGTTATTGAACTTAATCAGTTTTACTCTTCGCAGTCGCAGTCTTAACGAACTAAGAATACGTGTATAGCTTTACAATCGAGGTCTTCGTATTGCTTGTTAATTATCACTTGTCAGTCCTGAGATTGAGTCACGACTGTTGCGTATTCAATTGCTGTGTTGACATTTTTATTGAAAATTTTAGGATCTACGTCAATTTCAGCATACACAGGCTCTGTTCTTTTTGCTGCTGTCAAACTTGTTTTAGAGTGTGCGACTTTGCCTCGTTCTGATTTTGAAACAGGCTTGGAATAAAGGTTTTCAATATTCTTTTCTACGTATGGCAAGGCGTATGTTTCGTTATCTGCTGTTAGGTTAGCATATGGTGATTCTCGACAGTCCGATGGTCTCAAGTAAGTTTCTTCTAATCTTGCACTTCGTGGGAACGTTGTGGGAGTACCTGATTCATTACAGAGATTCTCATACGTGACGTCTTCTTGGTTCTAAATAAGAAATAAATCATATCATTAAAGAGGTAGAAAAATAGATAGTATAGAGAAAATATCATTGGAGTTCGATTGTAATTCACGAAGGTTAATTCCATTGTTTTTTCATGTTTAAAAGTTTAGCATTTGGTCTGATTCATAACGAATTGCGGAACACTTCCAGATTGATAATTGCAAAAGCAGGGAGTTCTAAAACGTTTGTCCGTTACATTTTCATGGATCATGAAATCTTTCACTTATTACATATCAACCACTTTCTGTACTATTATAAATAGAATAATCTCTTGTATTATTATCATCATCACCTTATGAAATTTTATATTGAGGAATGTTGATTATATCCAATTTCTTAAAATGGGAATAGAATTAAAGGAAATCTAAGAAAACAATCTTCATAATCATATATTTTGGATATAATCATCACTATGATAATATATCTCATGCTAATAGTAGTAGTCTGTCCTTGGCTTGCCCAAATTCAATATTTATAACCTCGTTTAGAATTTTGTTTTTGCTCTATTTTGTTTCTCGTAAATTTCAGTTTAATCTCCTCAAGACCATAGATTGGTTGAGGGGACTACACCCGTGTCTTTTGTTTTACTATGGATGGTTGAGAATTATCCAAACCGAGATAGTTTATGATCCACGGAATTCCCTGCGGCGCTAGACCAGTTTCTTACAGCTAAGTAAAGCCACTATATCACTCACTGAATAGTATAGTGGCACAACTCAAAAACCATAATTTCGAGAAACGCTCTCCGAAGTTATGAGAATATAATATATTTATAATTATGAAAATCAATTTTTTTAGCATAACAGTTATATCGTTATACTGTTAAGTTTTTTATTTTCTCTTTAAATTATCTATGAGATGCCACCACAATGTTGTGGCGTTTTTTCGAAATAATGGTTTTTGATTTGTGCCACTGTACTATTCAGTGAGCGATATATCCACTAACCCAAGAGGACCAAAGAGCCCTATCCGGGAATCATTGGAAGGATTTCATAATTGATTTTCTTTTATTTATCAAAAAATTAACCTATTTTCTAAAAATTTTAAGTAATATAAACCAAAGTAGATCAACAAGGCTCCATATCGATAACGATCATATAGATTCATAATTGAATTCTAGCATAAAAGGTCTATTATTTTATATAGATTAATTTACTGAGTTAATAATTGTTACTTTCCTTTATATAGCAAAGTTACATAAAGTAAATAAGAGGTGTGGTGGGAAATTTTCATTATACTTCGTTAGTCACGAAATTTACACTTTAAAAACAAATTATTTGAGACGTTTAAAAGACATTGAGGAGTACGAAGTAGCGCGTTTATTTTACGATGTAGTGATCTCGAGCTCAAGCATGCATGTAAAGCCACTGGGCTAAGATGCATCTGCATTATTTAACACTCTCCAATCACCATTGGGCCAAAGAGAATGTAATTTTACTGGGCCCGCGAATAATATCCATAGTGAAGTCTTTGTTCCTAACAGAAGTAGGGATATTATTAAGGTGATGATTATAAAGGTGGAATGATCCTCGAAAGATAATTTGATTTTGACAAAACGATTAAATAGACAGCGTCCCTGTGGGCTAGAAACTGAATTCTATAGGAGTTAATATCAGACGTCATGTCGATCATCATAATAATTATTCAGTTATAAATCTAGGCAATGTACGTAATCTCTTACCTTGGTTATGCCTGTCTTCTTGGAACTACAGACTTTAATCATGATGATAATAAGAATGATTATGATGATAATCCCAGTGCCCACCAATGTCCAAATGATGAGATCAACATGTATCTCTGAAAAAGGCAATAATTTCAGACAAACTTATTTTTTCTCTCAGGTCAATAGATGAAGCTATCTCCTGATTTGTCTTGATCATATTTAAAGTCATTTGGAGCAGAGAGAATGCTATACTTGTTCTGGTCAGCGATCTGAGTGTAGGTACTAGAATAATGTAGGTAAATTGTGCAAAACGGGTTGCACCGCAACAACTCACGCAGTCGGATCAGCAAGCGTGTGCAAAAAAGTAAATGTTTACGTAAGTAGCCATTCACTTAGAAATACTGAGTATTATATAGTTTGAAATTAATGGTGATACTCACCACCGGCTTTAGTTGATGAAAGATTCAATTGTGATGTTATATTATTGTCCGATTTCAGACCTGTACAAGGAAAAAAGGTGTTAGAGGCTGATAATAAAGCCATGGTTGTAATATAAAAGTAAGTAAAGTATACACCGCCAGGGAGTTAGGGGACAATTTAGAAAAAATAATTATCTGTGGTCGGGAAGAGGGCTAAAGGCCGTAGCCCAACGCGGTAGATAGATAAAGTCAGCAACCCGTTATCCATCCAGATTCACGATGGCATGGAAGCGGCATGCCTTCCATACGCGGTCGGAACAAAAAAAATCGGCTCCGAAAATTTACGCATATAGATGTGACGTAGCGACTAAATTGAATTTCTTGTTTTTTACCCAAGCATCATCTCTATTGTAAGACTACAACCCGGAACAATGTGATCCGTGCAATCACGATCCTCAGAGTCTAATACCTAATTGCTAATTGTGTTAGTAAGATGAAATATTACGTTCGGAACTTAAACTTAATTACATTTTAATTTTATTGGTGGCTTCCAAAACGACTTGTCGTGGTTCCTAATAAAAATATAACTATTGATAACTGAAAAAAGTCTGCCACCTTTTCCCCGCTTGCTCTCTATATTATTTTACCTCCTCTTTTGTACATTTTCTTTTCTTGCTTCTTTGGATTTTTTTTGTGTTATGTGTTAAAAAAATAAACAGAATAAAGATAAAAATAAACAATATTATTATTAGTCTTCTAAATCCATATTCTACCTATTTTCTTTTCTTTCTCCGTCGAAATTAGAAATATAATTTTCGTTATCTTTTCTCCTCCCGAAGGATTTCTGAAAATACATCTCAGTTCACTCTCGTTATATTCACGTTTCATAGTAATTTCTTCCCATTTATTTGAAGTATAATTATGCTTTCGGCATGAAAAATACTTGTCATCTGTAACAGTATAAGGAGGTTTAATTATTTTAATTGCAAGTAACTAAGAGCTTATTATGTCTTCTCTGACACCATCGGTGCAGCGAAATAGTCCTAGTCTATAGCCATAATTTTGGGATACGACATCTGATTCGTATTTTTAGAAAATATTTTACACGTCCGTTTTTACCTAATAAAGATATATTTAGTTTTCGTCCAGTTTCTGGATTCTCCATTTTGTAATGGCTATATTGATGGGAGGAAAGAGGAGAGGGAAAGGTCCTACTTGATGTGCTGGCAGCGGCCACCCATTGTTGTGATGGTGACTCCTCGCGCACTCACTTAATTTAATTAACGTTTAGTTTTATGTATTTATTTGAGCCACACGTTTCTTTAAAGAACGCCCGTTCAAAGACCGGTTTTTATTTGATTTTACTGTCACACTTCTTCTCTTTTCTTTATCGAGATGGCGCTCGGTCGCTTCGCGCGTCTGCATAGTTTCCACGGTGTTTCAGAGATGGTACTACGAGTCTTCAGAATGAATAGGTAGGAAACGGAAATAAGGGCAAGCCAGAACAATATCTTATCGGTGTAAAGGCAATATTTTTTTTCATCTCGCTACATTGACATTTAATTTGATAACGACGAATGAATGATAAAGAATGATGATTTAAATTGAATATTTAATAATTTGTATATTTAAATAATGAGTGTTTACTAACTTAGGGCCAGTTTTTTGAACCGTAGTTAACTCAATCATTTGTTAAAATCTTCGACAAATCGTTAAATATCAGAAAAATATGTTTTTGATTAATAGTTAACCTAAACAATTGTCAGAATTCCAACCTTTAGTCAAAAAATTTAACCATCACTGGAAGCTAGGTTAAAGAAATGACCTATGATTAAAAGAACATATTCACTTGGTCCCAAGTGAATACAACGCAGTTTAACATATGTTATTGTTTTTTAAGTTGTTTTTATAACTTGATGCAATTTCATAGGAAAATATTCGTTGTCCTTTTTGGGTTTTAGGGTTATTGAAAATAAGTTATATTTTTTATCTTGATCATCCTTAGTATATTTGTACTTTATAAAATAATTTATTTTCTTGTTTCCACAGGCATATGCCAAATTATTCAATTATTAAAAATCTCATAAAATCTACGAATAAACAATACAAAAGGTAAATATGCCTTCAGAATATAAAATACATATTCCTCTATTTATTTTCCAACATTACAATCCCACCTCGGATACTATATTCTTTTCACGTATTTCTCTATAAGATAAATAAAAAACAAATATATGCTTTTTGTATAAAAGTTAAGTTTAAAATAACTCGAAAAATTTGATGTTTGTTGCTTTCTTACATTATTAAAGAAATTGCCTTGTATTTCCTGAAAAATAACACAAAGTGCACAGAATAGAACCACCATAAACATCCACACTGGTAATCTATAGGTTTCTTTTATCTATTTGATATTTGGAACAAAATCCCATTGTCAAAAATGGTATATAGTTCGCTCCGTTCATTCAAGCCATTAGTGTTGTCACCCAGAAAAAAATTACCCATGTCAATGTATAGCGAAAGAACGACTCATTGTGCTGGCAACAAATTAACCAGTGGTTAAATTTGGCTTTGGTTTAATTTGGCATCAAAAAACGAAATAGCTGGTAAACAACTGTTAATCTTTTAACTATAGTTAAATTAATAAATGGTGAAATGACATTTGACTACGGATCAAAAAACTGGCCCTAGTATTAGTCGTAAAATAACTTAGTTGAAGTATCGCTATAACAACGCCAAGATGTCGTATGCTATAGCAAGTTTATGGCTAGAGAATTAGGCGATCTCATTTCCGAGTTACAGTTACATATATCTAACAGGAGTAGAAACTTGATTTTATGTTACCATATTTTTCCAGTATACCTCTATACTTTTTTTGGTCTTTCAAGCAGAATTCCCAACTTAATTCACCTATTTTTTCATTCATATTACAAATAAACTTATAAGTCTCGTCAAGCAAACCATTATAATTTAAAATACTCGATGTTACGTTCAAATTTCCATTTGCATTCTCAAAGAATATTGTTGGTGGTTCTGAAACATAATACATAATGAAAATAAAATAATTCGCGTTATCATACATTGGTCTAATCATTGAGTTACCCGAGACCTAATAGGACTGAAGAATTTTTGAAAGCACTTTTTTTTGTATTGTTCTTTTTTGACCCAGGGCAAAAGCGTTATGCGCAAACAAGAAAACTGTTGAGAGTGGTACCCGGGAAACCCAAGCGTATTATAAATTTGCAATGATGCAACATATTAAATTAAAAAAATAATTTGTAGAACTTTTTTATATGATATTTGATCAAAAGTGGCACATTAAACTATCCAAGACAATAACTATCCATCAGCCTACCCGTAACTCCTAAACTATATGTTCGAAAACTAATAGGTAAAGAAAATTATATAAGTAGATTAACGGAAATCTAAATACGTACATATTATAGGATATGGAATAGATTTTTGTATGTTGCCTTGGATTTGGTTTGATAGAACTCTCGTTAATTTTGGTGAACATACAACGAAAACGTTTTTCTTACTTACACATATACATACCTTAAGATCTAAAGTACATACCATCGGGCTCTAAGACCATCTTAGTACTCAAACTATAGACATCGAAGCCATTTTTGTATTCGCATGTTAAAATTTTATGATTATCACGCCTCGTCAATACTAAATTTACTAGTGTGTTATTCGTTGTCCTACATTTGGGCAAATCTGAAATTAAAAATCAATATTATTACACTCTTTTACTAACTGATTGATACAGCTAGCTGTACTTTATTACTCGAATTACAAGGATAGATGTGTCAGACGTAATTTGTTTTCCCTCAAAGTTCGTCGTGATATTTCGGATTTAACTTATTTATAAAATATATTAACTTAGCGGCGAACATCTCAAAAACTTCAAATTCGAATCTCCTGGCACCTTCTAGCGACTTATCAGTGACAAAACGACTACTAGATTCGTTCTTGTCGTTTATTCGACGCAATCACGGGTATTAATTTACTCATCATCATCATCAGCCCTTTATTTCGTCCCCACTGCAAGGGCTCAGGCGTTCCTTATGGATGGTTAAGGAGCATGGGCCATGACCCTCCACGCTGGCCCAATGCGGATTGGCGGGCATTAACGACTACAAATGCAGCCGGGACCAACGGCTTGACGTGCCTTCCAAAGCACGGAGTAGCTCGAGATAATAAATTTTCGGTCACCCATCCCGTGACAGACCCTTGCGAAAGTTGCTTAGCGACAACGATCGCATGCCGCGGCGCATATCCACTACGCCACCATGCTACTTAAATACTTAATTTACTCAGTAATAGCACTATTTCTATAAAGCGATCTTTAGCAACCAACTTTGTTGCATAGTTTGCAGAATACGAATAATGCAGTGATATAATTTCTATTATTACTACATTTGTTTTGTTTTATTTATTTAATTTACAACATTGTACTCCATCTCTTTTTGAAATGTTGTAGTGATGTGTGAAGGCAGTGATGGACTAACATTATCGGAGAGGGGCGACAATAGGACCAGATCTTAAAACGCATATGAAAACTTGTTAATAGCTATAGATAATACACCTATGTGAGACATAAATTCAAACAATAAAGTAAGTTTTCTGTAAAAATAAAATTAACCAGTAAAATCTAAAGTATGATGTTATATAATAATAATCATAATATTCTTTATTGTACGCTAGACAGGACATATTACAGAGAAATTAGAAAAAACGAGACAGAATACAAAGGGCGGCTTTATTGCTACGTAGCAATCTCTTCCAAGCAACCTGAGACATGAAGAAAGAAAAATAAAAACTATACGGGGAGCCACAAAATGACCGACAAAATCAAAAGTTTCAAGTCAGGTTACATGCAAATATCATTTTATTTGACAAATATTTCAAAATAAAGAAGGTGTAAAAATGGAGTTAAAATTTTTAATTTCTATGTGTTGAGAGCCCTATAACGCGCATAACTAATATCGTTTGTGCGCAGATAACAACGGACCGCGAAATACATTAATTTAATTTAATTATTTACCGATATCATGATGATAGACGATGCTGAAAATGTCCATTTCCTCTCTGAAGACTGAGCTAAGCACGCTCTTTTGCATACCGGTGCATGTATGCGCAAAACACATCACATAATTATGTGAATATGTGATGTGTTTTGCCCATATATATGTGATTAGTTTAGTAAAGATTGTGTTTACAAAATCTTTACTAAACAACACTTAACACTCAAGACGGACATTGTAGTATCTTATTAACAAAGAATCAATTAAAAATGCACTAGAACAAAACAAAAATCGACTAAAAGGCGCTTCGCAGCGGTACGTCGGCGGCGATGCGCAACGACACTCCAGCGCAAACGGTCGGCGGCGACTGAGCTCCGTTAGGAGTTGTACTATTATTTTATACGACTGAGTAAGGGAATCCCCGACAGAACAATAAAGCGGGGTGTTGGTTGTCGGGCGGGTGGGGCTTTTATCCAGGGTCGAACTCGGTTCATATTTTTTAAATTCGTCTTTTGATATCACGCATTTAATAATGTTCTTTTTAAATGCAATTACTTAAATACGATTTTAATAACAATTTGTGAGTTTATCGAGTTTAATTAACGATCCCGTTGTTAAAAGAGTATTACCCCATTCAAACATTTTTTTTGGAGAACCGCTCGTTTAAAGTAACATAGGTTAATGTTAGACTGATCTCTCTACAATAATTTTGAAAATTTTACACTCGGTTTCTAAATTGAGAATTTAAAGTTAAACGTCTCAAACTAACATCACTTAGTTTTCGTTTCCGATTTCAGTTATTTGATGATCAGTTGAAATCAGTTTGATAAAACTAGGACTATTTCACTTGTATAATTATAAAAACTCAGGTTATTGAGAATAAGAAGTAGAGATTTTCTACTTTTTTCGAATCAGATACCGGATGTAAGTCTGTAAATCGTTTAAGTATTTTGACTGTCTTGTTTATTGATTGTCTGGTAGAATTTGCATGAAAGTGGTCTTATAAATCACAAATTAGTTATTTCATTTTTGGAAATGAAGAAGTCAATGACCGATTAATAACTTTTCCTTATTACGTCCCAAAAACATCTGAATCAGGGTTGAAAAAACTCATTTTTTTTTAAACTTTGAAATTTAATATCTCCGAAACTATTTGACCTAGAAGACATAAAAAAAATAAGTTTTATATCTTCTTTTTTACTAGAGCATATAAAATTTTACATTATAGGTACGAGTACCTATTAATGATAAATAGTACTCTCCAAGAACCTCGGGAGTGTCGGTCTTTCTGTTCCACCGGGTATAAATAAAAGAGGGGGTGCAAAATAGAGAAGTAAATAGATAAATCTGAATAATGTTATATTATAAATAAAAAAAAATAGTTAAAGATAAAAAGTCATTAAACATAAACATATTAACACTTTTTCAGGAAGTGTGTTTTTACCTTTCAATAAAACAATGTAAGGTGCGAGCCTTTTTTATAGCTTTAGGCAACGAATTCCAAAGACGTACCGCATGCAGGGAAAATGAGTAGAATAAGAAGTCGGAAGTATCATGAGGCATATTAAGATGAGCGTAGAGTACACTGTGAAGAGGTTCGGAAGGAAAAGCATTTTTTTAGATAAGAAGGGGTCGTAGGTAGAAAAAGGATAGAATATAGGAGTGTAAGAGTATTTAGGTCTCGGCGCCCCGGCGAATAGTGAGCGGAAGTGTGACACATAGTTATATTTGCGGAGATTGAAGATGAATCGGATACCCAAGTTCTGCAGACGCTTCAGTTTGTTAAGAAGTTATATATTAATATAATTTATGTGATACTGTTTATTTACTTATTTAAAATAGCCAAGTCATTGGTTAGTTGCTTAGAATGTTTTTATCATATTTATTCATATTTTGGTCTACATTAGATATTCTCCAAGAATAATAATATTACAAATAAAACAATAATGTCATAATTATTAATCTAGTCGTCTATACTATAATAAAAACGTAACCGATCGATGTCTGTACATTGAAGATATATGAAAAAAACTGTTATGAGGGACATTTATAAGAGTAATAGAACACAAAACAATGATTTTTAAATTTTTTGTCTGTTTATCTGTTTGTCGGTTTGTCTGTTTGTCTGTGCGTTTGTGCACGATAATCTCAGAAATGGCTGAACCGATTTAAATGCAGTTTTCACTATTATATTGCGGCATTCTTCCGTTAACATTAAGTGTAAGATTTATTTCAATCGGTTCACAAATACAAAAGTTATGTCAATTTGAAGTGACGTGGTCGCCAAAATTGCTATGAAATATTTACCGTTTTATTAAATTTTCGTCTTTGATATATTGATCATCATCATTAACTCTTTCACAGCCAAATTGCAGGGCCTCAGGCATTTGTTTAATAATTTTTGGTCACCCATCCCGTGAACAACTCTTGCTAAAATTGCTTAGCAATAGCGATCGTGCGCAGCGGCGCATATCCGTAGAGCCACCGAACTACGAATTAATATTGTCTATAAAATGATAATTTGTATGATGACAAATAAAAAAATAAGAACCCAAAATTTTGACATTCCGAAGTAAGTTGACCTCATTTATATATGGCCAATCGTATTAAATAGGGTTCAGCTTATAATGGACATGTGGTATACGATCACGCGAGTAGGAGAACAAGCGGAAAGAGCCTTCCGATGATGCAATTAAGCCTCGAGTAGTTTACAGTGAACGCATATTTTTATCAGATTAGGTTCACGTCGTCGCCGGGGCCAGCGGAGGTGATTGGCAGCCGCTCCCGCATTGCACAGTTTCGTCTGTCTGGGAGAGGCACTCGATTTACCCGAGTCTCTCCAATTTTCCATCTGCAAGGGTCCAATACTTGAGTGTCCTGGTGACTCGGCCATAGCTTGCCGGTTTTCATTTCCAATGAGAAGGTGTAGAGTACGGGTTTTGGTGGGTAGGCCTCTGGGGACCCACCGGGCAGCTCACTGTCAGGTTCACGGAGGAGAATCCTACTCACCCCTGTTGCTTGCCACCTGGCACCTAACAGAGACAATGTCAGAAGTTTTTCCACGACGTTAAAAAACTTAGATTCACGTCAACTGAAGTTAAGGACGTAAAGACAACTCGAGTTATATATATATTTTTTCTCTTATTGCTATTTTTTATGTTAATACTCTTTTTGTTTTTTTTTAACATACAAATTGCTGTAGATACGTACTTCAAAGTTGGTATTTTCAGTCTTCGCTGGAAACAATGCTTTATTCATAGGTCACAACACTCATATAATATTACGCGAGTCTGTGGGTCGGTTCAGAGTAGCTCGGTGGCGTAGTGAATAAGCGCCATGGCCCGCGATTGTAGTTGTTAAGCAACTTTCGCAAAGGTCGGGCACAGGATGGATGACCAAAAAATATTATCTCAAGCAACTCCAAGCTTCGGAAAGCACGTAAAGCGATTGGTCCCGGTTGTATTTGCAGTCGTTAATATCCTCCAATCCACATTGGGCCAGCATGGAGGGTCGTGGCCCATCCTCTTTAACCATCCATAAGGAAGGCCTGAGCTCCTGCAGTTGGTGACGTAAAAGGGCTGATGATGATGATGATGAGGGCCGTTCAAATCTGACAGAAGCTCAGTTAAGCACCTCACGGAAGTATGTTAGTAGACGATTTCCTTCGAGTGTGGAAAGTCGAAATTAAAATATGTATATATTTTTTTTTATATCAATAAATAAAACTCCACGTATCTTCCGTCAGACATGTACTGACCGACTTTTATAGACAAAGAAAGAGATCAGACAGAAAGCGCTCGGTCTCGGGAGACACCTGAAAAACGCGAAGCGTATTTAACTGCCCATCGCGAGGCTCATGCACTATAAAGTTGAATCTGAAGCATTTACATACATGCAGTATGGTATGAGTATGAAACTTCTTTTGATAGGGAAATGCGCTTGGTCTCTTAAAGAGCTCGCAGTTTGCACAATAGAGATCGAGAAAGTAGATTCGATTATCGCCAACCCGTGTTGACTTCATACTCCACAGGCGTACCGCAGATAAGTTTTCACAGGGTATAATGAACTAGCTATTTTCCCACAACTTTGCCGCAAAATTATAGCCTATGACATCTGCGTCTGATGTAGCTTCCCGTAGGTCGGAATCGCTCTGCAACTATCGGTCCAGTAGTATTGGAGCAAATTCGATGCAAACAAACAAACAACCAAATCTTTCCTCTTTATAATATTAGTATAGCTTTAGGGGTCCGATAACGTAGTGGGTTAGCACATTCGGTTTAAATTGCAGTTAAATAAGTAAGTAAATACTGCACAACAAGAACATATATGAATACTTATTTTACATAAATAAGTACAAACGACAAACTCATCGCTAGCCGGCGATTTCTTCCAGGCAAACTAGCATTACATGAAAAATAGAACAATAAATAACCGATTGTGCATACAACTAGACAAATAATAATTTAAATAGATCGAAACAAAAGAAGGACCGTTTAAAGGTACGAATAAAATGCTCAGACACAAGCAACAACCAGAGCGCGAGAAACGAGAAAAAAATAGAAAAATAACATTCGTAAGGACCGTTTACAGGATGGGTGACCAAAACATTATTATCTTGAGCACTGTGCATAACACTGGCATAATGCACGTTAAGGCGTTAGTCCTGGCTGCATCAGCAACGTTAACACCCACCGATACGCATTAAGCCCGCGTAGTGGGTTATGGCCCATTGATCTTATTCGATTCGTCTGCATTCAGAGGAAAAAAATAATTCTACCAAAATACTTCCCACGCAGACGAAGTCGCGGGCACAGCTAGTCATAAATATGTATCTGTCGCATCCTCTTTACGAAGATCGTTTGATTTAATTTCTTTTATTTTAATTGCTAGTTACTCGATTGTAGAGAGAGCGTGATCATCGATACTTTTAATTTTACTACAATAGTGACACTGACTTTGACAGTTCGTTAACAAAAAGCAATTTGCCGCCATTTTGGCACACATTCTGTTTCCAATCGCCGAGGAGTAAAGACATCCGACGACATCACGCTCATCTCGTTATATTCTCGTATGAAAAGTGATAAAATGGAACAAATCCACGTTTGTATACACGTCTGCAGTGTTATTTTAAAGATAGTCCTCCGATATGGACGATCTATTTGGGCTTCGTAATAGCCCATTCGGACTACCCGCCGACATATCTTATAAGCGGAAAAATATGTAGGTATCTCATATTTATCTATTATCTGACTGACGGAATAAATAGGATTTCTTTTTTTTTACCCTATTGAAAATTCACTAAATCATGTATTATAATGAGCAATTAATGACTTTAGATGTGCGTTCAGTGTTATTGTTGGTATTGGAAATAATGTTTTCCATACTTTATTAATCAGTGTTGTCCTTTGTATAAATATAGATATACACCACAAAAGTGGAAGGATGTGGAATCCGTGGAAGGCCAAGTCACACCTATCATGATCAAATTGATCGCGTGCTGTTGCTTTAGATACACGCTTTAGATACATGCGTATCTAAAGCGTTAGATCATCAGTCCATTACTGTCCCCATTGCTGGGGTATAGGGCTTTCCTATGGATGGAATCGAATCAAATCGGATAAAGAGAATGGACCATGGCTCACATACGGGCCTAGTGCAGATTGGTGTATATTTAAGACTGCAGATGCAGGCGGAACCAACGGCTTAGCGTACCTTGTGACAAATTTTATGACAGGCCATTGCAAAAGTTACTTAATAACCGTATTGTAGACCATGCGCGCTGCTGATCTCTGCGTCATCGAACACATTGTAAAAGTATGTACTATAAAATGAATTATTTACCATTGTATGACTTGTAATACAACTGCATGCTGGTGCCTTCCGGCAATAGATGATCAATGTGTTCGCAAAAGTATCTCACTCTGGCACCTTCTTTATACCGATAGACTCCGTTCGCATTATACTTTGAAGAAATATTTCTGTTAAGGTTTATAAAAGTCACAGTGAGAATATCTGGAACAATATATGAAACAAGAATTATAGACATTTAATTAGTCATAAATGGAAACTTATTTTTCATTACTCTAAAGCCGAATTTACATTACGTAACAAGTTGCATGATATTAGTTTCATTAAATTATCCTTGCTAGCACGTGAAACGTTCACTTTCGGGTCATGCGCATATATTTAAAGAATCTGGTGTTACGCAACTAATATCACAAATAATTACATGGCGAATCTAAAGTCCCGACACTACCTGTACATAGTAAAGTTTCGATGTTGACGGAGCTAGTTGTTGATTGCCAATCATTACGAAACTAGTTTACCATATGCTGAAATTAGTTTCGTGAAGAATCTTCCTTGAAAAATTTCCAGCACATATCGCCACTTACCAAAAACCTTATTATGTCCTGATTTCTTCGGGTGCGCATAAACGATAGCTTGATCTCGACCCGTGAAAAGTGACTTTTGGTGTAGATGAACTCGAGACCCATTTTTCTACACCCAAATGTCACTTTTCTCGGATGCGTCCATATGATATCTCATTCTCGACCCGAGAAAAGTGACATTTGGTGTAGACAAGTCGTTACACAAATTTGTCATGCTACGTGTGCACTTCAAAATAACCAACCTCGCCATTCTTGAAGCAATACTATTTCATAATAAAACGTATTTATTTGCTTAGAATAGATATGATCGCTATTTAATTAATAAATATAAACATGTATTATGAAATTTATGAAATGCTTTTATTTACTCTATAATAACATTTTTTTTGTATATTTGTCATTAGACCAACAGGTCCAGTCTTCAATTGCTCAAGAATCTTATTATAAACTCTGACAAAGCGTGCAATAACAATTTTTCTATCTAACGTTTACCAAGTCCAGCTAAAATGTTATATTAAATTTTATCTTCATAACAATTGCGAATAAGTATAATATCATAAAAGCCTCATTATGTATATTTATTTAAGGTTTGTATTACCAAATTGTATGTGAAAAAGTAACACGTAAGAATCATTTTGTTGTCTTTTTTAATAAGATTAAAATTTATTACTTACTCGAGAAAACTGCATTAAATGAAGAAATCACACAAATGGATAAAACACATAATACACTATTGGCAGCCATCTTTATTATAAGCTTGTACAAACTAAAATAAGAATGAGTAATATGTACCGATCAACTGCCACTAGTGTGACCATCAGTCTATAGGAATATATCGACCTTATATAAATACAATCTTTTTTCGATAAATAAGTCAACTAGTCAATCACTTATTATCCTTTTATTTTATTAAGTAAAAAACTCTCAAACTTTTCCATATATAATTTAAGTATCTCTGTTGGTGTTGTTACTCTTTCACGCAAAAAGTACTTAATGGATTTTGATGATATTAGGTATACGGATAAACATATAGATGTTTTAGTGTGACAATACATATTTTATGACTTATTTAATTATGTATTTTATGATTTTTATGAGTTATTAAAACAACACTTCTTAAATCGGTTTTATTTCAGCAGTTTTAAAGAGTTTCAAGTGGTCTAAATACTGTGTTTAAAATAGATTTTGAAATGTGACGTCACAAAATTTAGGACCACACAGGCCTCATGTCACACTGCTGCCCCTCCTTTTTCTAAACGTGTGACGTAACTTATAGATGGCCCTACCCCAAATCCAAACATAATATCAATATACATATGTAAATCTCAAATATAATTAATTAAATACTTACCATTGTCAAGTTTTACACAAAGCTCTTAGAATTGTATTCACACCTAAACCTACAAAAATACTTATTTTTTGGGTTAGACTTAAGTAGGTATATTTATTAACATATCCTTGGTAAGATATCCAAAAACATGGTAAACCTTATTTTTCAATTGTTAACTAATATTAGAATGAGGATAAAATAATTGTTGGATGTTTATCCGTCAATCACGCAGAAACTACTGAACGGATTTTCATTTTGATGAAATTTGGTATACAGATAGGGTATTAGGGGACTAGATAATAGGATACTTTTTATCCCACTAAACATTTCCCTAGGGTCCACGCGGGCGAAGCCGCTGGCGAGTATTGTATAAATTAATTAAACTTCAAAATCTTTCATTTTGTGAGAAAGTCATATAATACTTGTTGTGCAATTGTGCATGCTGTAAAATATATCGTAATTTCATCTCCTAACTTTTATAATATGCACTTAAACTCTATCTATACTAATATTAGGTTCTTACATATGAAATTGGCGTTTTGTTGTACTGGCCACTTTAATCAAAAATTTCTCCTCCTTGGTTGGGAATTCCTAATTCAAATTTATACAGCCATTTACACATGTATTTGTGTTTCGTTAGGCGGCATTCATTTGTTTTTTTTTTTTCTTCTGTTTGTCCTATTTACGTCACCCCGTATAAAACTTGGAAAACTTGAAATATTTTGTTATTTACGGAAACGTATCGAAGGGTTAATGATGTGTATGGCGGTTGTGTCGCAAAAGAAAGTGCGTCTTTTGTTCCAACGTTGTCGTCATGGAAATTTCGACCTGCAGAACAAGCTCAAGTTAATAATGAAGAATTGAAAGCTATTGTGGAAGCGGAAGATGAAAACTGTTTTAATCCACATGAAGCAAATAGGAAAGATTAAAAAGCTTGAAAGGTGGGCATCTCACGAATTGAGTGAAGCAAACCGGCAAACGCGCTTCGACTGCTGCGTTACATTACTTAACCGGCACAATAATGAAGGGTTTTTAAATCGAATCATTAACTGTGATAAAAAGTGGATTCTGTACGATAATGAGAAGCGCTCATCACAATGGTTGGACCCTGGTATGCCAGCCAAATCCTGGCCCAAGCGAAAGTTGACCCCAAAAAAGTTACTTGTAAGCGTTTGGTGGATTAGTGCCGGTGTCGTTCATTATAGTTTTCTCAAATCTGGTCAGACGACAAAGGCAGAGGTCTTTTGTTAGCAATTGCAAACCATGCTGGAAAAACTAGCTGCTACCGAGGCTGGTCAATCGCTCTACGCCACTGCTACTTCACGACATCGCTAGACCACACACTGCAGAACAGACGGCTACCAAATTAGGAGAGCTTCAATTGGAATGTCTAAAACATCCATCGTACTCCCTGGACCGTGCTCCAACAGATTACCGTTTTTTTCTGAAATTTGGATAACTTTTTGCAAGGGGAAAAAATCAACTCCGATGGGGCAGTGGAAATCGTCTTCAAAGATTTTATTGATTCCCGTCCGAATGATTTTTTTAGTAAGAGGATCAATTAACTACCTATGAAATGGTAAAAGTGCATAGATAATAATGGTTTTTTACTTTGATTAAATAAATATATTTAAAAATATTCCACTGTTTGTTCCTCCCATACCAAACACTAATTTCATATGTAAGGACCTAATATATCACAGTGTAAGAGCTTTATGCTGGGCTTATATTATAAAGAGGATATATTCGATTGTTTGTTTGTGTCGCATAGGCAACGATACTATTGGAGGGATTTTGAAAATTCTTTCACGTACGGGAAGCTACATCCTACGCGGGTGACATACGCTATGTTATATATGCGGGTAAACAGCTATTTATTATATGGTGGGGTTTTTGTTTAAGATATACATTATAACATCTTATTTAATGTATACAAAGTTGACATAGAATACATCGCGTACTGTTTCACTTGTAGGACTCAAGCCTAATTACATTTATACGAGCAATAAATGAAATTAAATGTAAGTAAATATTTTGTTCATTCTAACACGAAACTAAATATATTATCATTATAATTAACTCTTCCATATCCGAGTATTTCTCTAATGTCTCGAGTTCGATTCCCAGTTGGATCAATGTAAAAAAAACATTTTTCTGTATTACTCCGGGTCAGGGTCTTGTGGTATCTTTTTTTTGTCTCAGATACTCCATATTACGGTTGCTGAATATATGTGATGTTTAATATTAATTATGATTAATCATACTCCGGGTCAGGGTGTTGTGGTATCTTTGTTGTCTCAGATACTCCATAATAAGGTTACTGGATTTTTTTTATGGGATAGGGGCAGATGAGCAGACGGATCACCTGATGGTAAGTGATTACCGTCGCCCATGGACACCTGCAACACCAGAGGAGCTACAAGCGCGCTGCCGGCCTTTGAGGGACGACTATCATCATAGGGAGGGAAGGGTTGAGGGGTGGAGGGAAGGGAATAGGGAGGGGTTGGGCCTCCGGTACCCTCACTCACACGACGAAACACAACGCAAGCGTTGCTTCAAAAGATTTAAGCAAATGTAATTTATAAATGTATCTTTATAATTTACTGGACCCTTCGATACGTTTCCGTAATTTTGTTATTTACGGAAACGTATCGAAGGGTTAATGATGTGTATGGCGGTTGTGTCGCAAAAGAAAGTGCGTCTTTTGTTCCAACGTTGTCGTCATGGAAATTTCGACCTGCAGAACAAGCTCAAGTTAATAATGAAGAATTGAAAGCTATTGTGGAAGCGGAAGATGAAAACTGTTTTAATCCACATGAAGCAAATAGGAAAGATTAAAAAGCTTGAAAGGTGGGCATCTCACGAATTGAGTGAAGCAAACCGGCAAACGCGCTTCGACTGCTGCGTTACATTACTTAACCGGCACAATAATGAAGGGTTTACAAATGTAATTTATAAATGTATCTTTATAATTTACTGGACTTTAATTAAAATGACATACCGCAACTCGGCGAGGATAAATGGCGACGTTATCAAGGTAGCCAACGTCGCGGCAATAACTTGTATCCAGCGTATACGAGCGCGCCCACGCACGCAACACGCAACGATATACGGATGACGCGAGTCGACAATGACGCCGGCGGTATTCTGAACATAACGTCGTTATATTTGATCAATTTTGCATTGACAATGTTATACTGAAAAATATTCTCAATTAAAAAGGGTTTAAAAAAAATCATTTTATCCCCGATACCCTGGGATGGGATTCAAACCCACCACCTATAGCGAACGTCGAAAAAATTCATCGTTTCGATAAAGTAACAAGTGCTTGAAAAATTCATCAGTCTTGTTAGGTCCTGGGTAGGTCAGTGGTTAGAGCAGTCGCCCGGGTTGCGAAAGGTCGTGAGTTCGAAACCCATCTTAGGGATTCAGGGGCAAAGTAGATTGTATACGCATTTTTCATTAAGCGTTTCGGTTTTCTGTGAGGCCGTGGTATCACTCCGGTCGAGCCCATTCATGGCGAAGCGTGGCTCTCCCACGGATTAAATATATGTAATGTTTACTATTTATTATTATTAATTATCTATTTGTTTTCAAAATAACTTACAGCTTTGATACACATAGATACATATAGTAACGCTTAGAAATTTTCCAAAGTTTCAGAGTGTACCATTAAAAACAAGTATACTAACTTAAAAATTATTACTTTGTGATTGTTACTTTCGAGGCGTAGGTAATGCATGTTTAAAGTATGATGGGACAGACATATGATCAAGATAAAAGTCTTAAAAATTGATTTAAAAAAGGAAAAAAAGTCGACTGTTGCCAAAATATAACAAAAATAATAGAACAAGTTATCGTTTGGCTAAGCAAAATTCTTATTGTAGTCGGTGACCTTAGATTACAAATGTTCCATAGAACGGGCCTCGACTGGAATTAATATTGATGACGACTAATGTTTGTTTGTTTGTCCGTCAGGTAGATTGTTGAAAAATATTAAACATGTAGGTATTTTTTTATTTTTTCATAATCATTGAATTATGGCGATACAGTGAGTTAAAATGTCGTATGACGTCACGCTTTGGTACATTTTCTACAAAACTGTGACGTAGTGAGCCCCCACTCACCTTTAATGACTGTTATCTAAGCTTTTTCTTTTGAAATTAAATAAAAAACTCGCCCATTTTCGTAGTTAATTCATCTTAATCAGTAAGCTCCTCCTCACATGGAGCCATTCAAAGATATGAATTTATAATTTATTATGACCAAATTATTTTAGTAATATACCGCGTATTATTTTCTTTTTAACATCGCTGTATGGTCTGTATGTGTGCAATAAAGATTATATTATTATTATTATAAAGCAAAATTAAAAAATTCCATAATTAATTATAATAAAGTATATTGATTAATATTTATCTGTTTTCTTTATTAATACTGCATAAATAAATGCTTTGACTATCTATCTAACCCGACATGCTGTTCACTGTATAATGTTTTTGCGAGCAGAAGCTAGTAGAACTTTCTAAAT
Organism: Diatraea saccharalis; assembly: GCA_918026875.4. NCBI lineage: Eukaryota > Metazoa > Arthropoda > Insecta > Lepidoptera > Crambidae > Diatraea > Diatraea saccharalis. Next base: position 26,955,830 of record OU893337.1, read on the forward strand.
TATCGTGCAAATGTTTATTGATTTATTTGTATTTATAATTATTGCAGTGGCTATCGGTCTCCAACGAGGAAGGTAACCAAATTTCACTAGGGCTGAAGGTAAAACCTGTTTTTCTATATTAATCCGACACTAGCAACGTTTCGCATACCTTTTCTAAATTATTATTTTATATACACTGTTTATTGTTTGTATGTCACTCTCATCTTTACTCTTGTCTAACGTTTATGTATTTACAACGTAAAGTATATTTATTTAGTCCAATCTAATGCGACTCTTAATTCCTTCATACCTAGAAGGGCCAGTCATAGGATAGGTAAGCAAAAATATGTATCCTTGACCTCCGCCGTGCTCGGAAGGCACACAATGTAATTGTTCCCTACAGCATCTACAATCGGTAACACTAGGCCCGCCCAGTAGGTACTCACCCTTATATTTATTTATTTATCTTGGAAAACAAACAGCTAATTAAACAAGGTTAATTATGGCATAAAAAACAATAAGCCAATTATAGGTTTCCACATATAGATATAGCTTAGATCTAATCAGTTATTTCATGCACAAACTTAAGTTTTCGCTTAAATGAATTAATGTTGCAATCAAAGATGTCAACATCATACCTACACTCATCAAGCATCATATTTAAGCTTACGCTGGTTCTAACAATAAAGCTATCCTGCCTAAAATTTGTAGATGACGAGGGAACCGCTATAGGTCGGTTATATCTCTGCGACCTTGTCGGGACTATAAATTTAAAAACTGAAAATCAACTTAACAATTTGTAATCTTAAGTAGATATACAATATCAGCTACTGCTTTACGAAACATCAATGGCAGCAAATGTTGGTCTTTACCAGATGAATCATATGGCCTATTCATCTTATAGCACAGAAACCGGAACTTCTTTTGAATACCTTCAATTCTGTCAGTATAAGTGGCATATCTAGGATTCCAAATTTGTGACGCATATTCCAGTTGAATACGAACATAAGCACAGTATAAGATTTTGAAAGTTTTAATTCGAGATAAGCATGCCGATTTTCGTATTATAAACCCAAGTACATAGCTTTAGGAAAAAGTAGTGTAAATATGAGAATCAAATATAAACTTGGAATCGTGTATGATACCCAAGTCCCTGATCTCTCACATTTTGGAGGTCTTGGTTGTTTATAGTGTAAACGTGATTTATAACTTTTGTTATTTATTTATTTATAAAAAGTGATTTATATTGATCGCTTTAGTACCTCTATGCCTTCCATCAAACAAGATTTTTTTGTTATTATATTTCACTAATTTAATTTTGCACTCGCAAAGCTGTAACTCCTGATAAATCTGTATATCTATCTTTAATGGCTAGTGGAGTTTTTAGGTAAAGTTATGCATGATGTGGCGAGCACAGTATTACCATATTATGCATAACCTTTAAGCATTTTGATGTATATACTGCACATTAGTATAACAATGAATCATCGCATGTGAAATTGAAAATTCTATAAACTTAAATTACGACACAACAATCATCCACTGCCACTGTCATGTTTGTCACATATGTCATGTTTATTTGTGGTATTATATTTATATCTTTTCCTATGTTGTATTTTATTACACGCTCAGAATATAATGCATTTTAAAAAGCCTTATCACATTCATTTAGGTTTATTTTTTGTTTCTGACCACTGTAATGGTTATAGATGACCATAATCTACTTAGTTTCAACCAAAAATAATTACCTATATTAGAAGTTGTTGAAATCGAATAAATATCTGATTATATATTTATGATTTTTTTTCGTGTGTTTATGTATTAATATCGGTTTTATGGCTGCAGTAAATTTAGTATTCATATTCGATTGTGACAAATATCGTTTGTAGATATGCACCATTGTTTGGATAGCTATAATAAACCAATATATGATTGATTGACTTTCATTACCGACCAATTGACACTAATGTGACCGTCAGGCTATAGTGTAAGGATAGCCTTCAATATATGCAATAATTTTTTGTGGTATTTCATTTTCACATTAAATATAACATTTAAAAGTGACACTTTTTATTTTATTTGATCAATTTCGCATTTAAAATGCTATACTGAAAAAATATTCTTAATGATAAATGCTTAAAAATCCACTTTGTTTCTGATATTCTTCTAAAAAGTACTTTTGAATCGTTTAACATTTTTTCCTATCACTCGTTCAGGTCGCCTTTTGGCTGATTAGAAGAACGGGCAAGATAGACACCAGCTCTAATGGGAGTAACGACATTCAACAAAGCAAACTTCAATCGTGAAAGTTGAAGTTCAAATTTTCGACTACAAATACTAGAAACCAGAAAAATATATTTTTTAATGGGGCTCCCATACAATGAACGATTTTTTTTGCTGTCACCAGGTTATATTTCATGAACCGTTATAATTAGACAGATGAGATTTAAATGTTTCAGGGTAGATAAATTATGGTAACGAAATAACAGTACAAATATATATCACTTTAATAACTTAATTTAGAGAATATTTATTTATTTATTCAACAAAGTTTCAACAGCAATTTTGATATTTCTATACAAAAATAAGTATGCAGCATTGACGCCAATTATAGTAACTTATTATGTTTACAAATCTTATTAATTATATAATCATGATGAGGGCAGTTAACAAAGAAAATGCAAGTATTAGACAAAAATATACATATTTATAAATTAGATCGCATGACAAATATGGTGTATGTATGTATGTGTGTGTATGTGTTTTTATATGTTTAAATGTTAAATTTGATATCATTTCCCTATAGTTATGATTTTCCTGTTTTTGCAGTAATTTTAGCACAATTATTATTCATAAATACATTGGGGTAGGTTCTTTAACCGATTACATTGTAGAGCTCGTTCAAAATGTGTGATACAACTAGGTTGTCTATATAAAACTGATCATCGACATTTACTAGTCCTATAGCAAAAGATTAGAGTCCGGAACTTTAGAGGGCGAGTGTACCCCAAAATACTAACTTTTAACTAGTTTTATCGAAGTGATAGTCCTCATTTATTTTCAGCTTGTTTAGTATATTTCTTCAAGAAAAAAGCTGTTAAGCTGAAAATAATCGAGAAAACTACCTACATCATATTTGTAAAGTTAAAGTAACAATAAATCCGGAAATTTTTAAAAATCACAATCTTTGCCCTCCAAATTATTATTAATTTAATATTGTTATAAGGAAAATTTATAAATAAAGTGACTCACCTTTGTAGCCGAGGTAAATACGTAACACTTTCGTTATAATCATTATCGGTAGTTTACTAGTAATTCATTGAAACAGTTTTTGTCGCAATTCGCCTCTGTCCCTGTTTGACGCATTAATAGTCGATAGGGAAAGAAATTAAGAGATAATGAAACCATATACAGTATGTATAAAAAACATTTGTTACCCTGTTGATTACAAATACCTAAATAAAATAAAATAGAACATAACTATTTATTAAATGAGATTGGTACTATTTTGATACAGGGTCCCGTTTTACCTAAAAACTATAAACTTTTTACCAGGTTTTCCTGTAATCTACAGATAGAGAATAATTGTTCGTTTGTTTACTTTGAATAGGTTCCGTTAGTTACGGAGCTTTTACAAAATTTTTGATCTACGGAAAACTACTACATCATACGCGGGTGACACCTGTGTCACCCGACGTCATCGGACGTCGCCAGAAAACAGTTACACTTTAATTTCGATACTATTTATCTTGAAATTATAAAAATTGATATTTAGAGTTTCTTTTTTTCAATACGCTCTTTCATCTGATACGACCGGCGAGGCAATATGTAAATATCCGAAACTTTACGCTTAGGCTTAATCGAAGTATATGGTTAGTTTAAAAATTTCAAAAGAGCGAAAGTAACACATTTAGGATGAATTAGATTATCCCTAATGTACACGCGATAGTCCCACAAGTGAAAATACAGGTTTCTGATATATGTTCGGAAAATAGAAACCATTTTAACTTATAAATATGTATTTAACAAAATAAGTTTTATGACGCTCATTTGTAAAATGTTACTATTTGAAAACTTGAAAAAAGTAGGATAAGTTAAATACATTAAAAAATTTGCTAAATACATTTACATAAACGTAAAATTAGTTACATAAACGTTACAATTTTCATTATAAGAGCTATAAATATAAACGCACAAATACGTCCATACGTTTTCTCTACCGCAGGACTGTGAGACGTCTTTTAGTGCCTTCAATTTGTAGGGAGCATTTTCGGTCGACTAGCAGCAGTTCCATAAACAACACCGTATAATTATAGAAGATATACTTCGTCTTGGTAGAGTGCTTGTAGCTCCTAAACTGTTTATCAGGTGATGAATAAGGCTTTCAATTAAAAAAAAACGCACTTAAATCAGTTCATTACTTCAGCAGTCCAATTCTGAAAATTATTATATTTGATAAATATTGCATTCACAATTCTAAACTGAAATTCTAAATTCTAAAAAAATTCACTGGCTCTCTGAGTTGGGACCCGAACCCGAAAAAACCTTTGGCAATCTGGGCGACTGCTCTAAGCACTTAGCTACCCAAGACTAATATTATTATTATTTAAAATATAAATATTATTTTAAATATCAGTCACCATTGATGTGTGAAGAAGACATTGCACTTATAATATTGGACTTTATAGTATTGACAGTACCAAACCACAAGTCGTTGAGATTCTATTGAGATGCAACGATTCCGGATTTCGATCAGGACATACTACCACTACAGCTCTTCTGAATATCCTAAAAGATATCCGTCACGGCATGGACCAATCGCAACTAACTGTTATGGTTTTGATCGATTTCTCCAATGCCTTCAACTCGGTTAACCACGATATCCTTCTTGCTATCTTCTCGCAAATCGGCCTTTTTCCTCAGCTCAGGCATGGTTTTCGTCATATCTTCGGGGGCGCCGGGAGGCTGTCCGAATCAATCATAGCATCTCTGATTGGCGTTACTTATCTGCCTGTGTTCCACACGGCGGCATATTATCTCCACTTTTTTTCACATTATGTATTAATTATCTCACTATTTGTCTTCGCTTATCTTATCATCTCTATGCAGACGATCTTCAGATATATACTCAAACAGACAGATAATATGCTCAAACAGACAAGAGCAACATCAACGTTGCTATTTCAGGATCACATTATTATTTTGGAGTGGTCCAACAGTTACGGTGTGACCGTAAATAGATCTAAGAGCCAAAGTATTGTTATTGGCAGTTCAAGTCAGCAGTCAGCTATTGATAGGAATTGCATTGCTCCCATATGATATAAAGGCGAAATTATTCCGTTTCAGTCTAGTGTAAAAAATCTGGGACTGCAAATCGATTGTACTCTTAGCTAGGAGGTGCAGATTGGTGAAGTGTGCTGTGATGTAGTCAAGCCACTTAGGTGTCTTTATAGACTGATTTTTTTCTCCCATCCAGCAGTAAATTTGCTCTGGTATCGGGGGCCGGCTAATAAGTAATGAGCGTTTTAATTTTTATTTTCAAGAAACTTTGAGTAATGTCAAGAACGTTCTAAAGCGGGGGTATATAAAGAACGAGTCATGATCATGCACGTAAAATATAGCTTCAAAAAAAATGCAAGATATTAAAACCTATATCCGATATTATTTATTCTACGAGTACATATCTAGCCATTCCGTTGCAGAAGCTGCACGTAACATATGTCAACGGACGCAGTCTCCGAGGCGACAACAAAGCGGTTGATCCAATGATTCCACAGTGGAGACTATTCCTTAATAGATCAACCGAGGTCTGGGCGTCCAATAGAAACAAATATAAATAAACTGAAGACGTTAATTGAAGAATATTCTAGACGCAGCATACGTGATTTGGCTGTAGAGCTTGGTTGCTCTTATGGTACAATTGAAAATCATTTGCTGCATTAGGAAAGTCTTAATTTGGTGTTTGAATACCTCATCAGATGACCAAAGATCAACTCTCTTACCATGAAGAGATATGTGTACATCTATTATCATTTCGTCATACTTTTAACTGGCTAGACCATCTCGTCACTGGAGACGAAAAGTGCGTTATGTATGTTAACCATACATGCAAGCGCCAGTAACTAGATTGCAATAAAACAAGCAAACCTACGCCAAAAAAGATCTTCATCCTCGTAAGGTGATGCTCTCGGTATGGTGGGATGTACATACGTGGAGTAATATACTGGGTAATTCTTCCTACGAATATCTTGCGAGGATGAAAATCTTTTTCGGCGTAGGTTTGCCTAATTCGTTGCAGTCTTTAATAACGTGTAAAAACATATTTCTGCAAATAAAGATTTTATTATGATTTTTGTATTTAAAAATTTACTCTTCCCGACCCCTCGACGATTCGAGGGGTGGGAGGATTCCCCCCGGCAGAGGGGGCCAGACGGCGGGGGGTCAGGGCGACAAAGAGAGAAAACGGCGGACGATCCTTGCGTTATCGAGCAAGATCGCCCGCTGGAGCCTCGCAATCATTGGTCCGTCACGGAGTCCTAATCTCTTCAGATGGTCGTGAAGAGAAGTCGGGACTAGGCCATTCGTTGACACTACGACTGGGATGATCTCAGTGGACGACACTCGCCACATATCGGTAACCTCGTGCGCCAGGTTCAGATATTTAAGTTTTTTATCTGATTCGGCTTTCACGAGGTTTTCATCGAATGGGACGGTGACATCCACTAAGAACACCCGAGATTCCGCCCGGTCCATCAGTACGATATCAGGCTTGTTCGCAGGAACAGTCCTGTCCGTAATGACGGACCGGTCCCAGTACAATCGAGCGCGGTCATTTTCAAGAACTGGCTCCGGCACATACTTATAGTACGGCACCTTTTCGCCTATGAGGCCGTATTTGAAGGCTAGCTCGAGATGGAGTATTTTGGCTGCTTGGTCATGTCTGTGCAAATACTCGGTATTAGCCAGTACAGGACAACCGGAAGGAAAGAAAAAGTTGTATGAATCAATCAAACTGAAGATTCACAAAACGGTGACAAGTACGTATCACCTAATATCGGGTAAGATGATAGCTTTACAAGGATAAATTATTAATTAATAATATTTTATACTTACTTAAGTTGAAATTATGTTTGGGTTAGGGTCATCCATAAATTACCTCAAAAATTAAGGAAGGGAAATTTTCAACAAAGAATCACGTTGGTGCGTCAACGTCGTATCATATAGGACAACTAACCAAAAGTACTCGTAAGTATGATACGCGGTGCATCCAAGCACAGGCCGTACTCGATGATATTACTACAAAAAAAATATCACTATAATATATAAAAACTCAAAAAGCATTCAAAAAGTGTCACCTTAAAACTATGCTAATCAGCATACCTGAGCACAGTCTGGCGAAAGAGTTTATTGTGTGCGTTTATGCATCATATTCATTTTTAAAATGCTATCTTGTGCTATGTGAAACTGTAGAAACTACACAAGTAAGTTGACTAAAGATCAAGGGGTCACATTTCATTCGTAAGTATACATTTTTAATTGATTTGCGTTTTAATAAGATAAATAAATATAGTGTCACTACCTACGCTCTACCTTAAATTTATTTGAAAATCTATATGAGACTGAAACTCTAGGGTTTGAATTCTGAGTATAGAAACCTAACTACGGAGCTAAAAATACTCCGGTTCCGTTTCGATCGAAGCCCTCGTGTTAATATACATTTTATAAATCAGTGTTAGGTTTATTTTATCGCATGAAAAGCTTCATTATTTATAAACGGGTAAATAATTTATACACTAACGACAAGGAGAAATAATAGGGTAATGTTACACATCAAAATTTTTAAGTTAAATTGTTGATCGAAGTCTTTAACTCGTTTAGGTAAAAGTAGGCATTAAACATGCAGAACTTCAATTATTGATTTCACCGTCAGAATTAAGACAGGTTGCCCAACAGCCAAAGAAATATGGATGATTTTGAAAAATGCATACGAGAGCAAAGGGTCGGCGAGAAAAGCAACGCTCTTCAAAAGGTTGATTTTAAAAAAGGTGATGGAAGCGGATGACATACGCGATCATCTAAATTATATTATTGAGATAGTAGACAAATTGCAAAAGATGGAAGTTTTAATAAATCAAGAATTATTAAGCATTATGTTATTCTACAGCTTACCGGCAAGTTCCGCCACCTATCCCTAATGAACTAAAAATTAAAATCATTGAGGAAAGTGAAGCAAGACAAAATAGCCCAACAGAAAAGTTACAAGAAAATGAGGCATATAACTCAAAGAAAACGAAATTTGTAACATATGCAATAAAAAAGGGCAGACAGTGATTGCACTTCTCACATGAGTGGGCAAAAATGAAATTTCTTAATAATTGATCATGAAAAAGGCTCGTTAAAGTGAGCATATGATCAGTATGTTGCAAATATAGAAGGTTCAGGGAAAAATTAATTAAAATGATAAAAGGTTACTTTGAACAAAGCTTTGTATGGCCCAAAGTTGTTAACCAATTTGATGTCAGTTGCACGTATAACTGAGAATGATCATTCAATGCTATTACAAAAAACCAAGCATACATAAAAGATAAACATAAAAAGACAGTTTTGCAATCATATAAAACAAAATTATATTTTTAGGTGGCATAAAAAATGGCACATTTAAATGAACACGATACAAAAATTATGTTAAAAAATAATTTGGCTAGAAACATGATAGTCAATGAAAACGCAAAGTAAAGTATTTGAGAAAATTATTTGTAATCAAATGCTATCAAGTATTTAACGAAAAGTGTGCACTTTTCGTTAAATACTTGATAGCACTTGATTACAATATAAAATACCCAATAAAAAGACAGTTTTGCAAGCTGAAAAAATTAATGGTTTATATTCTGTCAAGAATAGTCATGATAAAGCAATCATATAAAACAAAATTATATTTTTAGGTGGCATAAAAAAAGGCACATTTAAATGAACACGATACAAAAATTATGTTAAAAAATAATTTGGTTAGAAACATGATAGTCAATGAAAACGCAAAGTAAAGTATTTGAGAAAATTATTTGTAATCAAGTGCTATCTTATTACTTCACAAAAATCAGTTTGGTTTTAGCAGAGGTAAATGTACCATAGACGCTGGAATTGCACTTCTGAGACATATCTATAATGCTTGGGAGAATAAACAAGATGCTATCGGCATTTTTTGCGATCTGTCTGATGTGTGTTTCATGACTAACGCAGTCGAATGCTTTTGACAGATGGTGTGACGCAAAATTCACTTAATCTAATAAAACCATATCTATCTGCTAGAATTTAAAAGTAGTAATTGATGAAGCGAAGTCTGCAGGGGCACCCATTACTATGGGCGTCCCTCAGGGATCGATATTAGGACCATTGCGTTTTCTAATTTACATTAATGATCTTCCTCACTTTACGAAGAATTTGTGCGAGACAGTATTATTTGCTGATAACACCTCTTTAGTGTTTAAAGTTAAGAGGGGTAATTATTGTTTTGACGATGTAAATGATGCTCTCGAATTGTCGAGAGCAGTCGAATAATGCCCACGTTGTGCTAAGTTGACTAATCGTGAAGCTTCTTTAGAGTTTTGAGCGTAAATATAGTAATTTTAACCAAGGTTACATGTTCGACGTGATGTATGTTTACCGATATTTTTGTCACCAATTTTCAAAATTCTTTTTTATTCGATAGCTTGATGGGCTGAATTGGTCACATTTTAATTTTATCGAAATCGAATAAGTAGATCTCCTTTCATAATCTTAATATTAAGATGACATTTTATGACGTGGCTCATTTCAGCTAAAAACAAAAGATTGCGTATTTAGAATTCATTCAAAGGAGGATTTTCCATGTTCAACGAGTATATATAATTTACTCTTTGATATACATTTTTTTATGAAATTCATTGATAGTAGTTATCAAAGAATAACCAATTTCTCCAAAACTTCGCCTGCGTAAATTATAGCCTACGTCCGCGCGTCTTATGTAGCTTCCCGTAGACGAAAGACTTTTATAAATCGGTCCAATAGTTTCGGGGCCTATCCAATGCAGACAAACATGCAAGCAAATATTTCCTCTATAAAACTTGAATATAGGTTATTGGAAAATTTTTGTTGAGCAAATAAACAAAATCTCCTCTTCTAAGACTCACTATGTTGAATAATTTTATTCAGGTAAGTAGATATTTAATATTTTTGGTGTTACATATTATATAAAAACTATCAATATCAATGAGAAGCATGAAATAAAAACTTTAAAAAAATGGCACTGACTTCCAAATAAGTGATTAATAATACTACTTATCACAAAAGCGACTCATTTTTAAATTTTTTTTTGTGTTATAATATTACTTGTAAACAATTCTCATCCATAAACAATTTTTTTCTGTGACCTCTTAAGTAGTTCTTTTGATTTTACCAACCTAGTATTTTTAAATTATCTGTTATCTGGACGCATTTGTGAGACTCCTTCTCCACTTAGTGTAACGATACATATTTTACGACTTTAACTTTAAAGTTATTAAAATAATACTTCTGAAATCTATTTTATCTCAGCAGTTTTAATTTAGTTTTAAAAGTTTTTGAAATGTGATGTGACAAGATTTCATCACATTTTCCACACCGAACTTTTGTCTTGTTTTGTTAGAATAAAAAACAATTTAAAAGATTTTGATATGAGACCTGCTTTATTGGATACAAATCTCTTATAGGAAGTACAGTAAAAAATGGATCTATGGGAAGGACATAAATAGTGGTGTGCCGTGAATGTAGTGACGCACCAACAGTCCCCCTCACAGCACTATTTATACAATCAAAAATAATGATTTTATACAATTAAATCCAACCTAAATATTTTGTAACAACAACAAATCGAGGTCCAGGCAAACCTTTGGTTAGGATATCAGCCTCCATAGCATGTCTATCAATGTACTTAACATTTATCGTACCATTCTCTGTATGTTCCTTGAGAAAACACAGTCTAAGATCAATATGCGTGGTCTTGCTACTGATGATAGCATTTTTGGTTATTTTTAGTGCTGCCTGATTATCGCTAGATATCGTAACTTAATTTTGTGACTTGGAAGAAATATCTTTAATCAAAGTTCTTAAATGCAATGCTTCCTATGTGACATCTGATAGTGCCATGAATTCAGCCTTTGCTGTTGATAAAGCAGTTGATTCTTGTTTTCGGGATTCCCAGCTGATTACAGCAGCATAAGACTTTCAATCTATCTTGTAGGATCCCCAGTCTGCATCTGCATACCCTTGTAATTCTGAATAATTTTTAACATACTCTAGTCCAACATTATCTGTATCTTTTAAATATCTCAGAAAATACTTGGCTGATTTATAATGTTCATGCCCATTACATTTTTTGCATTTATACAAATAACTTACTGCATACATAATATCTGGGCGTATAGCAACAGCTAGAAACATCAATCAACCAATCAAGTTTTGATAAGGAAAATTTTCTTCACATTTTTCTTTCTTCTCTAACTTCAAATAAGGTTCAATCGGATTATTGACCGATTTACATTCTTCCATATTATTTTTAGAGAGTTATTTGTCTATATACTTTAATTGTTTTATTTTTATTCTTTCTTGTTTTTGCTTTATTTCTAATCAAATAAATTCTATAAATATATCCAAGTTTTTCCAATTCTAATTTATTTATCAACCTCTCTTTTATTTCTTCTAGCAATCATTACAAGTAAAAGTAAATAATAAATCATGAATATATAATGCAATTATGTTTTTAAGTTGTTGTTAAGCAACTTTCGCAAGGGTCGATCACGGGATGGGTGAAAAAAAATTATCTCGAGCTACTTCGTGCTTTGGAAGGCACGTTAGGCCGTTAGTCCCGGCTGCATTTACAGTCTTTAATACTCCCCAATCAGCATTGGGCCAATGTGGAGGGTCATGGCTCATCCTCCTTAACCATCCATAAGGAAGGCCTGAACCCCTGAAGTAGCGAAGTAAAAAGGGCTGATGATGATGATGATTTTATCTTCCTTTCTTTTTAGAATATAGGTGCAGTGATCTGTATCAAATGAAACAAATCCAATATTTCTTAGTTCAGAATCTAATTTCTTATGCCATTGTCAACCGCCAATAAGAAATTAGCCTGATTAGAATGCTTGATACTTGCATTTTTTATGTCTTTCAGTATTTTTTTAGTTTTATTTTAAGTCTACTTTAGAACTTTCTTCTATCCTTATTTCCATAATGTACTTTTCTAGGAACTGTGTCTTTTTCATTCTAATTTTCTATCTAGTTCTCCATTCGAGTAAGCAGTAGTGACATCTAAGTGGTGAAGTTTCATATTCTCAATTACAGCTGAGGCATCTGCATTCGTATTGAACTTAATTTTGCAACAGGAGTCCATGTTTCATTGAAGTAAATTCCGGGTCTCTGGCTAAAACCTCTTACAACAAGTCGCGACTTTTTGATATTGCCTTCATCGTGTTAGTTATAAAGGATCACTCGTTTTGTCATATTTTTGTGAAAAAGGCATCAATAACATCGGCACAAGTGCATCAAGATACCATTATCGAGAATGTAGTTAAGCCCCTTAACAACACCATGTTGATTTACCAAAAATGGCCTTTCAGAAAGATTGCGCACCTAGTCATAAACCTCCCAATATTGGTTAGAAACGAACGTTCCGTTCTTCATCAGAACTCAAGACTGGCTATCATTTAGTCCAGATGGAAAGGGTGCGTGCGTCTATTGATAATTTGCTTCAATGTTTTGAGGACTGTAGTAATAAATAAGTTATATACCTATATTCTTAATAGGTTTATGTTAATTAAACTAACACACTGTAATAATGATAAATTTTACTTTCAATAAAAAAAAAGTTGATTTATTATGTAACAATATTTATGGCAAGACTAAGTATGTATATAAAGTAATTTATGGATGGGTCTTCGATATAGATATTTATGATTCCGTCTTTCATTCAGCGGTTTCGAATAATTTAAATGTATATTGATTCCTAGGGAATCCTTGAGTGAGATAAGATGTAGTCTAAATGTTTATCGTTATGACGTATTTTAAGGTATTATTTCATCAAAATCCGTTCAGTAGTATTATAATATTATTAATTCAAAAAAAATTGCGAGGCAAATTTTTTCACTAAATAAAATAAGGCCTTATTTGTAGTTGACTAATCTGTATAACTAAATTCATTAAATAAAAACTTAAAAAATGGATCCGACTTCAAAATTAAAAAAATAATACTTGTCTTAAAAGCGGCTAAATGTTGTGAGAAACATTGAAGTTGGCCGGTTAATTAACACTATAATATTATAAAGCTGAAGAGTTTGTTTGTTTGAACGCGCTAATCTCGAGAACTTCTGTTTCGAATTGAAAAATCCTTTTTGTGTTGAATAGACCATTTATCAAGGAAGGCTTTAGGCTATAAAACATCACGCTGCAACTATTAGGAGCGAAGAAATAATGGATAACGCGGACGAAGTCGCTGGCGGCCACTAGTATATCGAAAAATATTGTGTTAATTGGTGTTTAATATATCCCTATAGACTGATGGTCACACTAGTGTCAGTTGATCGGTACTTAATACTCAATCCCGTTTCAGTTTGTACAGTTAATAATAACGATGGCTGGCAATAGTGTCTTATATGTTCTTTCCATTTGTGTGTTTTGTTTATTTAATGCAGTTTTCGCGGGTAAGTAATTTCATATATTTATTCTAAAGTTTAAAATTATATTAAATAATAAAATATTTTGGCTCTTTACATGAATGATGGTAAAACATTGATAAAAATACACTAATTAGTTGCGATAAGTAACGATTGTTTGAAAATTTCGTTGAGTAGCTAAATGGTTGGAGCAGTTGTCCGGATTGCGAAAGTATTGCTTTAGGACACTGTTGTGGCCTTTGACGTGGGGTCAGCCAATGCATTTTTCTTTTACGGTTATCATAAAAATCCATTTTTCATCACATCTCACAATCGATTCAATATTACTTCATATCTGTACCTAACACGGAACACGTGTTAAGGCAACACAAGTTTAAAGACGCGTTTCTTTCTGCAGATCAGTCAAATCATGAGGCACTCATTTTTCGTATTTTTTATTTTTTTTATTTGACGCAAGTGAGTCAATATTGTGGGTAAGGCAAGGTTGAACCATGCCGCTTATTCCTGGATAGTTTGTCTAGGATCGGCTTTCACCATCTCTTAATTCATTGTTGTTTACCTGTGTGGGCGGTCTTCCTCGTGGCTCGTTCTTCAAGTTGAAGTTTTAATCACGAAAGCGTTTAAACCAAAATCGCTTGGTGCGTTCATTAGCAGACCCCTATCCAAACGCAACTTTGATATTGCAGGCTGTTTCAGCCTCGTCACTTTTGCGTCGGAACCCGTATTCAAAAACACTCGAATTTTTGCGGTATCCATCTTTCTTGTCTAAGTTGAATAGCAATAACAATTAAAAGTCGATGTTCAAATGTTTCACATTTTTTTAAACAAGAAAATTATTTGAAAAAAGTTTCTTTCTAAAACCTCAAACCATGAAAATTCTATGTCAATTCAAGAAACCTGTTACAATAAAATAGAAATTTCATACTTTAAACTCTAATAAATAACCGAGCTATAAATTTTGTCTATTGCAAAAGTGTGTAGCATATGTATTTTTAAAACCTATGACATGATGTATTAAGTTAACTTTCATAAAATTATTATATGAAATTTACCAAACTAAATTTAAAAATACTATATCAATGCTTAGTCTCGAGTTCAAATACCATCTCAGAGTACCTGGAACAAATTGGATTGTGATTGCTACGTGTTTTTTTTTAAATTATCTAATGAACGTTATAGTTAATTTTAAATTATATCTTCCTCGTTATAAAATATATTTCATTCACATTTCATACAAATCGATCCAAAAAACCTATTTAATGTCATTTTTGGGATTATTTTCTATCGAGCCAATTACAAATATTTATTTATGTTGCTTTTTTAAATAAATAATTGATCGATCGATTAAATAATTTTTATTTGGCAATTATTAGCATAGCCTTAGAATAAAATAGGTTAAAAAAGTAGTAAGTGATTGCTTACAACCTCGCCTTATGATTCTATTAAAACATTTAATGGTTTTATTACAGATAGGAAAGGAGAAGTAACAAGTGGCAGAAATCAAAACACTATGTTTCAATATAAATGGATATCGCGGAGTTTTCTCCAAACGTATGAGCAAACTCAAGCAAACTCAATATATTTCGTTGAAGTTACTTACGATAATTTTGATACTTTGTAAGTCTTTTAAAAAAATTTGTTCCATAATTATGGTTATTTCTTCTCTAGCTTTCCAGCTAGAAAGGATTAGATTTTACAACCAATATTTAAACTCTATAATCCAATGAATAAAAAAGTGGAAGCAGAATGTAAAATATAAGGACACACACACACGTATCAATCTATAGTCGATATAAGTAAATACTTGAGAATATGTCATAATTTAATAAAATAAACAAGGCTTTTTTTTATAATAATAATTTAAAGCTTAATTCAAATAAAACGAAATGCATTAAGATTGCATTACCTAATATGAGGCATGTTAGTACACTTATAAATGTAAATAGTGATAAAGTTGAGTTGGTGGAATCGACAAAGTTCCTTGGTATTATACTAGATCCCCGACTGCAATGGGATCCTCATATTGATAACTTGTCAAGTAGACTGAGTTCTGCAGCATTTGCTGTTAAGAAAATGAGACTGTTGAAACGGCAAGATTGGTATATTTTAGTTATTTTCATAGTGTAATGACGCATGGTCTATTGTTGTGGGGTTCTGCGGCTAGCATTCAAGATATTTGATTCTTCAAAAGGGAGTCGTCCGCGCTTTATATAATTTACGATCTAGGGAATCTCTCAGAGAAATATTTAAAGAAATAAATATTTTGACTGTTGCCTCTCAATACATCTACGAAAATATTATGTACTCAAGAAAACATCACGATTCCTTAAAAAAAAAATAGTGTTCATAATCTTAACACAAGAAATAATTAAAAAACATGTCGTTCCAAACTTCAGACTTCAGAAAACCAGAGGGTCATTTCTGGGTAAATGCATTGCTATGTTCAATAAAGTTCCACAAAATGTAATTGACCTACCCATAAATAAGTTTAAAATTCATGTAAAGAACAAACTTATGAGTAAAGGCTATTATAAATTTGATAATTATTTTAAGGACCGCAATACATGGAATTAATAGCCTTCGCTTTGTTCTATAACGACTAATTATTTGTACAAACTATTGACTTGGAAAGTTGTGTTTATTATTGTGATAATACATATAATTTTGGTAATGACATGATTTTGTAAATGTCATTACTTATGATAAAGAGCTGGTAAGTTTCTTTCGTTTGTTCTTCTTGTCAGCTAAAAGACGTCCTGAACAAGTGGTAGGGGAAAACGATTCAAAAGTGCTTGTAACAGGCTTACTTGAATGAAGATATTTTCAGTCATTCATTTGAATGAAGTAAGAAACAGTATAAATACTAATATTAATATAAACAATTAACAAATCTTACTTTTTTCAAATTCTTGTCTATTGGTTAAAAATATTAGCTTGGTGGCGTAGTGGATAAGCGCTGCGGCCCATGATCTTTGTTGTTAGATTTGTATCTCGAGCGATTCCGTGCTGCGGATGGCATATTGAGCCGTTGGTCCCGGTTGCATTTGTAGTCGTTAATATCCCCTTCAATCCGTTGGGCCATCGTGGAGGATCATTAACTATCCAAAAGGAATGGCTACGATACTTTCTTAAGTAGAAACCATGCGATGCGGTGCGTCTTCCTACATACAAATTCCTACACTAGTTCACACGATGAGCTAACTGTCGTACGGCACCATACCGCAAGTAAAACAGAACCACTGAACGCCGGACTTCAACAGGTTGAGGCACACTCGTTCAAAAATTAACTTTTCCTTTTGAGCAATAAAAACTTTATTGATGTGATATGAGTGCCCCATAATATTATGCCATATCTTAGTATCGAGCAGATATTATAATGATATGTCTGTAATTCTGTTTTTTTGCTAGCGATTCTGGCTTATTTCCACAAAGCATAAGCATATGAATTTATTTTACTACATAATTTACTTACGTGTTGTTCCCATGTGCATTTATGAGGTGTAATGCCTAGAAATGTAGTGTTATTTGTTTCTTGTATTTTATTATTATTGTAATTGATCTCAAGTTTTTCTTTGTACCCATTTTTGTTTATAAACTGTATATATTTTATTTTATTTAAATTTATGCTAAGTTTATTCTGTTCAAGCCAATTTATAACTACTTCTAAGTTTTTATTTAGCTCTATATTGTAGTTCTTTTTTTTTGATTTGAGCACTGTATTGATATATCATCTGCAAACAGAACACAAGGGAAATTCAGATTATCAGGTAGATCATTATTGTACAGAAAGAATAGTAGAGGTCTAAAGATACTTCCTTGTAGAACTCCCTGACAATTTATTTTAACATCAGAGTGGAACGATTTTACTGATTTTTGCTCACTAAGGTAAAAGCTCGCTAGATATTGCTCAAATACTAATAGTTCAGTTCAGTGGTTCAAATTAACGCGCTAAGTACATAATAAAAGGGTGGTCAATAAATGCATTAAATCAAACATTACACTTTTATTAAGTCAAGTATTACTAATCGTTAGGTAAGCACGTTATTTATTACATGTCGATCTTTAAACGGAGCGCGTAATAGTAAGCAATAATTTATAATATTTTATTTTAATATATAAAAGTAAATGAGCTATGTATAATTGTTACCTATAGGTAATATAATTTCATGTCGGTCACTTAAATCTGTCCTTATATTTATTTACATTATCATTTTTTTTATAAACACGTATTGATCATTATTCATAATGTCAGAATAATATACATTTAATTTAAACTTTTAATATTTATGTTAAAATATTTTATTATATATTACTTGCATAATCGCAATTTAATCTTAACAATTTCAAAAACTAAACTATGTTAATAATACACGTTTCAAAGTTCATTTTTTAATTATTATTAGCCGTTTCTTTTAATTCTAACACATCTTTTGGTACAGTTCTGCGTAGAAGTCGGCAGTTTCAGTCAATTTTCCAAGCTGTTTTTTTCAAATGATATTTCCAGTTTATTATTGACATCTGAGAGCAAACCTACCATCATATTATTTTTATTGACACCTATTGCAATCGACGCCTTATTTTTACACTCTTCACATAATTTGTATTTTTTGAGGCACATTTTTTAAAAGCACAGTTTCGCAGTTCCCTTTGCACTTAACGACCTCATCTTTAGTAACTGATGCAAATAATTTTCATTTCTTGCATCCAACCATTTTTCTTACATTTTACCTCTTGACACATCCGGCCGTTCCATTTGTGTAAAATCGGTATTCATACAACAACTAATCTTCATAATCTCTAAGAAAAAAAAATCGTCCATAATCGTCTCAATTGATGACGTTATTGGTGAAATCCAAAAATGTCGCGTGTTCTTACGTTTAATTCGATGATGACGTAGTAATAGCAGCAATAAAACACGACTCATTCATAATCGTCAATAGACTTGCTGATGTGGTGCGTCATCACAACGGCCGTGTCGCCCAACACGTAGCGACGCCGTATCGCACCGCGTATGGCCGCACACGACTCCGCATCTCACCGCGTATGGCCGCATACGCAGCGACTCCGCATCGCACCGCGTATGGCCGCACACTTAGCAACTAGCACTAGATCCGTTCATTCACAAAGCTCAGTGAGCCGTTGATCCTGGTTACGTCTGCAGTCGTTAATATCCGTCCATCCTCATCAATGAGCCCGCGTGGTAGATTAAATATTGTCCGTTGTCACTATTTAATTTCATCTCTAAGGCAGGTCTATGCAAATGGGCAATGGAGACGTATTGATATGTCTGTCAATAAGCCGAGACTCGAGATGTGAGTTGCTTAGGCAAGTTGTAATATATTGACTTCTCATTTCAGTTGTGAACATGATTATACCAAAAAAATAAGGCTTCGTGTAAAAGAAATTGAAGTTTCTTCGGTTAGTATATTTTGTTTGTTCTCTTTCTTTCATTATGATTCATTTTAAGTCCTTAGAATAGTATGCAACACAAAAAATTGAAAATAATACGCGTGGAGAGCGGACCAGTCCATTCATCTTGGAAGCTACCTACTACTCCTGTCCCACTCACTATAATACGAATGTACACTTTACAGTCTTTATAAGTAAGGACTGATACTATTACGCAAGGCTCTTTAGGTTCTTTATCAGATGATACCTTAAAATCATGTTAAGTGTTGTTTAACTATTATTTGGTTTGAACAGTAATTATTGTTTTTTTTTAGGTAATTGACGTGGATTGCCAATACAAACTTTGGATATGCATATCTAACAGCAGTACTGCAAGTAGAGAGTTTCAGATGCATTTACCTAATAAGGGTAAGTAAATATCAGATTTCACGACAGAACAAGAAACAGTGACCGACTTTTTTGGAGTACAAACTTAAAACTACTGTGGCGACTGATATGTAGCGACATCTAATTCATCGCACTAACATCGCCACAACAATCGATAGCGAGAAAACTAGCATCGTCACAGCCATCGATAGTAAGACGAACTGCAAGAAGTTTCAACAGCAAGTAACGAGATGGCGTTGTACCAATACAAACATCATAAATTCATAACTACAGGGCAATTAGAACAAAGAAACCTACATCGCCCACAGTAAGTTTAATTACCAATTGACATAAATAGATCGTCCAACCTACATCAATTATCCTTTAGTCTCCCTGGTGGCTAGTTATCTCCATCACAAAAGTAGGACCACACCTTCAACTTGCACTTGTGTCAGAGATTATAAAAGGATTCTTGATGGTGGCCTAATGACAAAAACACAGCGGGTACACCTCATAAAAAAAATATATTGTGAAGTGACTCTTTCAATAAATGGGAAGAGCTAGGATGGGGATACCAAGTGCTTTAAATAATAATTATCTAAATGAAAGAATGTTCAATTTTAATCTAAAACTGACATGTGATTTTTTTTAAAACTGTTATTTGTACATTTAAATAGGACCTTGAAGTATTCAAACGGTACAACAAGAAATGGAGTCATTTGTAGAAAATTGAACACTAATTGACACAATTGATTACGAAAAAAAGATTTTGATAACTGGTAAAAATAATAATGCGTTCAATTATACTAGTGCACAGTTACGGAGTTCATGTATGCATGGAAAGGGGAAAGATAAAAGTAATGTAAAAAGTAAATTGACACAAAATTCTATTTATGACTATTTTCCTCTCGCGGATGACTCTCGGCTCGTAACTGGTGGGCTCATATCATATGTTCATTGTATTTCATGTTTTATATTTCATGTTTGTCAGAAACGTTCGTAAAATCTAGGAGTGAATAAAACTAGTTTACAAACTAGTTTCAAACTATTCTAGAAAACATCAGAAAAGAGGCGGCATGTGCTGTTCATACTTTTGAATGTTGTAGCATAGAACTGGTAGCATGCAAAGGCAAATATGATATTCTGTGTGTATCGTATACCAGATTCGAAACCATAAAAATTTTTAGTCAATTTAACAAACGCAAAAGAAAGGCTTCACAATTTGGGAATTTCAGACCACAACACTGCATAATCGCTTATGTTTGAGAACAAAAATATAGAAAGAGTCCCTGAAACATAGCACGTCTACAAGCGTGACTTCAATAAAGAAAATATAGAAAAAATCAGATCATGTTTGAATGCCCTATCTTGGTGAGAATCCGTTGCGAAAACAAACTTAAATGCTGCTTTTCATAAATTTCATAGCGATTTTCAACTATTTTACGACATTTGCTTTCCGATTATAAGATAAAAATATACGAGTTGTAAAAGCCAACTTGGTTTGCAACTAGGTTAAAAAATCGTCATCAAATAAACGAAATCTACGTTTTTTGTAATATAAGCACCCTCCTACCCTCGAAAATAAAACCAAATATCAAGGTTATACAAGGTTATTAAAGAAGTGTATTTCCTAGTCCCAAAGATAAACAAACAGCAAGTATATTCAAAAAGCAAAAAACAAAATTAGAGCGACATGGCAAATAAATAATAGTAATGCAATTAATTTAATTAATTGTATAACAAAACAAAAGGACATAGCAAACTATTTTAATGATTATTTTATAAATCTGATATTTAATAAAAATAATCATAAACTTGACCTTGACAAACAAAACTAAATTAAATCACTCTAATATATTTCTGTATCCAACTGACATATTTGAAATTAGCAAGATAATAGTTTTTCTAAATTCTACAGGATATGATGACATACCCACAAATATGATTATATTAATGAAAGATGAAATATACACAGTACTGTGTCATTTGATAAACCTATCACTCACTAGTGGTATATTTCCAGATATCAAAAAAATATCTGTGGTAAAACCAATATTAGCTAGCAATTAAAGACCAATATCATCAGCTTCTATATTCGAACGAGCAATGTATTCGACATTAATAAATTTCATAAAAACGGCAAAACGGTAAATCAAACACTCTGGCTGCCTTTTCTCTATTAGAAAAAGTAAATGAATACGTCGACAAAAGCATACCACTGAACATGTATTTTTTTGACATGAGCAAAGCTTTTGACTATGTGTCTCACAATTTGTTCCTTCAGAAATTAGAGCGATATGGTATCAGAGGTCTGGCTTATGAGTGTTTGAAATCTTATTTGTACACAATATGTTGAAATCACAAAATATAACATGGAAAAATCGGTAGAATCATTCCATTCTGATATTCAAATAAATGATCTACCGGATAATTTAAATTATCCGTGTGTTTTGTTCGCAGATGATATATCTGTAAATGTCCCATGCTTAAATGCAAAAACCTATAACACTGAACTAAATAAAATCTTAGAATCAGTAATTAACTGGCTTAACCAAAATAACCTTGCGATAAACATAGATAAAACTAAGTATATACAATTTTTAAACAAAAATAAAAAATCTCGAGATCAACCATAAAAACAAAAAAATTAAGGAAACAACTGATATCACCTTTCCAGGCATAGTATTAGATGATAAATGCACTTGGGAACAACACTTAAATAAATTGTGTAATAAAACAAACTCGTATGCTTATGCGTTATAGAAATTAGCTAGAACTTCCAGCAAAGAAACAGCATTACAGACATATTATGGGAATGTGTGTTCAGTACTGAGAAAAGGCAATTGTTATCACGTCAAAAAGATTTCCATTGCCCAAAAGGCATGTATTGGAGCAATATATGACTTGGTTTCATGCAGGCCTCTGTTCAGGGAGCTTAGGGTCTTGACGATCCCCTGTCAATACATATATGAAATGTGTATTTTTATAAAGACGCATCCAGAATTATTTAATTCATTGTATGACGTACCACGTCTATATAGTTGCAGACGCCCAAATTGTTATTACCAAAATGTCGAACAATCATGAGCTCTAGAAGTTGTCACACTATGGCGGTAAAAATTTACAATAACATACCTACTAACATACAAAATCTATAAGTAAATAAATTTAAACATACACTTAACAAATGGCTTACTGAAAAATGTTTTTATACGGTAAATATTTACTTTCAAAAGTGTCATTTTAAATCTGACATAATTATATAATTTGGACATACAACTGACATTTAAATTATTAATCAAATTACTATTTCACTATTTAGCTTTTGACATTAGATAAGTAAAAAAAAATTGACATACTTTAATTTTGAAATTGTTAAAATTGATTATTGATTAATGTATTGTAATGATAAAAATATGTACTTGTTTAGATCAATTAATGTTTTATAAATTACTTTGCATGCCCATAAGTGGGTGAATGCCTGAATTGGAAACCTTTTAAACCAATAAAAACTTATTGTACCACATGCATGCGAAATAAATTATTATTTATTTATTTTATATATTTCCAGATTGGATCGTTGTGGAGGACAACATCCCTGCGCTCGGTAAAAAATCAGAATACAGAAATTTTGAAGCAGTCGAATGTGACAGTAAGTAAACAATAAAGTTTTATAAGAACATTACACTAACAAACCTAAAAATCACAATTATTGGGCAGGTATACATCGAAAATTTTTATTTTACACCAAATTCCCGAATACATCTATACTATGTGTATCTATACTAATGTTATAAAGCTGAAGAGTTTGTTTGAACGCGCTAATCTCAGGAACTACTGGTTCGATTTGAGAAATTCTTTTTGTGTTGAATAGACCATTTATCGAGAAAGGCTTAAGGGTATATAACATCACGCTGCAAGTATTAGGAGCGAAGAAATAATGGAAAACGCGGACGAAGTCGCTGGCGGCCACACGTCTATTATAAAATAAATCTGTTGTAAGCGCCATGATTACTCTGCATTATGGGCTCATGGTTTCATATCACGGACTCGTTGAATATAAGGTGTATGGTAGCTATCCCGTAATCATACAAATTCCAATGTAATTGAAAGTTTAAATTACCAGACTAGAATTTTATTTTGTTTTTTTTTGGAATTTCTGATTCGATGAAACTGGTGAACTGACTGTGAGCACAGGTCTGGACGATGTTGGTGTTAACATAACAATGGTATCTGTCTGACGTTAAGTGCCATATAATTGTTATCATACACTAAAAGTACCATATGAAATCATTATTATCAACCTCCCGGTTCCAACATTCTACCGACAACTATCGGTAATGAACCAATTTCTATTAAACTAGCTGTTTCGCCCGCGGAAATAATACCCTACGTCCCACCCGTAGATGAAAAACTTTTATAAATCGATCCAATAATTTCGGAGCCAATATCTAATGCAAACAAACAAGCAATCAAATATTTCGTCTTTGTAATATGAATTCAGATTATTGGATAAAAATATGTCAACCGAATAAACAAAATCGCTTTTAAGACTTTACAAAGTAATTGTTGAATATTTTTATTTACGTGCATATTTAATATAACTTGTCATTAAAAAAATATATCAATATCACAAAAAAGCATGAAATAAAAACATTTAAAAAATGTAGAACCGACTTCAAACTTTAAAAGCGGTAAAATTTTCAAGAAACATTGAAGTCGGGTTATCGTTTGATAAACTACAGAAGAACTCAGCCAGACTCTAATAATGGTTCTTGAAAAATTTAATTGCTTTTAAAGTTTGATGATGAGTAGAACTGAAATTCTTCTTATTCAAACCAGAAAAACGCATTACCTAATCAAATATTGCTAATTTTCTTTTAAAAAAGACCGACCAAATACGCCTCGGATTAACGCACTTAGGGTTCCATCCAAATTTTGGTTGCGAGTTTTTTGATTGTATTGACATAGAAGTTTGATTTTTTACAGCTTAAAAGTATTATAGACTTGAGTATTATATATCAATTTAATAACTCTACGCGTTCATGAGGAAAGGGGTAGTAACTTTAAAATTATTAAAAATATTTTAATTTATGATGTTACTAAAAATCACGGTTTTCGCAATTTTTCCTTTATCTGTGCTATAAGGCATTGCTTCGTACCAAATTTGAAGATTCTGAGTTCACGAGATGTACCCTGTATCATCATATTTTGATTGCGTTGGCTTAGAAGTTTGATTTTTTTCACAGCCCTAAGGGACAGTGGACCTGGGTATTTGATATAAATTTCAATTTCGTTTTTTGATTTCGAAGTACGGAACCCTAAAAACAAGGGAGATCGTATAATTTACAAATATTATACGATAACCGACGGAAACTGACCGGTAGGCAAAATTGACAGATAAGCTTAAGACATAAAGTTTGACAGCTCTACGCCACGGATAATTTTTTTTATTGGAACAATTTTTAATGCCATTTTCATACATTTTTCCTACGAATTTGATCGGTAGCAGATCTATCTGTTAGGAGCACCGCCGGCAGCTTTACTTACCATTGGTTATTGAAACACTTATTAGTTACTATCAGTAGGAAATACTACGGACGGTAGTAAGAACGGATAGTTTTTTTTTTAAATATTAATACCGGTGGTCAGAATGTTATTAGAAGGTTTATCGGTCAACCGTCGTAAGTGAGGCGCTTCGTATAATTATGATAGAACTTCACTTGGTAAGTTCGTTTAATCATTAATTATACTTCGCGCCTCGTTCTCGAGATTAGTATTTATTTGATTAGATTATATTACTAGTAGACTTTGAGAGTGTTGAAAAATAGATTTAGGAAATATCATCAATAAATGACGATAACTTGCTTTTTATATATATAAGTATTTATTAATTATTAACAAAAAAAGAACATAAAGAGAATTGTTCAATTTTGGCTTTTGGTGGACAAGCTAATAAGTAAAAAATATGTAAACAGTAAATTATTATTAAAACTGAAAGAAAAATTATTTTTAATACTCTCGTCATGGGAAACTAAACATTAAAAATATCACATAAAAAAGTATTTTTTGGATTCGGATGTGTTTTGTTAACATATTTCACTGTGTTTCCATATCAATAAATGTTATTGAAGTACTATTACTAATAGTATCGATTAATCGATAAGTTTTAACTTTAATAAAAATAAAAGTAATTAAAGTATTTATATATTAATACATATACATTAGGTAATCTTTTGCAATATCATGTATCATATATATTAAAAACATAAGAAATAATCCTTTTCGGTTAGATATATAAGTTAATTTACACAAACCATTGATTACTTTTTAATCGATTAATAATTTTTATAGGGCAGCACCATTTCACTTTTGTCAACAAAGACATTTGAGTGATAATGATAATTCTTACGTTTTGATTTTGTTGTTACTTTCGACCAATTTATTTATTAACCTCTCGAAATGATGACCCGGCTATACCTATGGACACCAAACCAAGCACAAGTAGAGGACATCGTCGGCAGCTTTGTATAAATTGTGAAAGATCTATATTACGTACTAGATCACATCTGCAAAAAATATCCGTCAAAGAAACACATTAGTAATATAATTATTAATTGGATATCCCCACGACAGGTAGGATTATAGTTATTTTTATTTATTTTGATTATTTTACCATAATTAAGCTTCCTTTATGACAAGTAAAACATTAATATATCGCTGCCATATCGTTTAAGTAACATTTTGTTGACAAATAATTTAATATTATATTATACTCTTTAGGTGTATGGCAGATCCATATCGCGTCTGTCATCTATGTTAGCAGCAAGCAGATATAATATTCCGGAACCTATATAGATCATTACCGGATTATAAAAGAGCACCTGATTCACAAGTATATTGTTTTGTTCCTGGTTGCGACTCACCACAGCGACTGACCATTCCCACATGGTATCAGGTAAAATTGTTTATTATTTTTGCCTTATTATTGTAAAAATAGTGAAACTAGTTTGTGAGCTTTGAGCCTCTTATCCTTACTTATATTATAAACTAGAAAAATTTGATTGTTAGTTGAGCTTGTTAACAAACTTCGAAACTACAAGACTGATGTAAAAAAATCCTTTTACTTAAGGGAAGCTACATCTTTCATCAGGATGATATAGGCTACTATTTACATGTGCGAAGGCGTGGGAATACTGTACCTGTAGTTCAACATTTAATGTTAATTTATTTTTTAATAGTAATGTACAAATGTACTGGATAGGTGTTTTAAAATAGTTCTTTCTGTTAATAGACGCAGATGTAAATGTGAGTCTACAGCCACTCCAAGGCGAAGAGTTATTCTCGAGGGTGAGCACAAATTAGGAGAATAGTTGTGTTTGACTGCAAGCACACGTCATGAGAGGCCATGGAAGATTTAACGATAAGGACATCATGTGACCAACTTATATAAATGTAGCTGCTTTTTTGACCACCCGAATGCCAGCCTCCAGCTGAAGACAAACTGTATGAGCAGTGTAACTTATTTATTAAGTGATCATGTAAAGTCTATTCTTATAAATAAGTGTATTTAGAAGTACTGTCTTTTGCTTGTAGAATTGTATTGTCAAATTAAAGGTAAATATGTGTAAATCTACAATTTTTTTATTTAACCATCTCTGCTTCTTATTTCTAACCTTAAGATATGAAATATTGAAAAATAATGTTTTTTATAACTGTAGATAATGTCCACTCAAAGCCAAAGTGCCCATACAAACTGAACAATTCCTTTTGACATTTATTTCCATTCTAAATTATAGTATAGGTAGTAATTACGAAATTTTGATACACTGATTTATTTACTTAATGGTCAATAATTGATTGGGCTAATGATGTACAACCATGATTATGAATAGGCCTGTTGTAAAATCGTGCGAACACGGTAGAGTTGCCCCTCCAGCCCGCAGTATTACGAATCGCACTGACGGCTTTTTAGTACCTATAAACAGAGCATCAGATTTTCTTAAGGGAGTTTGTCTCATTAATATAACATAGTAGTGTTTTTGCTGGACACACATTTGGCCTACTGTTGAAAAATGGTAGATAAAGTATTGGTTGCTCACGACCTGGTTTTGAAGTATTAATAATTTGTGGTATTTTAATAACAACCTGACTGAGATATGTGTATGTTTTTGATTTCGATTTTTGACAACGTTTGCATTCTATGTGCTGTAGTTAATGCCAGTAAGGTTAATGTCTTTTTAGTCAATTGCTCTAACGTTAGGTCCTCATTTGGGAACCATTGGCTTATCTGATCTAAAATGCAATTCGTATCCCATGTAAAGTTATACTTTGGAAGGGGTGGTTGAAGACGAAACACACCCTTAAGAATCTCTGAACTCTGTCATCTTTACCTATGTGTGATCCTAATAAAAAAGATAAGGCAGATCTGCATGAATTCAATGTACCGAATTGACCACCATCGTTAAACAACACAGTAAGGAAGTAAATAACGGTAGGGACTGAAGCTGTAAATAAGTCAATGGAATTATTATTGCAAAAGGTCCACCATTTTTTTTTTTTTTTTTTTTAAGTATACGTCATATTGACTGAGTGAATTAAGGATAATGATGACTAACATTATATCCAAGGAGGAAGTTGGTAAGCTCCTTCTTGATAACGCGTTCCTGGTAAGGTTGCTGCCACCAGGGTAATCGATTCGTGAATCCTTCGGGAATGTATTCAGTAGCGACGTCGTCCCTGTGTTTGAGACGGTGGCGGGCGGCGGTGGTGGCGGCGGCAGCGGTTGCGGACGCGGCCACTGCCTTGGGGAGGTAATCTGCGCGGGAATGCAGGCTCGCGACTCCTCTGCGATGGGCCTGGTTGCCTGTACGCCGGCCCGGGAGCTTTCCGGTTTAACTGATTCTGATTAGATATTTTTTGCCGTTTACTTATATTTTTTGTAGAAGGGTCAGCCTTTAATTCGATTCCAGACTTGTTTATTGATTTTACTGTCATAAGAGTTTCAGTCAATGTTCCGCCGAATAAAAATGAATCGATCTTTTTTAATGAAAACATTATAAAGTTTCTTCTAGTAACTGAATCGCTATGTTGAATATCGCACAGTAAACGACTGCGGTCCATTAGCTAAAGCAGTTATTCTTTATCCTTTTCCTTAGAGTTAAGATGAGCAATAATTATTTCTCCAAGACAAGCAATAGCACTGGCCATTTGCGTTTGTTTACCCTCTATGCCTTTGTCCCTCTTAAGAGTATTTTCAAGTATGCCAGCCTTGATTTCAGGGTTAAGTTTTGGAGCACTAATAAGAGAGCAATTAGCAGCAATTGGGTACTTCGCTATCAGCTCCTTACGGATATCCTTATTAAGCCCCTCTATGGTAATATGAGTTAGTCGACAAGCGAGTTATGTCGGATATCATTACCGAGCTTCTCTAAGTGCGAAGGATCTTCGCCGAGAATTTAAAGGATATCGGTGTCCAGATCATTTTCGTTATGGACCCCTTCTTGGGGCCGTAACTCTGACTCGACAGGTGGTTCGTTAACGGTCGTCGCGTCGACACAGTCATCCTCAGTGTATAGTATAAGTTTTGAATGTCACTGATACCAATCATGGATTGTGGATCATCGTCATAATGAGGTTGTTCTAATAACCAATCACTCGGCACCATAGGTGGGGTGGCAGAAAGATAAGAAAATCGTTTGAGATTTTCATTCATATTATGACTATGACGATCATAGTCATCCATAAAAGTATGCGACGAATCAACCCCAACGGCAGTTCAGGTGCATACTTTTTGTTTTAACGTAAATACGTTATAGTCTGATAGGTACGATATGTACAATAGCAGTTTTAGATAACGATAGTTATCTTGTCAAAGTTAGGTAGATCCCCAATGGATTGAACGCTAACTGATTTACTGAATGCGTTGAATAAGCCCCAATGACTTTTCTGATTGCATTCCGTACCCATAAATTCGGGCACAAGTCACTAACTGAACTTTCCTTATCACATAATTTTTGTTCTAATTTACGCATTTTCTTTTGAGGATGTTTTAACTCTTCTTCACATGTTCTAACTTTCGTACGTTTCGGCATTTTAACGATCTGTTATACACGTTATTGGGAATACGACCGGAGCAGTCGGGCACTATAAAGCGAATGAAGATGGCAGGGAACGGTATCGACTAAGAAGATGAGAACTACCCTCGTAATAAAAAAAAAAAAAAAAAAGCAAATGCAAAGAAATCTCAACTATAGTGCCGGAGTAGTGACACATATGCGATACTACTAGTAATATAATCTAATCAAATAAATACTAATCTCGAGAACGCAAATTTCCTATCTTCTAGGAGTAAATATTTATCCTGTACTAGTAACCTAGTACGTGAACCTCGTACTAGGTAAACATTTGCTAAGACTCTGTCTAATAATATGAATTTCGACTAATATTAATTGTAGTCTGAGCGTAAATTTACTCCAAGTACTGACGTCTTCCGTTCTAACTCGGCACGGGTTGCTATTTTCCTAAATACGTGATTTTGTTTTGAGTCATTCTAGAACTAATCGAAAGAAATGAGAGGGTATGCGTTGAATGCCTGAAATGCCCTTACTGAATATGTAACTAAAAGTAGTTTCATCAAAAAAATCTATATTAAAAAATGCTTAAAAACTCTACCAGCCATTTATAATATTTTTTATCAGTATAGCATTGCGAATCCAAAATTGATCAGATATAATAATAAAAAATCTTGTTTAATGGAAGGCAGTCCATATATTTTGTATGTATATACTTTTTGTTGGTGATATGTAACTTTTTGTATTTCAAATATTTAACTATTTTTTATTATAAGAATAAAATTATCTTTATAGTCTTGATTATATAATTACTTTTTGTAAAATCAAACTCTTTCCTTTCATTTAAATATGCTTGATTAAGTTTTTAACCGAGCACAGTGTGGCCCTATCGAATGCATAATTCTGTCCTTGTCAGAACCTGAATTGATTGTTATTATTAAAGCCATCTATCGAGTTCATTCGTAACTTATGATCGGAAACGTCAAGTGAATACTTGGGTAAGGTCGATACAGCGCCGTCGGTTGCTCTGTGTTTTTTTGGACGTTTTGGGCGGAAACGGAAAGGAAAAGGGGACGTCGGATTATTCTACGGTTGTGAGAAAGATAGACGAGTATTATTTTGACGCGCTGTATCAAACTTACCGCGTTTCCGAATAAATCCATTTTTATCGATGTGTTCCTTAAATACTTAGCTACGATTGTTTGTTTATTGAAGAAATACACGTGTGTGATTGTTCGAAAGACTATTATTTAGTATTTCCAAAGATGTCTGACCCTTTTGATAACGAGATTGGTAATCGCCCTCCGTTATCAGAAGTGGGATGCAACAGCAACGTCCCACATTGTGTCAGTGAAATGTGTGAAAACGAGACGCGTACTACTGAAAATAACGCGAACGATGAAAAATGGCGTCTGCTGATGGAACAACAGAACCGAAATTTTCTGACTTTAGTACAATCGATGCGAACATCTACTTCGAGAAGTGATCTTTATTTTCCTGACTTTAACCCTGAGAAAAAGGATGTTGACGCTCGTGCCTGGATTACAACCGCGGATATGTGCGTGACCGACGAACACCAATGCGCATCGCTGATGATTGCGCTGAGCCGTGCTCTTAAAGGAGAAGCGTCTACATGGCTGTCTTCCGTTTCTTTCCCCGGAATGACATGGAGCGAATTTAAGGAACTGTTTGTGACAAGGTACGATAGTCCTGAGACACCTGCATCTTTTCTGATTAATTTGAATAACAAAAAGCCAAAAGACGGCGAGTGTCTAGCCGCCTATGCTGCTACCCTAATGTCGTCATTAATGACAAGATGGAATGGTCTGACGACGGAACAGATTGCAATTGCTACTGTGTTAGCTCATGTTTCTAAATTCGAACCACGTGCACAACAGCTAGCTTTTACGACCGATATAAAGACCCGGAGTCAGATGCAAAACGAGTTGAAGGCTGTTTCTTTTCTTAAAAGAAATGCGCAAAATATTAAAGACAATGAGGGC
Organism: Diatraea saccharalis; assembly: GCA_918026875.4. Taxonomy (NCBI): domain Eukaryota; kingdom Metazoa; phylum Arthropoda; class Insecta; order Lepidoptera; family Crambidae; genus Diatraea; species Diatraea saccharalis. Next base: position 26,987,342 of record OU893337.1, read on the forward strand.
CCTGAAGCTAAAAGAAGTCGTTCCAATGAACCCAGCATCGTACCCAAATGTTTCAATTGTGGGAAGCTTGGACACAAGTCTCTATTTTGTCACATGAAGAGGGACATGAACACACAAGAAGGTCGTTTACGCGTGAAACATTCTCATTCCTACCAAGGTGTGAACCCAGCGGGAGGCTCTGATTTCGTCACCTGCTTCCACTGTCGCGAGCGGGGCCACTTTGCGTCTAGCTGCCCAAAGCGGAACAAGGCATCAAGCACTAGTGAGGCAGCAGATTCTGGAAGGGAGAAGCGAGTCGATGTGTGTGTCATCAATGCACCTACCGGAAATCTTCGTCACTCTGGTGAGATATTTTCTTTTAATTATGATTCGGGTGCTGAATGCTCTTTAATTAAGGAATCTGTTGCATGTAAATTCAGTGGTAAGAGATTTTATGACAATGTGATTTTGACTGGAATTGGACAGACCTCGATTAATTCTACCATGCAAATTTTGACTACCATTGAAGTTAATGGAATACATTTTGAAATCCTTTTACACGTTTTACCAAACCACTGTTTACGACACGATATTATGATTGGTCGTGAAGTTTTAGCCTTTGGTTTAGCCGTTCACATGGCTTCAGACAAATTGATTTTTGAAAAGGTTCGAGTTGTTGAATCATGTGACGTGTTCGTAGACAGTGAAATTGATTTTAATTCGATCGATACCGATGTTCCCTCTGAATTTAGGAAGCAACTTCTTGATATTTTAGAAAAATTTAGATTTTGTTTTACTACCGGTGTACCGACATTTTCTGCTGTAACCGAGCCTATGAAAATAAGATTAGTGGATCCTCATAAGACTGTAAATCGCCGCCCATACAGGTTGAGCCCAGATGAGAGACAGGTTGTGCGTAACAAAATTCAAGAGTTGTTGCGGGCTAACATTATTCGTCATAGTTCATCACCATTCGCAAGTCCAATATTGCTCGTAAAGAAGAAAGATGGCACAGATAGAATGTGTGTCGATTATCGAGAACTGAATGATAATACCGTACCTGATCGATTTCCTTTACCGCTTATTTCTGACCAAATAGCAAGATTGCAGGGAGGACACTTCTTCTCTATTCTAGATTTAGCATCAGGCTTTCATCAGATCCCAATAGAGCCTGACTCCATTGAAAAAACAGCATTTGTTACGCCTGATGGGCAATACGAATATCTAAAAATGCCGTTTGGACTTCGTAATGCACCGTCCATTTTCCAAAGGGCTCTTATTCTGTCTCTTGGTGATTTGGTGAATACCTACGTTGTCGTGTATATGGATGACGTACTAATCGTCGCCAGCGATGCACAGGAAGCTCTAGAAAGACTACAAGTAGTACTTGATGTTCTTGCCCAAAAAGGTTTTTCTTTGAATCCCAAAAAGTGCTCTTTTCTTAAGCAAGAGGTAGAATATCTAGGGTTTGTTGTCAGCAAAGGTCAGATTCGTCCTAATCCACGTAAGAAAGATGCCCTGACATCTTTATTGCCACCTGAGACAGTAACGCAGTTGCGCCAATTTATCGGATTGGCATCTTATTTTCGACAGTTCGTGCCAAAATTCTCACAAATATTGGCTCCCTTGTACGCGCTAACTGCTGGAAATGGTAAGATTGTTTGGAAACCTGAACATGAAGCGATAAGGCAGAAAATTATTTCCGTGCTCACTAGTGAACCGGTGCTCGTGATTTATGACCCATCCCTCAAAACGGAACTTCATACTGACGCCAGCGCAATCGGCTATGGAGCAATTTTGATGCAGGAAAAGGAAGGTAAATTATATCCAGTTGCCTACTTCAGCAAACGCACGACAGCTGCAGAATCCAAGTACCATTCGTATGAGTTGGAAACCCTTGCGGTTGTCAATGCGATAAAGCACTTTCGGCACTACCTGCATGGTCGCAAGTTCATGGTTGTAACAGACTGCAGTTCACTCCAGTCCACCCGGAAGAAATTGGACCTTACCCCACGCGTTCACAGATGGTGGGCATTTTTACAGGGGTTCGACTTTGACATTATCCATCGTAGTGGTAAGCGAATGCCTCACGTCGACTTCCTTTCAAGGAATCCTTTACAAACAGATGTCACGAAAGATTCTCTGATAGAAAAGGTACCGCCTAAACAAGTGAACCTTGCAGAATTACCTGACAATTGGTTGTTGGCAGAACAACAGAAAGATACAGAACTTTCTAAGCTTATGACTGAACTTAGCAAAGGGCAGCTCGCACTTGACGTCGCTAAAACATATGAACTCCGTTCTGGCGTCCTTCACCGAATAATCCAGCGACGAGGTAGGACTCACTGTTTACCAATTGTACCAAGATCATTGCGTTGGTCTGTTATCAACATCATCCATGAAGGGCTACAACACTTAGGATGGGAAAAGACATTGGAAAAGACCTACGATATGTACTGGTTTGACAATATGACAAGATACGTAAGAAAGTTTGTAGAGAACTGCTTTACTTGCAAAATCTCGAAATCACACTCAGGAAAGGTACAGGTGGAGATGCATCCGATCCCGAAGATAGCCATCCCCTGGCACACGCTCCACGTAGATGCTACGGGTAAGCTTAGTGGCAAAAACGACAGAAAAGAATACGTTTTCGTGCTTATTGACGCCTTTACAAAGTACGTGTTACTTTATCATACCCACAATATCGATACAGCTAGTAGCATCAAAGCCATCAAATCCAGTGTTGCATTATTCGGTGCTCCAATCCGTTTGATTGCGGATCAGGGCCGTTGTTTTGCGAGCAGTGAATTCAAGGATTATTGTGAGTCTGTTAATATTAAGCTTCACTTGATAGCAACAGGTACCTCTAGAGCTAATGGACAAGTGGAGCGTGTCATGAGCACTCTAAAAAACATGCTGACGGCCGTGGAGACAAGTAATCGTTCGTGGCAAGATGCTTTGCCTGATGTTCAACTTGCCCTCAATTGCTCCAGAAATAGAGTTACTAAAGCAAGCCCCTTGGAGCTGCTAATTGGTAAGGTTGCAAGGCCTCTTGAAATTCCTCTAGCTACCGACGAGGAACCGATTATTGATTTAGATCGGTTGAGAACTGAAGCTGTGGAAAACATGGAGAAGGTTGCTACTTATGACAAGATGAGGTTCGACTCAACTAAAGCCAAGATTGAACCCTTTTCGATTGGTGATTACGTTTTGCTACAAAACGAAGAACGAAACCAAACTAAACTTGACCCAAAATATAGAGGCCCTTTCCGCGTAATAGAAATTCTTGATAATAATCGCTATGTCCTTAAAGCTCTCAATTCTAAAAGAACGTACAAATATGCACACGACAGACTGAGGAAAATGCCCGACAGTGGAGAATTTTGTAAAGACTTGATCGAAGTTGACTTAGATGACCCTAACACAACTAACTATACTGTATATGAAAAGACTGGACCTTCAACTAGTTTTAATTAGGTAGTTCAACAAAGCTTGTTCTATGTGACTGTTTTCTTTTTTTTGTTCTTCCTTTTTAAGCAGTAGTATGTAAGTTGCTTAGGTTGTTTACATCTTCCAGGCCTTCGTAGTCGTAGGCGTAAATCGGGCTAGATTTCTCGTCGCATTGCGGCCACGTTTGTGAGTGGCGTGCGTTTGGCTGAGAGATGTAAACGACCGCTGTTGGCTCGATTGTGTATGGGTACCGGATGGAGGTCACCCGTGGATGCGTTGTGTTGTGGAAGGGTACCGGATGGAGGTCACCCAACCACGTGATTGTTTTGTGATGACCGGATGGAGGTTGTCACAAGGTGCTGGATGGAAGCATCTAAAATTACAGAGTATTGCATACTACATTGTTTTACTATATAATCCACGATGTCCAATTTGAATTAGAAAACTGATTCGTCTGATGAGTTTTGTTGAACTGCTTAGTGATCGTAGCATGTTTTTATTACTTTCAATATTACTTTCGAAGATTTACTATTTAGAGTTAGTTTATAAAAAAAAAGTGTCATTTTTATGAGTACGAGTTTTTGACAGATACAGCACAAATTCCGCTAGATGTCGTTGCTCAGATTCTACGTAAATTCGCGTTTAATGTGTAAAATTGAAAGCTCACATTAGGCACTCTAACTTTTTTGATCAGGGTCACCCTTTTGGTCAGGAAGACCGAGCGAAAGAAAATTTACTGTTCAGAAATCATCTCTCCTTTCAGGTACTTCATCAACTACCTCACACGAGGACGTATGAGATATCAAGATGGCCGTGTCGCAGCATTAGCACAGTGTGGCCCTATCGAATGCATAATTCTGTCCTTGTCAGAACCTGAATTGATTGTTATTATTAAAGCCATCTATCGAGTTCATTCGTAACTTATGATCGGAAACGTCAAGTGAATACTTGGGTAAGGTCGATACAGCGCCGTCGGTTGCTCTGTGTTTTTTTGGACGTTTTGGGCGGAAACGGAAAGGAAAAGGGGACGTCGGATTATTCTACGGTTGTGAGAAAGATAGACGAGTATTATTTTGACGCGCTGTATCAAACTTACCGCGTTTCCGAATAAATCCATTTTTATCGATGTGTTCCTTAAACACTTAGCTACGATTGTTTGTTTATTGAAGAAATACACGTGTGTGATTGTTCGAAAGACTATTATTTAGTATTTCCAAAGATGTCTGACCCTTTTGATAACGAGATTGGTAATCGTTTGTTTTTTATGTATGTTCATCGATATTTCATACAAGAAACATGCAATCAAATCTCTCCTCTTTATAATATGAGTATATAATTATTGTAAAAAAATATGTTGAACTAATTAATAAAATTTCCTTTCTAAGACTCCCTATTGAATATTTTTATTTAAATATGTTATATTACTGTGGTGTTACCTATTAAATAAAAAATATCAATATCACCCAAAAAGCATGAAGTAAAAACTTAAAAAAAATAGAACCATCTTCAAACTTTCTAACGTTTGAATTTGGTTCTATTTTTTCAAATTTTTACTCCGTACTTTAAACGTCATGACGCGTTATCATTTGACTACTGAGCAGCTGCGCACTGCAGCAGCAGTAGTGTTGTTACAAATTAAAGTCTATCTTTTAATCTCAGAGATTAAACGGACATATACAAATGTTAAATTTAGAAATAATGATACCAGCATTTTTTGAGCAGTGTTGACCTAAAACCGCAATTTTGGATAAAAGAAGTAATTTATTAACGGTATTAGACGATAATTTTAGTAATATAATGCATTGTTTACGATAGAGAGACACTTTTGACATCATTCTTCACTTAACAGTGAGGAGCGACGTTAAAATTTTCGTTTAAATGAAATGAATCGATAGTGGTTTTAAAAACAAATTTCAATCGACAGCAGTTGGTTATTTTTCATTGATTCATATCCATTACTTATATGATTTATACGAGTATAACTTAACATATATCACCCGCCTATGACGAAGTTTCCTCCTGTAGGTGAATGGGTTTTCAAAATCGATTCAGTAGTTTCAAAGTCGATTGGATGCAAATAAACAATTAAATCTGGTCATTAATAATACTAATATCGATAAGGACTTGTGGCGTCTTATGCCTATTAAAAACAAGTAATTGAAATGCCTTCCCAATCGCCACTAACTACGACTCGAAGCGCATATCGTTCGCTCGCTCCATACGATTGTATGTATTTGCCTGTCCGTGCGCCGATTGTTATTTAAACTATAGTTTTTCATTTCATATCTTCTAAAATTGAAATACTGGGTAGTATTATCACAGCACAGTCACCACTGGTGACCCGGAAGCAGTTCACATAAAAATGGACAAAGCTTCCACGTCAAACACACAAGGGCAGCACCCCAGCCAAAGCGAAGTGGACGATATATATAGCGCATGGTCATAAAGAACATACTATTCTATCCGGACAAGCCATCCATCAACCATCCTTATGGTTTTCTATGCTAGAAGATCAGTTTGCATTAGCCAACATCACAAACGATACAACAAAATTCTACCACCTGATCGGTATGTTTGACCACCAATACGCAATTGAGGTTACCGATATCATTGGAAGGCGGCAAAGGGGCTGGGATCGCGTATTAACGCATTCCTCCTTTCAGCGGATCGGCGGACGAGGGCTGACACCACACCTGCACCTCCGTGGGATTAGCCTGCGGGGACGATACACCGTCTGGGAAAAGGCTGTTTTTTCACCTCAGTTTTTCCATCTCGTAGAGGGTGACTCCTCTCCCCTCCGATAGGAGGTCCAGCGCGGCGGAAGAAACCGGGCCCTATCCTAGGATACCGGGGTTTTCCTATTCACGTGTGGTAAGCCGCAGCGGGTTTTACCTGTTAGGACTTCCACACTAACCTGCCCTTTTCAGGGCGGGGTAGAAAGGGAGCCCTGGTTTAAAGCTTAAGGTGCATTTCCCTGCGATAAACAAAAAAAGGTTACTGATATCATCGAGTCTCCACCTGACAATGAGAAATATGCTAAGTTAAAAACGGTACTTATCGAAAGGTTATCAGCGTCAAAGAAGAGATAGATAAAGCAATTGCTAGACTACGAAGAGCTCGGCGATAGGAAGCTTTCACAATTTCTGCGTCACTTATGTAACAACCCTAATACAGGCATATGAAGATTTTGTATGGACATGATTTTCAAAATTAAACAAAATTACGATTGCTCGCTTATTGTAGAACACAGAAACTAAGCATAAAATATTACAATACATTTTAATAAAGTTTAAAATGCCATTAAATAAAACTAAAATTCGCAATTATCTCGAGTTTTGACAGTAGTTACAACCTCAATATATTATTTAAAAATTACACCTCTCCCTGGGCTTTAAATGAAAAGATTATTTGTTAATATTATATTATAAGCAAAAACCAATTTAAAATAACACCATTTGTAAGTAGATACGCCCTATAAAAAAACGAATGACAGGTCAATCAATGTATGGAAAGTGGACATGTTTCTTTTATAATAAATATTGGATAATAAGAATCAGAGAGAAAGCAAAAAAAATGCTATCGAAATTGCATAACATTTTGTTCGTTATCCACATCAAAATTACAATCCATTTATGGGCCAAATTCCAAAGGCTAGACCAACTCCTGATAGACTTTTTCGATCATTTGTGTAGATTTTACCATACACATAAATGTAAGATTTTCGCCTGGTAGAGGGTCAAAGTCCTATAATTGCTACATATGTGTTTTCGTCTGCATGTCGACCATCTAGAAGCTGTATCGGATCTAACAGCCGCTGCATTCAAAGCAGCTTTCAAAAGATTTGTTTCCCGTAGAGATTGTTGTCAATATTTATACAGTGACAACGGGTCCAATTTTGTAGGAGCTTATAAAGAATTGAAAGATATGGTTAATAAGGCCAACCCTTTTACTTTTGCTCAGAAAGTCACCACATGGTTTTTAATACCGCCACAAGCTCCCAATTTTGGAGAACTGTGGGAGGCTGCTGTCCGGTCTACTAAGATTCATCTAAAAAGAGTTATAGGTGATTCAATACTTAACTTTGAGGAGTTAACCACGGTCTTGACATAGTTAGAGGTGTGCCTAAACTCCCGCCATTTATCCTATTTAAGCAATAATCCAGAGGATCTAATGCCATTGACGCCGGGTCATTTTTTAGTTAGAGAACCGCTTATTACAGTTACCGATGAGGATTTGTCTCAATCGCATATTTCAGGACGTCAGAGATGGAAGCTTACTCAAAAAATGGTTAGTGACTTTTGGTAAGGATGGTTTGACGAGACTTTAAACAATAGGTATAAATGGTTTACTAAAAAATATGAGCCTGAAATTGATGATATTGTAGTTGTGAGAAATCATAAATTTCCTCCAGCAAAATAGTTGTTAGGAAAGATCGTAGAGAAACACCCTGGTAAAGATAACATCACCCGCATTGTTGCAATTAAAATAAAAAAAAAAAACTTTTAAACGGCTATGTCACAAATAATGTTTATTACCAAAAGCTTAGTTTTATGACAATTAATAGATTTGTTTGTGTTATTTGTATAGAGTTTTTACGGTGGGTGGATCCGAAAATCTGCTCTACAACAATAATATTAAGTTTTGAAAAGGCCGGTAGTCTTTTAAATGTTTAATAAGGTATATGCATACTATAATACTAGACAACATGAGTTAATTAAAAAAATAAACATATAAATAAAATAATCATATTTGTCAAATATATATTATAAATTCAATAGAAGAAAAATAGTGGTTTATTTTTGTGAAAGGATTAACGTTTAATAAGTTATATAATCAGATACCAATAAGCTTTTTAAATATTTATTTTTTTAATAGTAGATTTAAACTGCATGATATCTAATTGTTGTATTTTGCTTGGGACTTCATTGTATTGAACCGCACACAAAGACCCTTGAATGAATTATTAAGTTTTTGCAGTCTAGTGACAGGCACTATTAATTTATTTTTGCTTCTAGTCATTATGTCTACATCTTTATTTTTTTTTTCCTTAAAGAGTCCTTAATTCTAAGATTATAAATTGATCTTATAACTCTCTTCTCAAGCTTTTGAAGTCCTCATCCTTTTTACACTTCTATTTCATTTTTTAATTATTTATTTTTAAAATTAATAAGTGTCCTATGATCTTCCCCCTTCTGTTTTCCATGGTGTTGAGCAGGCTTCTTATTTCGTTGACCACTATTTGTAGCTCCTCATTTCTCTTCCTTTCCACTTAAATTATTCCTCCCATTTTCATCCAATACAACATTTCAAACGCTTCCAATCTTTCCCTATCTCTTTTTGTCACGTTTGACAACCGTATAATGCAAAGTAAACTTCAATCGTAAAAGTTGACAGCTGAAATTTTCAAGAGTAGATACTAAAAACCAGAATAAAATAAATATTTAAGGGGGCTCCCATACAACAAACGTGTTTTTTTTTGCTGTCACCAGGTTATATTTCATAAGCCGTTACAGTTAGACAGCTGAATTTTATATGTTTCCCGATAAATAATTATTGGTAATGAAATAACAGTACAAATTTTGGTTATCACTTTAATAACTTTATTTAGAACATGTTTATCATTTTCCTGTAGCTGTTTGGCAATAATTTTGGCACAATTATTATTTATAAATACATTGCAATAATTCCTATAACCGATTACATTGTAGACTTTGTTTTAAATGTGTGGACCCTCCCAATAAACTAGAGTCTATAGCAAAAGAATCCGGAATATTAGAGGGTGGGTGTACTCAAAAATACTAACTTTGAACTAGTTTTGTAGTATTGACCGAATAAGCTGAAAATAATCGGGAAATCGAGTAGCTAGGTGGCGTAGTGGATAAGTGCCGCGGCCCGCGATCGTTGTTGTTAAGCAACTTTCGCAAGGGTCGTTCACGGGATGGGTGACCAAAAAATTATTATTTCGAGCTACTCCGTGCTTCGGAAGGCACGTTAAGAGGTTGGTTCCGGCTCCTCCAATCCGCTTTGAGCCAGCGTGGAGGGTCATGGCCCATCCTCCTTAACCATCCATAAGGAAGGCCTGAGCCCCTGCAGTGGGAACGTAAATGGGCTGATGATGAATCGAGAAATCTACCTATATCATATTTGTAAGGGCGTTGTAATAATACAAACGTGAATTTAAAAAATCACAATCTTTCCCCTCCAAATTGTTATTTTTTTAATATTGTTTTAAGGAAAATTTATAAATAAAGTGACTCACCTTTACAGCCGAGGTAAAAATGTAACACTTTAATTTTAGTCATTATAGTTTGCTAGTAATTAATTGAAACTGTTTTTGTCGCAATTTGCCATCCTCTGTCCCTATCTATCTCATAAGATAAGGAAAGAAATTAAGAGATAGTAAAACAATACACAATATAATAGAGGTATAAAAAAAACATTTCTTACGCTGGCGCTATTGATTTCAAATAACTAAAATAGCATAACCAATTATTTTAATGTGTATTTACATGTAATCTAGATAGGTAGAAAACAATTATTTGTTTACTTTAAATAGATACGGAGCTTTTACAAAATTTTTGTTCTACGGAAAACTACAACATCAAGCGCGGGTGACATAAGTTATAATTTACATGGGCGAAGTCGCGAGAAAATAGTTACACATTAACTTCGAAACTATTTATGTTGAAATTATAAAAAATATATAATTAGAGTTTATTTTCATATGACAGGACTGGTGAGGCAACAAGTAAATAGCCGAAACTCTACGCTTGGGTTTAATCGAAGTATGCAGTTAATAAAAAAAATTAAAAAGTGCGAAAGAAAAACATTTAGGAAATATTAGACTATCCCTAATGTCCTACAAGTAAAAATACACGTTTCCGTGTTCGGAAAATATTACGATTTGAAAACTTGAAAAAAGTAGGAAATATAGACTACAAAAAATTGTTAAAACACACATGACATTAAATTAGTTACATAAAACGTTACTACTAATGGATATTAGATAATACATAAAATGGAAGATTTCGAAGCTTAATTAATTTAAACATTATATTTGGTATTTTATCCTCAACCTTATAAGTTACCTTTTGAAAAACAAGGGTTACCATGTTTATGGTAGGATATGTAACAAATAAAAAGCAAAAATGGCCCGAATAGCTTCGAGAAAAGAATCTGACGGACGCTTTTTAGATAAGTATTATTTATCATTTCTTTTATTTATCAGATTTTTTTTAAAGTTTTTGTTTCAGGCTTTTCAGTGATATTGATATTTTTTTATATAATAGGTAACAAAATAATATTTAATATCTACTTATATAAATAAAAATATTCAACACAGTGAGTTTTAGAAAAGAAGATATTGTTTATTTGCTCGACATAATTTGTGAATATAGGTTATTGGAAACCTATATTATCAAGATAACATATAGAGAATGTAGTTAAGCCCCTTAACAACACCATGTTCAATAACCAAGAATGGTCCTTTCAGAAAAACTCGGCGTCGAGTCATAAAGCTTCCACCTCCCAATACTGGTTAGAAACGAATGTTCCGGACTTTATCAGAGCTCAAGATTGGCCATCATTTAGTCCAGATGGAAAGAGTGCGTGCGTCTATTGATAATTTTCCTTAATGTTTTTAAGACTGTAATAAATAAATAATAATAAAAAAGCCTTTTATTTCTTACTATAAACATAATTAAGAAGTTTATGTATATCTGTGCTAAAAACTAAGCTACATAGTAAGAACCTCTCGTTCTCGAAGGTGAAGACCTTCTCCAGAGACTTCCAAGCGTCTTTGTTTTTCGCTGTCTCCATCCACTGCTTTCCCGCCACCTATATTCTATCGTCTGTCCAGCGGGCAGCTCTACCTCTCTTTCTAGTGCCCGGTGGGCCGTCCCAACATGTTATTATGTGAGTCCGTTGTCTGTTTGTCTAGCTATGTGGCCAACCACTTAAATTTTTTATGATGATGTAGAGCGTCAGTCACTTTTGTCTTGTTTCTCATAGTTCTGAGCATTTTTTTTTGGATTTTTTTTAATTTTTAAAATACTACTTTCCATACCTCTGACATGTTCTAATTTTGGATTTTACTTGATGTGAGTTTCCAGGTCTGGCTAGCGTAGGTTAAGGATGGTAGTATACAAGAGTTCATTATCTTTGGTTTTATTACGATGGACATGTTGCTCTTCATAACTTCTTTTAGGCACCAAAATTTTTTCCACGCATTTGAAACTCTCCTCTCTATTTCTTGTTCATTTCTCTGCATTTTAAATGAGATTTGTTTACCTAAAAATATGTAGGTGTCAACATACTTTAACGCTTCATTCTGAAGGTATACAGGATATTTAATATAGTTTGTCATAATGTTGGATTTGTTGCGGTTAATTTCCAAGCCTACCTGTTGACTTGTGGCGTAAAGAGCGTGTAGAATAAAAAAGGTGTGCTGGTTGCTATAAGATGTGTAATCGATGTAAATTGAAGATACAGATACAGAATGTGACGGAGACTATGTTATTATATTGATGCGTGCTAACGTCGTGCGCGCCGCTGGCCGAGTGGTTGACGTCTTATGAACGTTCGCGATGACGATGTGTTCAAAACGCCGTGTGCTAGTGCTGGGACACACTAGTGGGCGTCAACAGAGCGTTTATCATTAATTGCAGTTCGGATGCATTTTCAGAGAACATAACAATATCGTCGGCAAATCTTAAATGACTGATTTAGTGATTGTTTATATTTAAACCAACCTTTCCCAAGCTTATTTGCTCATTTACTCGTTGTAGCACTGCTATGAATATTGTTGGAGAGATAACGTCACCCTGTCTTACTTCTCTATTGATTGGTATACACGGTCCGGTCGTCTCTAATTTGATCCTACTATTGCAATTTTATTTTATTTATTTCAAAAGGGGAGGCCTATGTTCAGCAGTGGACGTTTTCCGGCTGATGGTGATTGCAATTTTGATATATATGCTGTAATACCTTTATATATAACATTTTGCTCTTCTAGAGAATATGGAATAGAATATGGGAGTCATATTGAGTAATGGTATAAAGTGTCGAAAGCTTTTTGGTAGTCAACAAACAGAAGGTAGAGAGGTTTGTGAAACTCTTGATATTTGTCTATAAGCATATCGATAGAATGAATGTGATCCAAAGTAGAAAAACCTCTTCTAAAGCCTGCTTGTTCCACTGATTGATGCTTTTCAATAGAGCTTCTAATTCTCTTTTCTAGAATTGTTGAAAATAATTTATAAATCGAAGACAGTAGGTTTATAGGTCGGTAGTTACTAATAATATTTGGGTCACTTTTTTTGTATAATAAGGTAATATCGGATTCCATTCATTACCTCTGTTTCGTCTATATCTTATATATTTTGTACGTCTGAATTTGCTGGTTTTTCATTTGGTAGTGGGCAAAAGCGGTATTGTTAAAAGCGGGCCTTTGTTTTCACAACTATATAATTCTGTATAGGAGTTAGTAGCAACTTGAAGTATTTCCTTTCTTACGCCAGTTGTTTTATCTGAAACCGTGAGTCCTTCTATCCAGGTTCTATGTGATCGTAATTCTTTGCTAGCCCTCTTAAAGCTTCCGGACTGCAATACGCGTTTCTTTTTCAATAGTCTTTTTTCAATGAGTGCTATAATCGTTTCGGATATATTTGCTTATAAGTTTGTAGAGAGCTTTAAGCTCATTTTTCATTCTTCGTGTCTTTGGTTTAGTGTTTTGCAGTTGTTGTCTTCTTAAAATTAAATTTCTAGTACTTTCTGATATAGCAGAATGAGTATTTTTGTATTTAAAAGAGTTATGAGCTCCTTTTAGGCTTCTGTTTATTGCGACAATAATTTTATCATGAAGTTCTTTGTAGCTTTGATGTGTGTCAAACAATTGTGCTAAGTTCTTCTGTAGCGATTTTCTGTAGACCAGTATTTCTTTTTCAATTTTTAGACTTGATTTTACATTGTTTCACAGGTCTTTCTATTTTTCTTTGAAGACTGTTTTTCAAAGAAGCTCTTACTAATCTGGTAACAATTATCACTTGCATGTCTTGAGCACATATTTGTAAATTCGTTCGTATGTAGTCTATTTCATTTTTTACTTTACCATTTGGTGATCTCCACGTCCATCTTTTACTGTTTTTCTTGTTAAAAAAGGTATTCGAAATTGCCAATTTATTTTCACTTGCAAATTGTATAAGTCTTTCACCTCTACTGTTTCTGTCACCTTAGCCATATATTTTCATTATTATATTTTTTTCTCGATTTGGTTTGGACCAATTTTAGCATTGAAATCGCCCATCACTATTACATTTTAGGGCTTTGTTGACAGTAGAACAAAAAAGTTCAATCTCTCTATCACTTGCCGGTTCTGTTGGAGCATAGCATTGTATTATGCTTTTTTCAATGTTGTCAACATTTAACTTAAGTAAAGCCACTCGTGCGGATATGCTTTCAAAACATATAATGTTCTTCCTATGGCGCTTATTTACAATAAAACCTATTCCATATAAGTCTGGTGTTTGGCCCATATAGTAGAGAATGAAATCTTCATATTCTTCTATAGAGTTGCTAAAACGTCTAGTTTCTGCAAGACTGATTATGACGTATTTTATATTTTTCAAGGCTTCTTTTAGTTCCAGAATTCAAGAGTAGGATGATAGCGTTCTGACATTATATGTTGCTATATAGAGTTGATTGTGCTTAGAATTAATATCATATGTAGAATTATTGTAATTTTTTTTTCTCCATATTTTTTATGTCTTGCTTCTGTTGTGCTAATTCATTTTGAATTTTATGTAAAACTTTAATTATCTCCTCCATTGTTCGTTGTAATTGTTTGTGAAAAGTGACCTCTAGCGATAAAAGTCTCAACTAGTAGCAAATCAATTGTAAAAGAGTGTTTCGATGTAATTTTGCTAGACGTTCACAGATGACGCTTAATTGTCATCCAATGTAAGATGACTAATTATAATTTTCAGTTTTGAGGTTAAATTTCGCAATTAAGAGAATTATATCTGTCGCATCATCTTTACGAAGATAGTTTGATTTAGTTTCTTTTATTTTAATTGCTAGTTACTCGATTACTTATTTACTCGATTGTAGAGAGAGCGTGATCATCGATACTTCTAATTTTATTAGAATGGTGACACTGACTTTGACAGTTCGTTAACAAAAGCAAATTGCCGCCATTTTAGCACACATTCTGTTTCCGATCGCCGAGGAGTAAAGACATCCGACGACATCACGCTCATCTCGTTATATTTTTGTACGAAAAGTGATAAAATGTAACAAATCCACGTTGGTAGATACGCCATTTTAAAGATAGTCCTCCGATATGGACGATCTATTTGGGCTTCATAATAGGCCCCTCTAATAGGTTCTATCACTTGTGGTAAGAATGGACTAACCTTCTATTTGTATTGTCGTAACGTTCTGATTCGAAATTCGCATATAAAATCAATTTTCATTGTAAACCGTTTCTTGTTGTTTTTCAAATTTCCTTACAATTTTGGCGGTATTACACTGGTTTTCACTGTTTTCATGGCGATTTGAACTTTTCTTTATAAACCTAGTATAAACGATTATTTATATTTTTAATAAGTAAAATTATAATAATAATAAAAGTAATAATACACTTTATTGCACTCAATATAACACAGGTTACAGAAAAATTACATTAAGAAGAAACAGAACACAAATGGCGGCCTTATTGCTGTGTAGCAATTTCTTCCAGGCAACCAATGGAGAGAAAAAGAAGTCTTAATGGATAGTGTGGGGGTGGTAGGTGCAATATAAGGAAGGATAAATAAATAAATAACGGATATAACTCTAGACAAACATATACTAAGATGATTAAAAGACAGATTTAAATTAATGTTCTGCAACAGTTTAAAATATATATAATAAGTAAAAATGTTTTAGGATATAGATAGGAAATTACTCTTAACTTGATCGCAAAACGTATTGAGTGAACGAGCTTTCCTAATACATTCCGGGAGTGAGTTCCAAAGCCGCACAGCATGCACAGAGAAGGAGTAGGAAACAAAATCTGTAGAGTGGCGAGGAATCTCAAGAGTGAGATTGGTAGAGGAACGCAATGAACATTGTGTAGAGAAAGAGCGGAAGGAGAAGCATTTTTTAAGATAAGGCGGAGAGAATGGGAGAAAAAGTATAGAATAAAGAACCGTAAGAGTGTGCAAGTCCCTGCGCCGGCGAATAGGGAGCCATTGTAACTTGGATCGGAAGTGTGACACATGGTCATATTTCCTAAGATTAAAAATGAATCTAATGCAGACATTCTGCAGACGCTCAAGTTTGTGAAGAAGCTCTTCCGACAGATCCGTATAACATACATCAGCGTAGTCAATGATAGACAACAGAAGAGAATGCGCCAAGGTGATTTTAGTACTAGTTGGCAGAAAATTACGCAAGCGACTTAGAGAACCATAGGCAGCAAATACTGTTTTTCTGACTGCCTCTACCTGTGACCTCCAAGGGAAATGATGATCGATGATAACTCCCAAATTTTTAACTGTTTTAGAGTAGGGAATTATGGTTCCATAGAACTTTACAGAGGACAGGCGATCAAAATCAATCCCAGAAACGAAATGACGTCTGCCAATTATAATAGCTTGTGTCTTAGATGGATTAACGATAAGACCATATGATTTACTCCAGTTATTGATTAGTGATAAGTCAGAATTTGTAACCGAAACTGCCCTTGAAAGGTCAGATAGCGTTACCTGGGTATAAATCTGGAGATCGTCAGCGTACAGATGATAAGAACATGATAATGACCGAGTGATAGAATTTATAAAGATAGAAAAAAGCAGTGGAGATAAGACACCACCCTAAAGAACGCCTGCATTGTTATTACACCAAGCAGAGACCAAATCGTCAATACCGATGCGTTGCCGGCGTCCTAGCAGGTAACTACGAAACCAATCAATTGCGGCTGGAGATACATTAAGAGAAACCATAACACCGAGAAATACATCAAAATCAACAGAGTTGCAGGCGTTACTGAAGTCTAATAACGTTAACAGAGTCAGCTGTTTATTCTCCATACCCCATCGAATGTCATCGGTAATCTTAATCAACGCAGTAGAAGTACTATGGCTCTTGCGGAAACCAGATTGTAGAGGATTAAGGATATGATTAGTATTAAGGAAAGTGGTGAGCTGTTGGGAGACGAGTTTTTCAAGGATTTTGGAGAGGAAAGGGCGATTGGAAATGGGACGATATTCAGAGAATTGAGACGAGTTTGGCTTCTTTGGAAGTGGAATAATATATGCATCTTTCCAAGATGTAGGAAAAACACCAGTCTGAATTGAATTGTTCATGATTTTGGTGATTATTAGAGACAGAGTAACAATCAGAGGAAGGATCATTTTTCTACTGACAGAATCACTACCTACTGCATTTGAATTAATAGACAAAATGGCTCTCTTAACATCACATTCCGCAAATTGATGCAAGAAAAAGGGAGAATTGAGAGTTGGCAGATTACAAAGATGCTGAAGAGTTTCAGCCTTCCGGTTTCCAGCAATAGGAGAAGATGTAGATAAATAACTATTAAGCTGATCAATATCAATTTTACGAGAATGTTAGCCACGTGATTTGCCAACCCCAACTGACCTCAAAAACTTCCAAACTCTTCCAGGATCATCATTATCGACAGATTTATGAATGTGGCGTCTTTGAGCGTCCCTTATCACCGTGTTACATCTATTTCTAGCACGAGTATATTTCTCTTCATTACGCTTCGAAGGATTGAGTTTAAATTTGTCTTTGTACAGACCCAATGTTAACTATGGCACACTAGGGCCAACTCCTTTGATGAATGCATGTATTAGCTCTAGAATTACCACAGTTATTCAAGTAACTGAGTAAGATCTAAGGAACCAAAACTGATATATTGAGCTATTCGCGGTATCGTCTTAATATGGCTTGCACTGAGACATGCATGGCTTAATCTTTGAGACAAGTATATAACTACTGTACTTAAGGACTGTATTAATAAAATCTGTACATGTACCTATTTTTTAATGACTATATGTTAATTAAACTAACCCACTATAATAGTGATAAATGTTGCTTTCAATTAAAAAAAATGATGATTTTTTATTTAACAATATTTCCACCCCAAAACAATAATATAACTTTCCTCCTAGACTAGCTTTCCTCCAGCGGCTTCGAATGATTTGAATGTAAATTTATTCCTAGGAAATCCTTTAGTGTGATAAAATAATATGTTCATCGTTATTCCTTATTTCAGCAAAATCCGTTCAGTAGATTTTGCGTGAAAGAGTAACAAACATACATACAAAATAATATTATAAATTCGAAGGATTGCAAGTATAGATTGGAGGTATGTATGTATCCCTATATACTGATGGTCACACTAGTGTCAGTCGATATTTAATATGCATTCCTGTTTTAGTTTGTACAGTTTATAACAACGATGGCTGCCAATAGTGTCTTATATGTTGTTTCCATTAGTGTGTTTTGTTTATTTAATGCAGTTTACTCGAGTAAGTAATCAATTATAATTTTATCACAGAAAATGACAAAATAATTCTTACAGTATTATTTTGTATACTGTAAGAATACTTCATATATTTAATTCAATATTTCATATATTTAATTTAAAGTTTAAAATATTTGTAAAAAAAAATATTTCTTTTGACAGTTTGGGTAAAAAATACACTCACTAGTTGCGATAATAATGACGATTCCTTGAAAAATTCTTCAGTCCCGTAGGGTTTCAAGTAGCGTGGTTGTTGCGTGGTGCAGTCGTCCGGATTGCGAGATGTCGTGTAATTAAAAAAGTAATTATTTAAAATGTAAGAAAACCAGCACGACAAAATGTTACCGTATGTCATTTTATAGCCCTGAATATAATACATTTCATATACATCGATAAAACATGCGAAAAATATACTTTTAGGCCTTCTTGTACATCCGCTCACATTCCCATATAAAACGCATCGAGAGTAAAGACCCGTTCGCTAGATTTCATATATTTTTATTCACAGAAAAAATAAACAGATAACGGCATTGTTTTTTTAATAATAATAAATTATCATTTTAGGTTATATCAAAAACTATTTTTATTAGTTTGCGGCGGTTTAATTACCTCAATGTCGAGCTGCAACCTCATCCAAAGTAAAGATCCCCGCGCCGGAAGTTTTTAAACGTTTTTTTTTGCGATCTCTTAATAATCTATTTATGTATAATTGTGTTATTTTAAATATTACATTAAAAATTATTGTTTGGAAAAAACTTTTAAAAATATATACATATATAACTATTAAATAACGGAGCATCCGTATGTGTCACATCACTCGCAGGCGGCGACCGGTAGGTATATCGTTTACTGTGGCGGGGTCAAAAGCAAGTCGATGCTTCAGTTTGTTGCGTTGTTTTTGCGTTTGAGTATTCGAACCAGAGGATATAGAAAACTGTACTTAGTTTTTATTGTGCTCTAAATGGTATGTATTTAATGGATAAATAAATAAATTTACGTTTAAAATCTATGCGAAGTGTGGTTGTGCTTCTGCTGACGATGGAATAATAAGGAGAGTAATCCAGGTATCGTAATAAAAATCTTAAACATATACTCCATTATTTATAACCCACACCAGGGCTTCATCATCCTCACAATTTTATAGATCGATTTATATTTATATAGTAATTCTATCTCCGCTCAAGGAATGTGAAATAGTATAGGCACCA
Organism: Diatraea saccharalis; assembly: GCA_918026875.4. Taxonomy (NCBI): domain Eukaryota; kingdom Metazoa; phylum Arthropoda; class Insecta; order Lepidoptera; family Crambidae; genus Diatraea; species Diatraea saccharalis. Next base: position 27,006,512 of record OU893337.1, read on the forward strand.
GCAGTTAATATGAAATATAGTTAGCAGTCGTAAAATCGGTCCAACAAACCTATTTAGTGTGCGATTATTTTCTAACGTGCCAATGGGTATGATGACTGGGTAAAAAAAAAATGCAATTCTATTTAGTCCGTCAGTCAGATAATAGAAAAATATTAAATACGTATTTTTATTTACTTCAATTTAACAAGTAATAGCTTAGATAACAGGCATTAAAATTGAGGAGTGGGGGCTCGCTAAGTCACAGTTGAGTAGAAAACGTACTCTAACGTGACGTCATGCGAAATTTCAACTCCATGTAACGCCGTATATTTTTTAACACTCTACCTGACGGACGATCAAACAAAAATTAGTCATCATCCCTATTATTGAAATTTATGTTTCTGTTTTAAGTAAACAATCGATCATATGTTTAATTTTCATTAAATGGTTTTTATTTGGCAAATATTAGCATAGTCTTATATTTCTTATAGCCTCACCTTATGATTTTATTAAAATATTAATTTATTTCTTTTTTTTACAGGTGAGATATCAATAAGTATAATAACTAAAGAAAATAACACAAGTATACGTTATAACAATAATGGATGCGGGTTGAATTATTATAAAAAGATAGACACGACAATTTCCTTTGAACTTGCAAGTCACAATTATTTTGAAACTTGGTAAGCATTTTGAAAAAAGTTGTTCGTCAATTATGTTTATGTCTTCTCTAGCTTTCCAGCTAGAGTGGATTAGATTATACAACCCATATTTGAACTGTATATTCCCATGAATAAAAAAAATGAAAGCGAATGTTAAATGTGAGGACACAAACTCGTATCTATTTATAAATATTTGAGGATATATGATAATTTAATAAAATAAACAAGAATTTTAATGAACTGAGAAACAGTAAAAATACTAATTCTTGTCTATTGGTTAAAAATATTAGCTTGGTGGCGTAGTGGATAATCGCTTGTTTGCTAATATGTTGGTAATTTCAATAATGTCGGCCTTATGATGGCTTTATTTAGTTTATCGGGATACACCAATTTGAGTAAAACACATATTTATGAAATTTTCTATATTTTGACTTACACAATTTTTTAAATATTTAATGTCTGAAACCCTTATTTGATATATACCAGGAGATTTTTCATCGGGAAAGTACCTATCAATAATTTATGCCACATCATTTGAGCTCACCTTTCTGTACCCAAATGAAACATTCGCATCTTTTACATATTCATACCTAATCAAGAATGTTCTGTTACAATTATTCTTAATGTTTACAACTTCTTGTGTAAATGTTTTAGAAAAACATGCACCTATACCATAAAGTGAACTAGTTTTACATTATTTTTCGATGCACGTATTTAACAACATTAAAATTTTACGAAAATCACCATTATATGACAATATCTCAGTTTGTTTATAGATAGTTTTTTTCAGTGTTCACTAATTTATGTACTTTTTTCTATACCTTATATAATTAAGTCTTTTACACATAGGTACATTTTGAAGACACCTTCCATTCCCTAAACAGTTCATCCTTACGATCCAATTTATTTTTTTATTTTTGATGTAACACAAAAAAAGTCGATGTAAGACACTATAAAGGCTACCTTTTAATTCATTAAAAATAAATCTAATTGAAAGACTTCACATTTCCATAGATTGTAACATTAATAAAGACTTGTAACTTTTTTTTTGTCTTTATAGTCTCTCCAGTATGGCAAAACCGTGGTCTGAACGCTTGGTTGGGATTGTTCCCAACCAAGCATTCGTAAACAAATTGGTATAATATTCCGTTTAAAACTTTTTTTTTGCTCTGGTGTTGGCTCATAGGACGAGTGAACAAACTGTATTTTCTAAAGTTTCAGAAAGCTCGTTGAGCCGTTGCTCCCGGCTGCGTCTGCAGTCGATAATATCCGTCCATCCGCAATGAGCCCGCGTGATAGGTTAAATATTGAACGTTGTCACTATTTAATTTCATCTGTAGGGTAGACCTGCGCCCCTGCAATGGGTACATATTGATGTATGTGTGTCAATAGTCCGAGAACGGAGACGAGAGTTGCTTAGATAAGATGTAATATATTGACTTCTCATTTCAGGTGTGGACAAGATTATAACAGACAAATAAGGCTTCAATGTAATCGTGTAGAAAAAATGTTTCAATCTACTTTCGTTAGTATATTTTGTTTCTACTCTTCCTTTTGTTATGTTTCATTTATTACTAGCTGTTTTCATTTATCAAATATAGCCTTTATTACCAGAGTATTACCAGATGCAGCTTTTAAAATTGGTTCAGTAATTTCGGAGTCTGTTTGATGCAAACAAACAAATCTTTATACGGACTTCAAAAAAAAAATCATGATGAAATATCTGAGATAATCAATATATTTATTTACATATTAAAGACCATAAGCCCTATCATAAAAAATTCGGACTCCCTGACTCATCTAGTGTTTGTGTTATATTTTTGTCTAATTTTTAAGAAAATTGCTATTTTTTAATTATTCGGCCACCATTCGTTAAAAAAAAAGGATATTATTCTTGATTATTGATCTTCATTTTACAGTTTCAGTATAGCAAGTACATTTTTTTTTTTTTTTAATTAAATGTTTAGATTTTTTAAGTCACAATCACATATTACAGTTGAGCTTGTCTAGATAAATAAATGTATGTAAATATAGCTGAACAAAAATTCACTTGAACATGTGTCACTGATGTATTTTTTTAAACTTTAAGTGAGAATTCTATAATTTATTTAGAAAAAATGAGAAATTGTGAGGGGCTATTATATAATTTATTCCTATTTCAATAAAAATATCCCAACAGGTTTCAAACGTTAATTTTGGTACTGTTTGATGTCTTTAATGGAGTACGTATCACAAAATTTGTAAATAGGTGTAGGGACCAATCCATTCACCTCGGAAGCTACCTACTTCTGTCCCACTCATTAAATGCTCGTGACATAAATAGAATAACTAAGTTAGAAAATTGCGTGAACGGATGTAAATAACTGCCCAAGAAATAAATACAGCAGGCTTCGTACGTCGTATTAAACAATCATTTATGAGACTTAGATATCTAGCATATATTGCTGCAGGCGGAGCTTACTTTGAGCAATTTTTGTAAATTGTTAAATGTTTAAATTTAAGAAATGTACTTGTTGTTTTTTTTTAATTTGTACCCTTTACAGTCTTAATAAGTAAGGACTGTTACTATTACGACACTTATAATGAAATAGTAATAAATTATAAAAAAGCCTCTTTCAATTTCTTCTTAATCACTTATGGAATACTCGCTTACATAATAAATTTTGCTAGGTTACTAGGTATAAATAAACAGGAACCTGTTTTCTACCCATTTTACCCTGTTTTCTACCCTTTATTAGATGACACCTTAAAAGCGTGTTAAGTGTTGTTAAACTACTATTATGTATCATTTGGCTTGGACACTAATGTTTTTTTTTCAGACAATTTACGTAATACGCCAAAATGAAGGGCATTGGATATGCAAATCTTACAGCAATACTACACGTAGAGAGTGTCAGATTCGTGTATATGTAGGTAAGTAAATATAAATATTTTTAGATTTCACAGCGGAACAGTGACAGACTTGTTTTTCGATTACAATTAAAATAACTCTGTTAAATACGAAAATTGTCAATGCACGTGTGTCAGAGTGTATAAAAGGATTTTTGATGTTGCCTAATGACAAAAGCACTGCGGGTACAGCTCATCAAATACATATTGTGTGTGAAGTGTCGGCATCAATAAATGGGAAGAGCTAAATACTCTAAATATTTTTTTATTTCTGTTGTCATTCAATATTCATTGAAACTCAACGGCTGAAACACACTACAATTAAATCAAATCGGCCTTTTTATAGTGGGTCACAGCTGCATTATTCAATCAAAGGACTTTACTGTGTATTCGCACAGACTAGATTTTAGTAGCCTTAATGTAACTTCAGATTTTCTCTCTAAAGACATCAAGATTCCAATCGCCACGTCATCAAGTCTCCGTCCCTGATCAACGTAAAAAAAATTTGAAAACCTGAAAAGTGACATTGAAACAATAAAACAGGAAATTCCATTGAGCGATGGGTTGTCAACTCACGACTTACACCACTACACAACATCTTACACCACTACACAGTAACTGGCTCGAGCAACATAATCTCCAAATCAACCTAAAAAAGACAAAGCTAATTCAGTTCAAACCATACCAAAAAACACCATTAAAAATTGACTATACTTACAAAAATAATAAATTAGAAACAGTAAACGCCGCAACTTTATTGGGTATCGATATTGATAGCAATTTAAATTGGAAGGCAGATACAGAAATTAACAAAAAAAAAAGAAAGAAACAGATTTTAAAACTGCTCTAATTGCATATTACGCTTATGTCCATTCTAGATTATCATATGGTGTTGTCTTGTGGGGAAACTCTACCGATGCTCAAAGTGTTTTTATCCAATAAAAGAAATATATAAGAATATTAACCAACATTGACAAAATGGAATCCTGTAGACCTCATTTAAAAAAACATTCCATATTGACATTGACTTGTTTGTATATCCTTGAAGCCTGCAAATTTGTATGAAACATGAAAACCTGTATTCTCCCGTTAAAACCACTAAGCATAAAAGGCACGACCGCGACCAAAACAAAATAAAGCTAGGATTTTCTAAATTAAAAATTGTCACAACGAGTCCCCATTTCGTCATTGACAAATGCTATTATAATATTGCCGAATTTTTTAATGATAAAGAGGCATTACATACGAACGAAAATATATGTTTTAGGGAAATGTAAAACTTTATCAATTAATTTAGGACTGAAACTGTAAAAAAAAACTGTTTTTTTTTTTTGTTAATATGGTTATTATTAGTATTTTATTTTAAATTATTTGAAATTGAAATTAAATTTAAATTTGCTACACCCTTACAGGGTGTCACATGAACTGTACTAATTATTGAATAACTTTATACTATGTGACATGCAATAAATAAGTGATTATTTCGTATTGATAGCAGTTGTACGAGTCATAGCAGTTCCCGTGGCTCGAGTATAGAGATAAGATTTTACCCGGAAAAGAAGCAAAATTGGAAAAAGACCCAGGATATTCGGGATTTCAGAAATATATTTAATTTATACTATATATATTTATCCTGACACAGTAAAAACTGAAATGGAATACTCCATAGCAATATTAATGAGTGAAATGGTATACGTGACATCATAACCTGTATCTTTTGTGAAATATGAGATTTGAGGACCGACCAGGGGGGGGGGATATTACGGTAATACTGAAATTATTGAAATATTAACGTAAAAAGTTGAAAAATTATATCACGAATCGCATTTTATTCAAGCTAAACAATTCAAATCATGACTTGATTTGAACGTGAGGCCTAAAAGTACTCTGCCCGAGGCCAATATATGTAAAAAAAGAAAAGTTTTTTGGGAGACAATGCTATTATTTATTCAAAGAAAATACACACTCACAAGTGTTGCCGCCTTAATGTATATCGCATTGATATTAATATTATATTAATACTCTGATAGTCAAGCAGCACTGAATGCCATACATTCGAGTGTGATAAATTCGAAACTGGTAAAGGACTGTATTCACAGATTGAATGAACTGGGGCAAAATAATAAATTTATTCTCAAATGGGTACCAGGACACTTGGGCATCATCGGTAATGAAAAAGCAGATGAATTAGTAAGGGCTGAAGCACAGAGTCTACAAATAGGACCAGAGCCCTTTTGCGGTATCCCAAAAACCATGTGATGCAAATTCTAAAAAATGACTTGCAAGGGGATTCAAACAAAATACTGGCAAAAACAGCCGGGATTAAATCACGCTAAATCCCTAATAGAAGGTCATTCACAAAAACTAGCTGAACAGCTCTTGAAGCTAAACAGAGCAAATATAAGTTCAATTCTATGAACCTTATCTGGATACCGCAAATTAAACAGACACCTATTTAACATGAAACTAAGTGACACTGACATTTGCAGATATTGCAAACAGGAACGTGAAACACCAAAACATATCCTGTGTGAATGTGGACCACTGATCCACAAACGAAGCAAACATCTGGGACGACATATAATCAGCCCAGAAGATATAAAATCTCTAAAAGCCAGGAATATTCAAGACTTTTTGAAGTCTACCGGACTACAAGAGTTACTATAGATCTGGCGGCGAGTCACAATAGATCTTCAAGGTCGCAGTGATTACAGTTCCTCAGGGAACTGCATAGCCCCTTACAACAATAAATAATAATAATAACAATAGTGAGATTTCTCTTTATGTTTATATCATAGTTTGTAGATAGAGTTCGTTCTATATGGAAATCTATTTTTTATACTTCCAGATCCGGCTGTCGTGAATACTACTGCGCTCGATGTTTCAAAAACAGACGAAAAAGAAAGTGACAGTAAGTAAAGATAGAGTTTATAAGAATGCTTTATAAGTATAATTAATGCAAATCAGTGTTCATGTAAATATCGTAATAACATTTTAGAAGTTAGCGGGTTATTAGTGCACGAGATTCTAAGCACAAGCCTGAATGTTGTTAAAGTTAACCTAATAATGGTAACCGAATGGCGTTTCAATAAACTTTACCGTATCATTTTATCGTTTAACACATGAAAATATTATTGTTTAAATAAAGGAAGCTTTACTATATCAATGATGGATGACCTACGTTTCTAATCAAAACCTTTACCATGAAAATTTTACTTTAAATTCATCTATAGGAACGCATTATTTACTGGAACTAAAGCAGAATTGAATTTACTAATACAATGCAATAAAGAGGTAGATTAAGTGTCGTACTTCTTATGTTAACACTCTGTCCGAAGATATTTATGTTTATTTTATTTTCGTTTCAGAACAGTGGTTATGTACTTTATGTACTATTTTACACCAAATTCCCGAATACTGTCGTGCATTTATTATAAAATAAATCTATTGCA